>JACYFF010031957.1:87690071-87729803 GCA_017589665.1 Selenicereus undatus
ACACACACACACACACACACACACACACACACACACACACACACACATATATATATATATATATATATATATATATATATATATATACACACACACACACACACTCACTATGACACAATTCAATAGAAGTTATCATCATCAACATAAGGGGTTCAAGGATATAAGTAAAAATGGTGATGAAAAAAATAAAAGTTAAAATATACCAATCATAATGGAACGGTTTATTTTTATTGTATTTTTTGTCAGCTGCAAATATAAACTCATTTTTTTTATTCCTTGTGAGACAAGTTCAACTTGTGCAAATATAAGTTTTTAATAAATTTTTGAAAAAGTACCCCCGACAATCTCTATTATAACAAAATATTTGTATTTTAGAGGTGCTTTCGCTGCACGAAGAATGTGGAAAATTGTCATTCTTGCGTGAGGAATACTTGAAAAACCTTAATAGCAAGATAAGTTTCACTCATATCCTTATCACCAACATACATTTGATTTTATACTATAAAATTGTAAGTCATTTTCAAACCCTATTATCAGTGAGTAAAATATTTGTACATTTTTCAAAGAAAATAAAAAATCGATTTGTATAAATAATTGTACGGACAACCACTTTCAAATCGGCATTCAATTTTCTTCTTTATATCCAGAATGTTAAAAAATATTCCCAATAGCATTGCAACAAGGAAACCTTCCCACCGCCATGACATCAACTCAAAGAAGATCAGAAAATCTTTCATTTAATTTTTCTTCTCATCCTCACGAGGATAGAGATAATTAAGAGCAAATCCAATGATGAGCTTGTTTTTTTGGCTCATTAGTGGGCCTATCACTGTCACATCAACTATCTCTTTAACTTTTTGTCTCACAATTTTTCCTCTCTCCAATGAAAGATTCACCACTTTTGTTCACCAAATAAAATAATACCATGGATTCACTTTATAACACACAACTTCATTTTTAGAATTTAAAAAAAAAAGAAAAACTAATCAAAAAAATATTAAAAAAATAAAAAAGCTACCCTTCTCTCACCACTGAGCCTCCCCGCGAGGCGCCTGACATGAGCCGGCCATTGGAGCACTTCTCCCCTCCTCTGCCCTTTCTCTCTCCTCTAATTTGCCTTGCGAGGCTCACACTGAAACTATTCTAAAAAACCGCAGAGTAATACAATAACTATGTATCCCAAAAAAAAAAACTAAATAAAATAATCACTTTAGTTTAGCGAGCCAACAAGAACCTAGAAAACAATTGGCCAGCCAGTAGAAAATAATATAATTTTGCTAGCGAGGGAGAGGAATGGAAATAATCTGAATAAGAGTTGAAGAGCATGATGGTCAGAACACGATGTGGGCAGGGAGAACATAAACCGATTTAAGCAATTGAGCAATTAAAAGGGAAAGAGGTCCATTTGTGATCTGTGACACTGATAGTGTTGTCCTGTCCCGTGATAGCTGGCATAAAGTTTTAGCTAGGTCAGCCCCATCCTCTTCTCCTGCTTTCTTCCCTCCCTCCCTCCCTCTCCTCTCTCTCTCTCTCTCTCTGTACCTTTTTCCCCCTCTCTATTTCTCTATAGACATATCCCCTTTGATTATCCTTTGACTTGGGGCTTTCTGATTTTGAGTCCTGGGGTTTTCTGAGCGGAAAGGGGCCAACAATGTGTTTCCATCTTTGTCTTTGATTTGATCAAATGCCCATCTTTTCAAGTACCCAAATTTGAAGATTTGAAGCTCTGTGGAGTTGGGTTTAGCCAGTTTAATTTAGAGATAGAAGAAAAAGATCTAGTTGGAAATGAGTGCATCTAGGTTCATCAAGTGTGTTACTGTTGGTGATGGTGCTGTGGGCAAAACTTGTATGCTGATTTCTTACACCAGCAACACTTTTCCTACGGTGAGTGCTCATTTCCTTGTTGCCCATATCAATAATTTGGGTTTTTTGGGGTCAAATTTGGTGTCATTTGTCCGAATTTTTTTTCCCCACTAAGCAACTATGCCATATTTCATTATGTGCCATATTCTGTTTTCGATTACCAATTCCTCCTTCATATGCTTATATTTGTTGGTCTTCCTAGTTGAGAAAATGCTCTTTTTTGGGGGGGGGGGGGGGAGGGAGGGGAGTGTTCCCAATCCTGTGGCTTTCTGAATTTTTCCTTGCATATTATCTGATGGTCAGAGCTCTCTATTCCTCACTGTTGTCAAAATCTTTGGAGTATTTGGTCAAATTTGGTGTCTTTTATTTGCTTTTCCTTAAGTTTTTATGCCCATGTTCCTTTGTGTGCACATTTTCCTTTCAGTGATCAATTTTTTGTCTCCTCTGCTTGTAAAATTGATATTTATATTGGTCTTCTCATTGAAGACGATGCCAGTGTTTTTTCTTTTTTTTGGGGGGGGGGGGGGGGCGGGGGTGTTGAATCTATTGTTCGTTGTTCTGAATTGGGATGTCTCGCCGTGCATGAGTGTTCTGGTTGTCAGTCTGTCTTGAGCCATTGACTTTTGTCAACTAATTGAAGAATAATTGTGTGCCTGGGGTGATGTGTTCTTCGAAATGATATTCATAATTGTCTGCGAATCAAATTTGTTTTAATCTTTGGTCTCATTTAACTGTAATGTGCAATGCTCATTACAAGACTGAAAGTTAAAATTTTTTGAGCTTGCGCGATAACATTTCTTCACTAATCTGGTTGTTTGTGATTAGTAAAAAATGCAAACAGTGCTAGGATTAAATGCTGTTTTCTCCAAGTGTTGAGGAACTTTTGTTTGATTTTATTTGTTGCTCAAAAGGCAAGGTCAAATCTTTTCCCTTTTCCTTTCATGTCGAGAAAGAGGGATGATGCATCAAATGCGAGGACTTAAATTTGTTGAGCCACTACGTAGCATATGACCCCTATGTGACTTGTAATTGTCCAAGACCCTGAGACATTACTGATTGTGTTTCCCATCATTACATTGTGGTTCATTATCCATTTTTGGATTGCTATGGCATCATGACATTTGTCTTTTGAGTTATCAAACAAGGACTGTAGTGAAACATGCTGTCATTATTCATTTTTTGGTTCCTAATGGGGCATTAGTTATTTTTTATGTCTTAGTGCTTCTTCCGTGTGACAGGATTATGTACCGACTGTTTTCGATAACTTCAGTGCTAATGTTGTGGTCGATGGCAACACAGTGAACCTAGGTTTATGGGATACTGCTGGTAAGGTTCATTCTGTTTTAAGCCCCACTTGTCTCTGCCCTGCCCAACTCATGCCGTAAATACCCCTTGCTTTAGATGTATTATCTTTTATGATCCTTTTTTTTTAAAATGTGAATCTTCAAGACAAGCTCAAAATTGTACTTCATGTTATAGGTCAAGAAGACTACAATAGGTTACGTCCTTTGAGCTATCGTGGAGCTGATGTTTTTATTTTAGCTTTCTCTTTGATTAGCAAGGCTAGTTATGAAAATGTTGCCAAGAAGGTGAAGATTTCAACCAGTTCTTCTCAGAAAATAAGCTACTTCTGAAAAATTTTGTGAATTCATTGCAGGGTTTTCTGATTGCCTTTTTGTTTTTCCATTTCATATTTCAGTGGATACCTGAACTGAGGCACTATGCTCCTGGGGTTCCAATAATTCTTGTTGGAACAAAGCTAGGTATGACTTTGTCCTTTTGTTCTGGAAAGGCCTTTGTAGAACTACCTATATGTTCTAAGAGATAGGTGCATGTGAATGCAATTAGGTGGAACTCTTATATGAGGGGACACATGGTTAGACGATTAGCTGCTGTCTGTTGATGTCCAAACGTGACAACAGTAGGGTGAATCATCCATTGTGGACGGAATGGGTGGATGTTTTACTTCAGAGGAATTTTAAATCATAAAAATTCATCCATTTTTTAAATTGGTGCAATGGTGCGGGATGGGAGTTGTCCACATTGACTCCTTGCTGTCTCCTAATGAATGTCACGATCATCTCATGTTGAGAAGTTTTCAGCTTTCATGCTTTTAAGTGTAAAACACTAAAGTTAGAGACTAAACTTTAATGTTGTTACCATGTGTTTCTTACCCCACCTCAAGTAAACAGAAAAATAAATAAATAAATGGAATACAATCTATTTCAATCTGTGTGCTATAGTTTTGAAAGTTTAAAATGTGTAATCTCCTCTCACAATTTTGCATGTGGACTACCAGCACCTTAGAAGTAGGAATGTTGGTATCTTCATCCCCCCCCCCCCTCCCAAAAAAAGCCAAATAATGATAGGAAAACTGATTGCTCTTTTGCAAATGCAGATCTTCGGGATGACAAACAGTTTTTTGTAGATCATCCCGGTGCAGTTCCGATTTCAACTCAACAAGTAAGGACTTCATACCCTTTTCAATAACCATCTTTAGAGTAGAATTTTTTTTATGTTCATTCGTGTAGCTGGAACTTCATTGAAGGGAGAGGAGTTGAGGAAACTCATTGGCGCCCCTTACTACATAGAGTGTAGCTCAAAAACTCAACAGGTACATTCATATTTGCCTTCATATACTTGTACAAATTATCTGCTCATGTAACTGTTGGTGATCAAGGCTGGACATGTTTTCTTGGTGCAGAATGTAAAGGCGGTTTTTGATGCGGCCATAAAGGTTGTTCTCCAGCCTCCAAAGACCAAGAAAAAGAAAAAGAAGTCGAGATCATGTTACATTTTGTGAGTGGGGAAAGTTGTGTAGAAGATGTGTGACCCACCTCCCTCTCCTGCTGCATTGTTTTTATCCCTTTATTATCTCATATGTTCTCCTTTGTTTTGTCCCATTTTCTGACAGAAACCAGCAATGTCCGCATGTAATAGACTCTACTGACGTAGATGTTCAACAAAAGACATGCCAGTAGTCTGTATTTTTTTTAATTAAATGTTGATACATAGTCCAGATTCCGGAATCACCTTGCTCTGTGGCTTTAATGTCTATGTTCAATCACTTTGGTTTCATAATTTCTTTGTTGATGAATAGGATTCTTTAATAATCCTGTAGATTGACAGTGGACCTCGCCATCTTGGGAGGAAATGTTGGCGGCCTTGATATTTAGGGGCTCTCTTAATGGGGAGCACCCATTGACCTCGGCCTAGCAAAACTTCTTCCAACGTATGTTCCAGCACCCCAACTTAATGCAAGTCGATGTATTATGAGCTTGGACCAGAGTAATGCCCGGACCTATGTCTTGCACATATACGGCCGTGTTCTCTTCATTGTCTTCAACTCCCCTCGCTCCGAGCGGATGGATTTAGTTACAATTTAATAAAAATACATGTGGTTTAGTTTAATTTATTTTAGTAAAAAAAAGTTTAGAATAACGTATTTAGTTTGTTCAGTAAAAATAAGCTCAATTTAATTCAGCATAGTTTAATTTAGCAAAAATATGTTGAAGACAATAGGGCATATACAATATCTTCCCATGCAAGTGGAAAAATATCTTAATTAATGCTAGGTCCCTCTCTGAGCTCCAATATCAAAAAATGGTGAGAAGGGGGTTGGGAAGAAATGAGAGGGAAAAAAAAATGGGTTATTTTTATTCGACAAGTCACACATAATATAGATATTTATTTATGTTATTTTAATTTTTAATCTGTTACTGAATTAATAGTTAATTTGTCACTTTTTGAACAAGTCTAAAAATGATTTTGTGGTAATTTTATGAACTTAAATTATGATGAGATAGTGTAAAATGTCTCATGAAATTCTTTTATTTCTTATATTTATCATGTTATCAGCTTGTTAAAGATTTTTAATCTAAATATCATGAGAAATATATTTTTTTTCTGTAATTATTGCAAGATAATACTATTAATATCTAGCTAGATGAATTTCAACCTTTATTTTATTAATGGTAATTAAAAGATTCAAGTCAAACAGAATGTGGGGGTTGTTCAAGCATTGTGGATCATATATGTGGCCCTAGACCTGGCAAAACTGACCCGAGACCCGAAACCCGAACCGAATGACCCGGACCCATACCTGACCCGACACCCGAAACATGCTCACCCGAAAATGGACCCGAAACCCGAATTGGCCCGACCAGAACCATACCCGACCCGAAATTTTCAACAAAGTTGCTTGTTTTGGCAAGACGAGCGTATTTCACCAAAAATTGGCTGACCCGAAATCGACCCGACCCGAACCATACCCGACCTAAACCGAAACGACCCGAAATGTCACTAAACCCAAATATGACCCGACCCGAATATGACCCAACCCGTACCCGAACCGAATGACCCATTTGCCAGGTCTAGATATAATCTTATGTCAGAAAGACATTTGGCAGGTCCACAATCTGCTCATATATATTGCCATGAAAACTATAACAGTCCGATATATTATGAAGAGGACCACAAAGAGCTGTCATCACACAGGTAATGCATTGAAAGTTCAACCATATATGCCCCAATTTATAATATCAGGGGTATAAATTGCCACCATCTTGGTGGTTGGCCATGGTCTACTTAGTACAGTAGACCTAGGCTTGATGTATGAAAACAACTACCGCTCAAATTGCACGCATGGACAATTTTTGAACTTATAAAATCACTAAATACTTTAAAAACCACTAAAAATCAGTCTTTCAAGAAATCAAATACTCTTGAACACACACTAATTGTCTAGCAGATGCAGCAAGTAATAGTAATATATTTACAACAAAATCTAGCAACCAATTAAAAATTGTACCAAAAATTCAGAATTCAACACCAAACTACAATCTTTATCCAGCATTGTGTATGCTTAAACCAAAAAAAAAAAAAACTTATCAAATGTGTGAGTGTGAGTTTTGACTAAAGATAATGCACAATTGGCTCTAATGGTAAAATCACTATTTTGGCATGGCCTTTGGTGCTTAGTTTGTGATTTGTAATTCACGTGGCTTAACTTTTCTATGTATGTAGTTTTCCTTTTTTTTTTTTTTTGAAGGAAAATAAAACAGGATTAAACATAAATAGTATTACGTTAATCATTGCAGCGGAAGACGATCGAACTTGGTTTCAAATCATTAATAGGGGGAGGATCTCACTGAGCCGAGAACTTCCACAATCTTCTAGCCTAAGAGCCCTAGGGTTTGTGCAGAAACTCTCTCTTTAGAGAACCCTTGATAATTTCTTATGTCTATTTACCTCTTAGACTGGTCCCCTTTTACTTTAGATTGACCAGTCAAGGAATTAAAGTTTTAGGTGGCTAAGTCACTCGTTGCCACCTATTATATGACTTGGGTTTGCATCCTTTATGCGTGTATTATGCCCTAAGCACAACATCTTCCACTCACAAATAAAGGAGTGTTTATTTTCCACCAAAAGAAAACTTATTTTCTTTATTGTTTTGTATGTTCTTTATACTAGGAAACTTATTTTCTTTATTGTTTTGTATGTTCTTTATACTGAGCAAATTTATTGTGCGACCAGCATACTTGTAAGAGATTTATGTTATACATTTGTTAGGAATATAAAGCATCTCGTCGAGAATTGTGCATGCATAGTTGGAAATTATTACTATCCAAAAAGGATGTGAAGTTTCACCAAAAGCACATGGTTGCGAGTTGTAGTATTTGTGGGTCGAATCTACAGGAACAGGATCGAATCTAGGCCACTAAACAATTACTATTCCATAGCAAATAGATTGTAACAATAAATATGAAACAAAATCATTCAACTTGCATAAATGAATGCTAAGCTATGGTTTTAGCAACTACTAACATGCAATTAGTAGGACGATTCAAAAAGCGTAAACTTAAATCTAGAAGGAGGGGAAAGGAGGAGAGAATGAGAGGGGAAATAGATTGCCTACTAATTTAAAGCAAAAATTGAAATGTGAATCGAATAGACTAATAACAACTCAAACTTGAATTATATCTAAATAATTGAATCAAAGGTTTTGAGAGACAATTAACCTAAATTGATCTATCCCTAAAGCTAAAACCATAGATAAGATGATGAAGAATTGACCGCTGACTTGTGGTAATCAAGACCTATATTTATAGTGGTGTTAGCTTTTCTTCACTTCAAATTCTAGTTAGAGTGAGATTCTTATTCTCCATTCTTTATCACTATTAGAAAAGTCATGTTGGTAGATTTTTGTGGTAAAAAAAGGGGAAATGTCGTCCTCTGATATGATGAGAGATTTGCTTAAGTTGGTCTCAATTGTGAGAGGGATTCTATATGATTGACTAATTAAATTACTCTAAAATGCAAATCTGGAGTAACTACACTGCAAAAGATGGGCTCAAATTTAACATAAACAAGTGAAAATTAAACTAACCCATCTATCATGGAACAACACACAAACATAAAACACTTAGCCATCAAAAAGGGTTATGGGGGCTTGAAATTACCGGTGGCATGACACAGCCAGCCGCCAACCATACCCAACAAATCCTCAAAGATCACCCCAAAAAAAGAATCTATCCTAAAATCAACTATTCTACTTAATAATAAGCAGTAAAAATAAGGAGAGAGATAGAATAGTAGCCACAAATCAAATTCTTTTGATAATGGATTTTTCATGATTAATGTTCTTCAAATGAACAACCAATCAGCATAAAACAATAATCAATGCCCAATTTAAGTTTCCATTGATGAACCTTGAACTTTGAAATGCCCAACTCAAAGTTGAAATGATGAATATAAAGAATGAAAAGGGGAATGTAAAAGAAAGAATGATTAAGAATTAAGGAGTACATTAATGATGCAAATCCATTGGGATCGATCCAACAATCTACCCATAACCCCTAATTTTTTATCCTCTCTTTTCTTCTCCCTTTATTGTTTTGTACATTTTATTCAACTCTTCACCCCTCTTTGTTTTTTAAACTTTTTTTCCACTTTTTTCTTTTTCTCAATGTTTTTTTGGTTTTTTAATTTTTTTCAACACACACAACGCATACACATTTAGAAATGTTCACTAATACACAAGAAGATGAGACCTTAGCTAATCAAGTGAAGAAGGTTCATAAAGTAGGAGACACTCCATATCCTCTTCATTAGGCATGTCCAAAAAGTGCTTCAATCTATGCCCATTGACCTTGAATGTGTTGTCCTTAGTGGAGTCCTCATTTTCAATTACACCATGGGGAAATACTTTTACCACAATAAAAGGACCGGTCCACTTAGGCCTAAGTTTTCCGAGAAATAGGTGAAGTCTAGAATCATATGAAAGAACCTTTTGCCTTGGAGAGAACTCCTTCCTATCAATGCGCTTGTCATGGAAAATTTGGCTTTCTCCTTGCTTAACCGTGTGTTTTTATATGCTTCCGTCCTAATCTCTCCTAGTTTATTTAAGCTCAACTTTGTCTTTTCACTGGCGACATTCAAATCATAATTTAGGGCCCTAATTGCCCACCAAGCTTGATGTTCAATCATACGGAAAATGACACGGATGACCATAGACTATCCTATAAGGTGACATGCCTAAGGGAGTCTTAGAGGCCATCTGGTAGGCCCACAAAGTATCAATTCATCCGCCCCATCTTTTCTACTCTTGGCTATGGCCTTTTCCAAGATTTGCTTGATTTGATGATTTGAGACTTCCACTTGACCATTAGATTTGAAACCCTAGTTCTATAAAGAAATTATCGAGGGTTCTCTGATGTAAAAGGGACCAGTCTAAGAAAGGAAATTAATTAGTTATTCATCACAGTTCCATTTGTTCAACAACTAGAGTCAGACGAGGATATATAGTTTAGAAACGTAGAAAAAAATTCGTTTATCCTATCAAGGGGCTCATTCATAACTTAATTGAACTATTGCTCAATAGGAAAGAAGGACTTTAGTTTTAGCTCAGTGGGGTAGAGATAGGAAAAAGAGAGATTTTGTCGTTTGTGGATCACTCGGATAAACGCAGTAATTCATGAAAAGGGAGTATACTTTTATCATAGTAAATTTATGCACGATTTGCACAAGAGATAGTCGCTTATTAATCGTAAAATGCTTGCGCAATTAGCTATATTAAATAAGAATTGTCTTCATATGATTTCCAATAAGGTCATAAACAAAGAAAATTGGAAAGAATCCCCCAAAATGATTTCAATCAAGTTACCCGGAGAATAAACTTCGTGAGGACACAATATCAGTTAGTCTGATCAAGTACAATACATAAAAAATAAAAAAAAACCTATTAAAAAAATTCCCTAATTTTTTTTATTGTCTTACAACACAACAATCAAATCTAGATTCTCATATTTTTAAAACAAACGAGCAATCCATTTTTGAGTTCAGATTCGAATTTGGTTTTGATTCAATTATCAATTAAATAAAGACCTATTGACCATTAGTTTGACGGTGATATGGGCTAGCAAGGTGGTGGATGATGGAATACGTTCTTAATGGAGCATCAAAGAACCTATTGTAAAAATAGGTCCATTGGTCACTAATGATCACTCCACGCATCCCATAACGGGCAAAAATGTTCTCCACTATGAATCTAATGACCAATCAAGATTCATTTGTCCTTGTGGAAATTGTCCCAACCCACTTGGACGCATAATCCACACATACACAGATATACTTGTTCCCACATAAATTGGGAAATGGGCTCATAAAATTAATTCCCTATGCATCAAATATATCAACCACAATAATGTTGGCAAGGCATGCATTGTTTGCAATACTCATAGGCATCCTTGAATATGGTTAGTAAATAGAAACCGCATTGGAGAATTTTAGTGCCAATTTTCCTGCGACTAAAATGTCTACCACATGCATAATCTGGCAAAAGGCAAGGACACTATGAATTTGGTCCTCCGGCAGACATCACCTAATGATTTGGTCTTGGCAATACTTAAACAAGCAGGAATCATCCCATGTGAAGAACCTAACCAAAGCAAGGAAACATGCCCTGTCATCTTCGCTCCATTCCCTAGGCATTTCCCCTAGTGACTAAGTAATGAACAGTGTTGGCATGCCATGGCTCCACTTAAGCCCTAAAAAGTTGTTCATTTGGGAAACATTCAAAGATGGGGGTCTAACATGCATCATCAATTGCAATACTAGAGAGATGGTCCATTACACGATTTTTGAAACCCTTCATATCCTTAATTTCACAATCAAATTCTTGAATTGCATGATTGAATTAGTCTAGGGTTTGCATATTTTTTTCTTGAAAAGGTGTTTCAAAGCGGCATGGTCAGTAAAGACAACCACATGAGACTCTATGACGTAGGGCCAAACTCACAAATCCAAAAACAACCACTAGAAACTTCTTCTCAATTACGTGTAATTCATTGCGCTTCATTCAAAGCATGACTCGCATAGTAAATTACATGAAATTTCCCATCAAGTTGTTGACTCAAAACTACCCCAACCACATAATCGGATGCATCATACATGAGCTCAAAGTGTCTCCCCAAATGGGAGGATGCAAGACGGGAGTGCATGGTGGCCAATACCTCCTTAAACTTCGTAAATATCAATTCACACGCCTTGGAGAAGTAGAAGGACACATCCTTGGCTAGGAGCGAGGACAAGAGCTTAGCAATCTTGCTGAAGTCCTTAATGAATCTCTAGTAGAAACCTGTATGTTCGAGAAAAGATCTTATGTCCTTAGCACAAGTGGGGAGGGAAAGATTTACAATCAAATCCATTTTAGTCTTGTCTACCTCTTTCTTCTCATTTGAAATAATATGACCCAAGACAATGCCCCACTTGATCATGAAATGACATTTTTCCTAATTAAGGGTCAAATACTTGTCCCGACAGCTTCTTAAACCTTTCCCAAGTGAATCAAACAATCATCAAAATAATCTTCGTAAACATCATCCATAAAAATCTCAAGGGATTACCCAACTAAATAAGAAAATATGAATATAATACACATTCCAAAGGTGGCCAAAGCATTGCATAGATCAAAGGGAATCTTCCTAAAGGCATAAGTGCAAAACGGGTATGTGAATGTGGTCTTTTCTTGATCTTTATAGGCAATAGGGATTTTGGTATAATCGGAATAACCATCAAGGAAGTAGTAGAAGCCTAGTGGGCAAACCTATTACCATTTAATCCAAGAAGGGTAAAGGAAAGTGATCCTTTCTAGTGACAAAATTCAACTTCCTATAATCAATGCAAACCCTCCATCTAGATTGGATTCTTGTTGGTATAAGCTCATCATTGTCATTCTTAATCACTGTGACACGAGTCTTTTTAGGAGAAACTTGGATAGGGCTCACCTACTTACTATCCAAGATGAGGTAAATAATGTCATGATCCAACCACTTGCTCACCACTTCTTGAAAAGTAGGGTTTAACCTTACTTGTCTATTGTGATGAGGCTCAACATTGTCTTCTAAATGAATCTTATGCTGCACAATGATAGAACCAATGCCTCTAATGTCTCGTAAGGTCCACCCTAAATCCCCTTTATTTTCCCTTAACAGGTCAAGAACTTAGGTTCCTTGGTCGGGGCTTAAGTCATTAGCAATTATCACGAGAAAAAGACTCTTTTGGACCCAAGAATGCATATTGAGTGCATTGCGAAGAGGCTTCAATTAAAGAGATGAAGATGAAGGCCCACTAGATGGTGCCTTATAAGATGGAGACGGAAGAGAAGAGATGGATGCAAGAATAGCTGAATGTAAAGAGTCATCACATTTATCAACAAATGCAAATGTGTCAAACTTAGGTTCATATTCTATACAAATTGAATCATTCGCACATGATGTTAATTCCTCATCATGATCAAAGACCACCTCTTCCAAAGAGCAATTAAGTGTACAGTAATCTACGTCATCAAGCCGTATGGGTCGTTGCATTTGATTCCATTATCGTATTCCCAAATGTTAATTTCACTATCCCTAAAATTAATGAGGGGATTTGAAGTAGCAAGGAATGGTCAACCAAGGATTGGTGGTATTTCATTTTCCGAATTCATTACAACCTCGATCTCTAACACAACAAAGTCAATCAAAAATATGAATTCTTCTACCTTGATCTATACATCCTCAACCATCCCTTTAAGAAGCATAGTAGAACAGTCAACCAGTTTAAGAATCATTTTAACAGGTTTGGGCTCTCCAGTCCCATTCTCTCATACAACATGAAGGGTAAGAGATGGACACTTACACCACGATCAACTAAGGCCCTATGTATATTTTGATTGCCAATGACAATTGAAATTGTGGTACATCCGGGTTCCTTATATTTGATGGACACTTGATTAGAAATGATTGAACTCATGTTAGAGGCCAAAAAAGGCTCTTTTGGGTACATTAGTGGTCTTTTTAGTTGTGCACAATTCTTTGAGGAAACAAGCATAGGGGGTATTAGTTGAATAACATCAAGGAGGGGAATGTTAGTCTTGACTTAGGAAAAGGTTTCCTTTATCTTTTCAACATAGGAATGAGATTTCTTCCCCTTCAATCAATTAGTAAAGAAGGGAATAGGCTTAAGAGCTGAAAGGGAAGGAATATGAGATGCCTTAGGAGGTATAAAGTTAATAGTATCTGAAGACTCATCCTCTTGGGATATCCCATATCCTTAGCAGGAGAGGGTTTAGATGGAGTAGTAGATGCATCACAACTAACATTCTTGAGAAGGAGGAAGAGAAGAAGTAGGGGGAGGGGACACATTCACATCATGTTCACCTACATGGGTGTCAACTTACCCGACCATAAAGAGATCACGACATTAACCTGTCTCCCATTTTTGGGGTCAAAAGAAGAAAAAGGTCCCCCTTTAAGGTTCACTTTTGATTGACAAGGCAAAGTCTCTCTTTCCATATATGATATAACAAGTTAAGCAAAGTGTTCACTCATTGGATTCACCATCCTCTCATTGGACTCGTTGAGCTCTCTCACCATCCTCTTCATATCACTCACTCTCTTGTTCACTTTGTCAATTTCATTATATATGAGAGGCATAAAATATTGGACAACAACCCATTGGAGAGGAAGCTCTCTAGGGGAATGGTATGCCTCTTGAAGTGGCAGCCTTTTATAAGAAGAAGAAAAGGTATTTCCTTGAAAACCACCACCTTGGACATTAGGTATTAAGGCATTTTGACCAGTCCATGCACAGTTGGGGAGCTTAGCCCACCCCAGGTTGAATATAGGAGAATAATGGACAAATTTTGGCACTTCAAAGGCTGCATTTACTTGTCCTTACTTTTGGCTTGTAGCCAATTACTGAGCGAATTGGGGACATGCACTTAGAGAATAATTTGGGGATTGACGGGGAGCGTGGAACAATTTGGGGAGGGCGATACTTGTTCAGTGCTCAGGGCAAGACTATTCCTTTCCATATGTTTTGAAGGGCGACAAAATGAATGTCAGTGTATGTGGTATCAGTGGCCGCATGTATACCCTTCTTTTGACCAATAATCCAAGAACCTAAACTCTCATCCTACGTTCTTTTCCGAAGGTTCCTCTAAGAACTCCCAAGCTGCAGTCCAATCCCCATTGACACATGGATTTGACCATGATTCAGGTACTTTGGTCAAGATCGTCATAGATGATTCAACACAAGCACCCTTGTTCTAGGCCATGACGTGGGCATATTGAGCAAGCAAGAGTTCAAATCTTTCAAAATACTTAGGAAAGGACTCTTTTTCAAGTTAAGTGATTGATTGATTTCATTCCTTAATTCACTGTCTTACAATTCGAAAAATATTTCCCCAAGAAAACCCTCACAAACCTGTTCTATATGGAAATAGATTGGGCGGGATGCTATGCATCCATTTTTTTTGTCGAATCTTTCAAAGCAAAAGGAATGAAACGCAATATAGCAATGTCTTGGGGCATATTGGAAAATTGCATCATTAAGCAGACTTCCTCAAATTCACTTAGAAATAGGTAAGCATGACCATCTCCAAAGAAGCATGGTCATGTATTGTGGACTAAAGGAGAATTGCACATCATCAACAAGTTTTGGAGCTTGAAAGCAATATGGGTTAGTGACCTTGGGGGATAGAATGTTTGGTTTAGACTCCTTTGGGGAGGAGGAGGACCTTGAGTTTGTTCCTCCGCCATGGTTTACAAATTGAGTGTTAAGGGTTGGGTTACCTCAATGTGGGGTTGTGCAATTTCAACATGAATAAGTCTCCTACAACTAGGCAACCTCGTCCAAACACTTATTCATGATTTTTTAAAAATTGTTTTTTGAATTTTTGAATTTTTTTGGGGTTTTGCTTCTTAAAGATCTACTGACTAAGGCAAGTACGACAATCAAGACTAAAAACAATGTGAATCTAACACTGTCACGCTCGGCGATGACGCCAATTTGTTGGTAGAATTTTATGGTGAGAAAGGGGAAATGTCATCCTCTAGAATGACGGAAGATTAGTGTGAGTTTGTCTAAATTGTGAGAGGGGTTTGATATGATTGACTAAACTAAATTACTCTAAAATGTAAATCTAGAATAACCACACCACAAGCAAGGACTCAAATTTAACACAAACAAGTGAAAACTAAAATAACCAATCTATCATCAAACAATGCACAAACATAAAACACTTAGCACATAAAAAAGAGTGATCAAGGCTCGACATGGCCCTTGGCATGACATGACCCATGGCATAACATGACTATCAACAATTCCCAACAAATCCTCAAAAATCATGCCCAAAAAAAAATAGAATTGATCTTAAAAGAAACTATTCTACTTAATAATAAGCAGTAAAAATGAGGAGAGAGAAAGTTACAAAGAAATCAAAGTCTCTTGATGATGGATTTTTCATGATCAATGTTCTTCAAATCAACAACTAATCAGCATAAAACAATAATAAATTCCCAATTTAAGCTTCCATTGATGAACCTTGAACCTTGAAATGCGCAACTCAAAGTTGAAATGATGCACATGAAGATTAAAAAGGGGAATGTAAAACAAATGATAATTAAGTTTTGAGGAGTAGATTAATGATTCAAATCCATTGGGATTGATCCAATAATTATCCCAAATCCCCTAATTCATCAAAACACATGGTTCGGAGGTGAATTAGGTGTGGAAAAACAGAGAGCTTTGAGGTATCTACGAGAGGGAAAGTAAAATTGGAATCCAATGAGAGAAGAGTGTCAACAAATTGCTAAAACTCAATCAAAGTTGAACTTCTATTACTGGGGAATTGAGAGTGCACAATGGCTAACTAGAGAGAGAAAAGGCTGCCATTTTGAAGATAAACCCTAAAAATATAATCCCCCTTTTCATTAATCTCATCCTGATTAGGTTCAAAAAGGAGAATAAAACTAGCAACATGAGAGTTATTAGTGAGCATCGCTAGTGACCTTCTTAGCCTTGGTCCAAGGACAAGTATAATGAACCAAAGACGAGTATAATGATCCATTTTGCCATAATTAAAGTACTTGATATTTGCCAAAATCTTCTTTCTTGCTTTTTTTTTTAACCCCTTGTTGGTATATTCGGGTTTCTTGTTCAACTAAGCCTTCCCAATCTAGTTCCCTTGGTTCTTTCTCTCAGAACCATTCTTCAAGTTACAAGGTGACATGTGTAGTTTTGTATTTATCATTTTAGTAGCTTCTTACTGCTCTTCCTCTTGCTTAAGATATCGCTTAATGTCCTCAAAAGTAATTATATACTTGTTCTAAGACAAGATCATCTTAATATGATCCCAATCATCAGGTAAGGACTAATCATTTGGTTAGCTCATGGCCCATTACAGCTAATTCAACAATCATATTGAACATTTCCTCAAGTGCCCCCTCATGAAGACACATGGGTTTTTCTTATAAGTGCCATAGCTGATAGCGAGACACTTAAGAGTTGCAAATGCTGCAACCGTCATGATCCTTATAAAACACAAAAGTTTTTGAAATGACCAGAAATGCACACATATATCCAATATTTTAGCGTATACACATCCATGCAACTGGGTTATAACTAGCAAAGTTAACGTACACAAACACATATCCTAGAGCCGAAAGTTCACATATAGTTTTCAATCCTTGTTGTAGGAGTAAAGGTTTAGTGTAATTAATGTTGTCATTTCATTCAAAGTATCCATAACACTTAACACACATTGAAATATTCCAAAAGAGATTCTTAAATTTCCAATCAAATAAGGTATTTCAACTTCAAGAATATCTCAACAAAATCCACTATATATCCATAAATATATGATAAAGCATTTAAACATTTTCGGCATAATTTATAGATTTAATGAAATTCTCAAAAATATATTCTCGAGCAATTTCATGGTGTTGACACCTAGTGTATTTAGGCAGTGTATGTGAGCTTCATATGTAACTGCAGATGTAATAATATATATAACCTATTCTTATAATGTACATAGTTGCCAAGAATTTCAGTAAAGCTTATATACTAATTACATATCGCTTGAAATTCACTAGAAAACAAACGTGCCCAAAAAAGGAGATTCCAAACAATATTTTCAATCGGATTGATCTCCAAAAAACCAATAAACATCCTCATACTATGGAAAAATTATTTTGCCCCTAAACAGTTCACCAATGAATTACATAAATCAATTATCATGTAAATATGCCCAAAAAAAACGTATAAAATAAAAATGCATATGCTAAGAGTCCAATAATAACAATGATAATTGTCCAAAAATTTAGAAGAAAAGCACAAGCTTTGGTGAACCCTATGGCAAACTAATCAACCCTTTGGTCAGCAGTGAGAAAAATTGGGAATTTGATTAACACTTGGATGTCCTCTACAATCTTGAATATAATACAACTCACAACAACTAGAAAAATATTCAAGCCCAAGCAACATGCTACAGCTCTATGCAAATGGGCATGACAGTTATATGGGGCACGTATGATGTGGGGATTTGACAAAGTGGGTATGGGGCAAGTATGTGTGAAGTGGGATCTATATTCACACTTATACCTTGCCCATACCTATTGTAGCAATTCCTACCCCATGTCCATTTTCCCTCATCTTCAACACCTATATCCAGACCAACTAGCTTTTGCAGATTTGAAGTTGGTACTGAGTTTTTTTACGAGCCTTGTCCCCAACTTCCAGCAACACCCATTGACCTAACGCACAAGGAAAAGGGATTGGTCTTAAACATGCTATACAACTCGAATATTTTGATAACCTACCCATTGGGATTGGTCTTAACCATGCTTTAGGACTATTTTCACAATCAATTGCAAAAATATTGGGTAAATTGAGCCCAAAATCAAGCCATACTACTTGACTATGCAAGCTCACTGCTGGCAACCTTTGCATAAATTTTTGATTAAATTCTGATAAGATTCATGGTGAAAATGAGTATTTCAAAGAGAATTTGGATGATAGAGAAAAAGAAAGATGAGTTTCTCATTTTTCATCTATATATGAGTAATACAAGAAATGCCTTATATATGAGGTAAGATTAAAAAAGAAAGAAGTTTCCCGCCAATAGCCTATCAACTAGCCATCACAGATGATAACAAAATGCAGTTACAGACTAACAAACTCACCTAACTGAAAGGACAGCTTGGCACCCTTGTTGTGTAGCTTTGCTGTTACTGCTATTGCTTGGCATAATTCTAACACCCCCCCTCAAATTGGAGGGTGTAGAAACCCCCAATTTGGACATAATGGAGTGACGTTGGATGCCTGTGAGAGGCTTGGTCAGGATGTCAGCCAATTGTTGTTTTGTTGGTACATGCTGTAAGCTGATTAGCCCTTCCATGAAATTGTGTCTGACAAAGTGGCAGTCAATTTCTATGTGCTTAGTCCTTCCATGGAAGATAGGATTCTTGGCAATGTAGATGGTAGCTAAATTGTCACATTTCACAGGTATGGGTATGACAGAGGTGATGGTAACTTCATGCAATAATCTGCTGAGCCAAGACAATTCAGCAACAAGTCTTCTCATGCTTCTATACTCAGCCTCAACAGAAGAAAGGGAGACTGTGACTTGTTTCTTTGACTTCCAAGCAATTAATGTATCACCAAAAAATACAACAAAACCACTCACTGACTTCCTACTATGAGGGCATGAGGCCCAATCTGCATCACAATATGCTAAGACGTCAAAAGTAGGACTCTTGCTTAGAAGAATGCCAAGGGAAGGCTCACCCTTTAGATATCTGAGTACATTATGTGCAGCTTACATGTGTGGCTCTCTGGTTTGCTGAAGAAATTGGCTTAAATGTTGAACAGAAAAGGCAATGTCTGGTCGAGTATTGGTGAGGAAATTAAGCTTTTCAATTAGCCTCCTGTATATGCTGGGATCTTCCAACAAAGCTCCTGCTTCTGGAGTTAACTTTGTGCTGTAATCAAGGGGACATGTTACAGGAGAGCCTTGATTGCAGTCAAATTCTTGCAACAAATCCATAGTGAACTTTCTATGTGTAAGAAGAAGACCTTGGTCTGTAAGAAGTATTTCAATGCCAAGGAAATAGTGTGCATACCCCAAGTCTTTAATTTTGAAGGTGTCATCAAGAAAGGACATGAGTGATGCAATTTCTGTATCATCATTTCCGGTTAGCAAAATGTCATCTACATAGACTGCCAAAAAGACCACAGATTCTTGACTCTTTTTGCAAAATAGAGAATAGTCATTCTCTAAATGTTTGTAACCCCTTTGATAAAGAACTTGGCTAAGCTTTGTATACCACTGTCTAGATGCTTGTTTGAGTCCATACAAAGACTTTCTTAATTTGCAAACTGCATTGGGAATTGAGGAATATACTCCTTGAGGTAGCTTCATATAGATTTCTTCATGTAAGTCACCATGAAGAAAGGCATTATTCACATCCAATTGGTGTAAATTCCACCCTTTCTTGATAGCTACTGTCATAAGAACTCTGATGGTTGTCATTTTGACAACAGGGGAAAAGGTCTCAGTATAGTCAATGCCTTCCTTTTGAGTAAAACCCTTGACTACAAGTCTTGCTTTTAGCCTTTCAATGTTTCCATCCGCCTTGCATTTGACCTTGTATACCCACTTACAGGCTATGGGTTTCTTTCCTTGAGGTAGTGAGACTATCTCCCACATTTTGGTCTATTCTAAGGCCTGTAATTCTTTGTCCATGGCTAGCTGCCAACCTGGGTGTGAAACTACTTGATCATAGCTTTGTGGCTTAGTGAAGTTTAGATTCTCAAGGAGCTGTTGACTGACACTGCTAAGACAATGAAAGGACATGCTAGGTGCTTGCATGCTGAAGTTAGTGAGAGTGGAGAGGCAAGTTGATTCTATTAAGCTGTTGCAGACATAATCAGTCAAGCAGCTTGGTGCTTTATGAGGTCTCTCTGACCTCTTGTGCTGTTGATGTTGATTGTCACTTGAAATGGCTTTATTTGTATGCTGATGGTGATGGTCTTCCTGATGTAGATGTGACACAGAGTTTTCTGGCTAATGTAGTATGTATTGATAATAAGGAAAAGCCTCTGAGGTTGTAGGAAGTAGGGGCTTTTGTGTTGGAGTAGAAAAGGCGAAGACATTTTCATGGAAAATAATGTCTCTTGAAGTATGAAACTTGTAAGTGTCAAGTGTCATAACTTTATATGCCTTTTTACCATATGGATATCCAAGAAACACACAAGGGACAACCCTCTCCTTAAGCTTGTCTCTGCCTTGCTTGCAAGTGGACATATAGCAAAGACACCCAAAGACTCTAAGATGTTCATATGATGGTTTCTGACCATAAAGTAACTCAAATGGTGTCTTGTTCTGAAGAAGAACAGTAGACATTCTATTGATTAGGTAAGTGTCTGTTAATACACACTCACCCCAAAATCTTAGTGGCAGGTTAGATTGAAATAACAGGGCTCTTGATACTTCAAGCAGATGCTTGTGCTTCCTTTCCACAACTCCATTTTGTTGTGGAGTTTGGACACAACTAGTTTGATGCAGAATGCCATTTGTAGTGAAGAAGTCCAAAGCAACATTGCTAGTGCTAAGTTCTAAGGCATTGTATGATATGAGCACTTTGGCAGTGGCAAAAAATTGTGTTTGTGCCATCTTAACAAAGGATTTAATTAATCCCATTGCCTCATCCTTTGTTACCATTAAGTGAGTCCAAGTAGCTCTTGTGAAATCATCTACAATGGTTAAGAAAAATCTATGCCCAGCATGAGTCTTTGTATGATATGGACCCCATATGTCTACATGTATGAGTTCAAAAGGAGAAGTGGTAGATATGCTGCTCAGTTGAAAAGGCAATCTTTGTTGCTTTGCTTTGGGACAAACATCACAAGGGATGTCTTGCTGTACATCCTTAAAATCAGCATTTAAAGGTAACAATCTCATTCTCTTATAGGGTACATGTCCGACCATATTATGCCAAAGATCAAAACTCAACTGCCTTATGGCATGATTACAGGATGTCCTAAAATTCTTGTCATAAATAGTGGACAAATTTTTACAATCAAAAAGTAAAGGCTTGATAATCTTGGCATCCTTCATCAGTGTCCTATCCAATATGTAGAGTCCATAGTTTTTCTCAACCAATTACCACTGGCCTCTTTAGAGGAAGGCCCTGCAACAAACATAAACTCTTTGTGAAAAGGACTTCACAATGCAATTGAATTGACAGCCTTTTTATAGACAGTAAGTTGTATTTGAAATGTGGCACTAATAGCACATGATTCAATTCTAGTTGGTCATCTATTCTCAGTTTCCCACATTGAGTGACCTCGGCCTTGTGTCCACTTGGTAAGGAAACTAAGACAGGGCTTTCAAGCAATCTTAAATCATGCAAAGCTCCAACATCAAAGCTTATGTGGTCACTATCACTAGAATCTAGAATCCAAGAGCCATTGTCCTATTTGCAAAGACAGCAAATAACATTGGTGTTGTATATAGTTGTTGAGGGAGGAACTATACCTGCCATGTGAGCTCTAGCATTATCCTGGCCATGATGCCCTTGCTGATTGTTGCTAGTGAGACAAGAGAAAAATTGTAACAATTGCTTGCTTTGTTTTGAGTTCAAGCTAGGCAGTATTGGGGTTTGGGGTTCAAGTGATGCATCTTGCTGTTCATTTTCAGTCCAGGTGCTGTAAGCTCTTCTATTTTGTGAAGATGTATATCCTCCTCTTCCTTTGTTCAGTGGTATGTTTGGATATCTATGATTCTTAAAACATTTATCTATTGTGTGTCCAAATTTTCTGCAGTGATCACAAAACAGCTGCGATCTCTTTGAGTCATTTCTTTTCTGTCCAGGTTTCCAGGTTTCTTGCTGTGAAGATTGTTTGTCTATGGCAGCAGATAGAGAAGCATTCTCATTGAAAAAATATGACTCGGTTTTGACCTGCCTCTGTCTCTCTTCTTGAACAAGTAAGGAGTATGCTTGACTCATTGAAGAAAATGGAGTCATCATGGGGATATTTCCCCTCACAGTAGTGTAGCTGCTGTTAAGGCCCATCAGAAATTGAATGAGCTTTTGTTCCTCACTGCATTTTTGCAATCTTCCATTTATTTCATATTCACATTTTGCACAGGTACATTTAGGAACTCCTCCCACAACATTGAATTAATCCCAAAGCTGCTTAGCTTTGGTGTAATAGTTGGCAATGTCCATATCTCCTTGAGATAGGCATGAAACATCCTTTTGGACTTGAAACAGTCTAGCCTTGTTTGACCGTCCAAATCTTTCTTCCAAATCTTGCCATAACTCTCTTGCTGTCTCAAAATACAAAACACTGTTCCTAATGTTCTCAGTCAATGAATTCAAAAGCCAAGAAAGAACCATTGCATTGTATCTTTGCCAGAAAGTATAAAGAGGAGATGTAGAACCTGGATTGGGGCAATGTCCATCAATTAAAGCCAATTTGTGCTTGGCAGATAGAGCAATCATCACTGACCTCTTCTTATTATCAAAGTTTCTCCATTGAAGGCATTTGAAACTAGAGAAATACCTGGATTATCTGAGGGATGAATGTAAAGAGGATCTGTAGGTTTGATCTGTGGTGTGCGATTTCCTTGGACAGCCATGGCGTAGTTCATACACTGCTATATTGAAGAATCGAGATAAACTGAAAAACCTAGATAGATGATTCCAGGTTTAACAATAGAGGACTTGATTTGCTGAGAAATCAAATCAGTCAATCGAAACAGAAAGAAATCAAAGAAAGAGAATTTGTAGACTAGATCAACTGAAGCATCAATTCAGTTGATCGAAGAAGAAGAAAGATGAATGAACAATCCGGAATCAATACCTCGATCTCTAATACCATGATAAGATTCATGGTGAAAATGAGTATTTCAGAGAGAACTTGGATGACAGAGAAAAAGAAAGATGAGTTTCTCATTTTTCATCTATATCTGAGTAATACAAGAAATGTCTTATATATGAGGCAAGACTAAAAAAGAAAGAAGTTTTCTGCCAATAGCCTATCAACTAGCCATAACAGATCATAACAAAATGCAGTTACAGACTAATAAACTCAACTAACTGAAAGGACAGGCTGGCACCCTTGCTGTGTAGCTTTGCTGTTACTGCTACTACTTGGCATAATTCTAACAAATTCCATTCAAATCATGTTCGAGATAGAGCGCTTTCATGCATAACCGTTTGAAGAACAAAATGTGTATGCCAATTTAAGAAAATAAAGACCAAAGATGCATCAAAATTCAATTTAAAAGGAAGAAGCGTAATGCTAACTACACCGGCCAAGTTTTTGCATTTTCTAGCCAAATTTCGGTAAAACTCCAACGTTAATTGAGGCATTGTACTCAGGATTTCATGTGAGACTCAAATTATAAGCCAATTTCAGAAAAAATGACCATAAATAGATCAATTGTCAAGTCCAGAACTCAACTAGACCCTGCATTGTAGCCAAAGTTTTTTGCTAAAAAATTAGATAAATTTTCGATAAAATTTGATAAAAATTGAGGGCACTTAGTCGAAATCTTAGGGATGACACTAATTTTTCACCAATTGTGAAAGAAAAAACTAGTGTTTATTAAAAAATCAAATGAAATTGTTTGACAAGAATCCCAGGTTGCCGCACTTGTTTATGCAAGTTCGATTGAATTTTGTGATAAGGTTTGGAAAAATGAGAGAGGTTTTGGCCACAAACAACTAGGAGAAAGGATGCATACATCAATTTCTAATCATATTGAACGAAATTAACATTAAGAATTGAAATTAGGGTTTCATATGGATAAACATTGGATTTTCAAATTAAAATTCTCATCATGCAGTTATACGAATCCAAAAGTTTCATGAAAATTCAATAAGAAACCACGCATGAAATAATAGCATGAATTTTGAGTGAAATAGCGAGAAAACAAAAATCAAAGAATTCACATGGTGTGAATTGCAAGGAAGCATACAAGCGATCCAACTAGAAAATAAGCCCACATGGCTCTCATACCAATGAAAGAAATTAAAATGTGGACCGAACATAAATAGGATTACCTTAATCCTTTCGACAAGATCAAGCCTAGCTTCGAATCACTAGCTGGGGAACGTTCTCATTAAATGAAGAACCTCTACAATTTCACTATTTAAAAGCTAAAGGGTTTGTCTAGAAATTCTCTCTTTAGAGAACCCTCGATCATTGCTTATGTCTCTTTATCCCGTAGACTAGTCCCCATTTATATTACATTGACCAGTCGAGAAACTAGGGTTTTAGATGGCTAAAGCATTAACACGCCATTAACCTATTATATGACTTAGGCTAATACCCCTTATGGGGTGTTGTGCCTAAGTCCACCAATTTTTTTTTGGGAGGGGGGTTGGGGTGGGTAGGTAATACACCTATTTGTAAGTATTTGTGTATGCCAATTACATGATCCACTATAATTATCTTTAACTATAGTTTGACAATATATTCATAATTATTTCCAATAAACTTATCCCTTAATGAGTAATGGGCTATAAATCTTTGAGCTCTATTAGTCTATCACCTCTCATTGTGATGAAAACAAACCATGGCTTAGGCTTTCCATCCCATCCAAGTCGTTGATTACTATTTACCTGTAACATGCTAATAGCATTAGACACCTTTTGATTAGCTAGAACCTGGACAACTTTTAGAACAACGGATGTTTTCCAAGTGGAAACATCACATGATAGTATGAAAGATGTTCAATGTGCCTATACAAAGCATTCTCTTATAAAAACTTGTTCAATGTGCCTATACAAAGCATTCTCTTATAAAAACTAGAAGACCATAAGTGATCAAATAGTTGACTACATTTTAAGAACCTTCTATTTCTACTTTGGAAGCTTAAACATTCAACTTGCTTTATAGGTAAGCATCTTGGCTCCATCATAGGGCATGAACTGATGGCCTTCTTCAAGTTTCTAACCATCAAATGGAGTTTGGGTTCTCCCAACTTGATGCACTAAGATGTAGAAAGATATTTTTCAGAAGATCTCCCAAAAAAATAAAGTGCAAAATTGTTAAATGTGTAAAATCCTTATTTTCGTGAAATATCATTTTGTTGGCAGCTAGAGTAAGTTCGATCATGGTCGCTAAGATGTAATGGCAGCCACTGGCACTTTATGATGCCGTTAGCCTTGACCTAAGTGACACTAGGATTTTGACACTACTGAGCATGTAAGTGGCTTAATTTTTCTACTAGGTGCGTCAAATGTAGTTTTATTTGAAAAAGTCGAAAAGAATTAACCACAAACATACCACCATGTTGTACAAACTTACGGATCGTCGCGATTGGTGATGGTTTGAATTGAATTACTAGCAACAAGTTAATTACTAGTCAATCAACTAAATTAATTAAGCAATTCTTAGAACAATCATGAAACTAAAGCAATTATCAATATGAATCCTATGAAAACTAATTATGACCAAGGGAGACCACCGATTGTGCTTTATGTAATTGAAATTTGAGCTTCTGAAAAATATAGAACACAAATCCTCAACATCAATCACACCATGAGCGAAGGAGAACAAAAGGCTGGACAGTTGAAGATAATCATCAATAAACCTACAAAAGAATTTGGTAAATCGAAACCAAAGACTTGTATTTGATCTTAATAAATATGCAAGTGAGACTTAAATAATGCAAATTCTAGTGCCACCGCAAAAGCTAATTTGATAATATCAACCATCCAAAAGTATTTTGACCATCCTTTTATTAAACAAATTGGGAACATTAGGGTTAGGTTGGCTTTGCAAAGTGTTATGTTACACTAGTTTTTGCAGTTCACCACTAACCCGGGTTTCTCATTGTTGTTCATTACCACGATAGCCAAACATTGTACATAGCACGTGCTTGTTGCATATTGGTTGGCCATGTAGCCCAATCGCACTCACGAGCAACACCGCGAAAGAACAACAAATGGTTGGGCAACCACCTGCATACTTAGCTTTTGCAAGTTCCGTACGATTGAACAGTATGGTCGGCTACGACAAGCGTTTGGAAAATTAAAGCATGGGAGTCGAGGAGAAACTTGACCCATGCTAATGTTACACGGCCTTACTGTGTCCCTTGCTGGATCGACTCCTCTTTTAGCCATCATTTTTACATTTTATTACTTTCCTGCACAATAGAGAAGCCAGAAATTTGAGAAAGGGGGTCAGAAGTAAGTTGGTGGTTGTGTTTGAATGACATCGTTCCAACAGTATTCATTCAGTGATGAGTTTTCAAATTTTAGGGCTTGGTGGAAATAATGATTCTTTAGCCATCTTTTTGAAACATCTATACATTTTGAGATGAAAATTAAATTAACCTACAAATTAAACAACTGTAGTTCACAAAGTAAACTCATAAATCAAAACTAAAAAAGGAAATTAATCTCAAATTAAAGAATGAAGCAACAAATTGAACTATCGAGGTCAATTAAAGTGCTATCTTTTTAAAATATCTATACACTTTGGTATAAAATTTAAATTAAACCTACAAATTAAACAACATTAGAATTAAAATTGGCAAATTAAACCCATAAATTAAACTAGAAAAGCAAATTAATCTATAAAAAAGGATTAAGGAACAAACTAAAGTACTACAGTAGAATTAGTAAAGTTTGGACTTCACAAATGTAGAGAGAGAACACAAGTGAACTTCAAATTGGGAAAAATAAATTTTTAAAAAAACCAAACAATAAGACGCATACAATAGGAGTCTAGGGATGGCAAAAATTTAGGTCTGGGTCAATCTGGGTCCGGATAAATCGGACATTCGGACAAAAACATCATATCTGAACCCTGTTCGGATTATAAATCAAACACTTTGACTTGACCCGGACCCGGACCTAGACCCGAATGTCCGATGTCCGAACTCGGTTGTCCGAATGTCCGAATTTGTTATATGATTTTAGGACAATCTGACCGAAATTTTGTGTGACCGAACCCGAACCCGATTTTTTAATGTCTGAACCTGGTTGTCCGAATTTATTTTTATAAAACTTTCTAAAGAATTTGGGTTAAAATTACATATAAACATAGTTGTCCGAAGTCTGAACCCGATTGTCCGAATTTGTCCGAACCTGAAATGGTTCAAAAATCCGGACAACTCAAACCCGAGTGTCCAAACCCGAACCCGATTCAGATTTAAATTCGGACAAGACCAGTTGTCCGAATTTTAAATTCGGACATAAATTTTGTGACCGTACCCGATTTTTTTGGATCGGATAAATTCGAATAATTGAATCGGACATATTTTTGTCAGCCCTACAGGAGTCGAACCCCTGACCACATAGACCGAAAAAGTACAACGCACGTTCTCACCATTGGGCAAGCCACATCGCAGCTATTGTGACTGTTGTAATTAATATATATGCGAACTAATTTCTTTTAGTTTTGCACTGCACTACCGTTTTTATGTTTTTTTTTTTGGTGGGAGTGGTGCTAGTTGACTCTATTGGCACCATGCTCCCTTTGCCATTGTTTATACACATTTAACCAAAACTCGAGTAAAATTGTACGACAACAAGAGAAATAAGGGATTAAATTTTGCACTCTTGCAGATTACACAAATACTCCTATACCTAGATTTTGCTTGTCCTTGAGTAAAGTAAAAAAAAATAAATCTACGTGAAATATCTAATTTACTGTCGAAGGAATCACAATTGTACTTAACACATACAATAAACTCTTTAAACTCCTAGGCTCCCCATAGTGTAAAGATGAAGTTTCATAAAAGTTTGCAGAAAATACATACACAAAATCTTGCAAAAGGAAAAGGAAAAGAGAAAGAATAATTTTTTTTTTTTTGGGGTTCAATCTTTTCTTAAATACATAAAGGGTAGAAAATGTACCCCATCCAGCCAACTATTTTACATCCGCTATATGATAATCTATTGAAAATGACGAATGTAGCCTTCAACTTAGCGCGAAAGTGTGTCATTGCCATATGATTGGTGCTATCACAGTACAATTCAACCCCATGTGGCCCACGTAACAAATTCTATTAACTAATTATTCCAGGAAATAAGCATTTCCTAGTAGCAATATTATATCAAAATGCAGCATCTAGTAATGCATGCCTCAAAATCGTATTTGTCATTCTCAAACAAACAAAAAAAGACTCCTTTTTTGTTGACTATTTTTTCCTTTTTTTTGTATTTTTTTTAGGGTGTGTTTGGTAAGGGGGAAAATTATTTTCTCAGAAAATCATTTTCCCAGAAAATCATTTTCCATGAAAAATATTTTTTCAAGAAAAATGATTTACCACTTATATTTTCAGCTGTTTGGTAGAATGGAAAACCATTTTCTTTCTACTTCATTTTTTACTATTTGATAGAATGAACCCTCTGTCCTCACTTCATTTCTTTTTACCATCAACCTCCTTCCCTGCTCACTACTCTGACCCAACCCAACCAACGAATTCTGTTTCTCTCTCCTCTTTAAAATCATACACAAAACGTCACTAAGAAATATATCCAGTAATAAACCCAGCAAAAGAGAAAGTCAACGTTAGTGAACCTCAATTTTTTCACAATTTTCAAGGATTACCTAGTTGACTTTGAGTGATATTAAACCCAGATTAAAGAAAATGACAAACGGGGAGACGATGGGTGTCTCAGATTGCGAGGTTCTTCAAAAGGGCAATACTAACAAGGTTAAATAACTCAAGAAATAATTACAGAGATTAACGATGAAAATCATCGATGAACATGAAGAGGAGGGGAAGAATGAGAGACAAAATGAGAGTGAAAATAGAGTAATTCTAGGCACAACTAAAAGAAAATAGAACGAGAGATAA
Organism: Selenicereus undatus; assembly: GCA_017589665.1. Lineage (NCBI taxonomy): Eukaryota > Viridiplantae > Streptophyta > Magnoliopsida > Caryophyllales > Cactaceae > Selenicereus > Selenicereus undatus. Next base: position 87,719,086 of record JACYFF010031957.1, read on the forward strand.
AGTTGGACAATGACAATTGAGTTTGGAAAATCATTTTTCCTACTTTTTCAAGGGAAAACAATTTTCTTCAAATGGGGTAAAATGATTTTCCCCTCCTTATTTTACCAAACGGCGTAAAATGGGAAAATTATTTTCCGGGAAAATGATTTTCCCCCCTACCAAACACACCCTTAATGTAAAAGAGCACAAATAGCTATACAAATGCAACAAGTGGAGGAATTAATCAAAGTAACTCCAAGCCTTAGAACAAATGATGATATACAAATCAATTTTTTGGACTTTAATGACGACAATGGCATGTTGGGGTAAGAACTAGAGCCTAAAACACACACTATGGAATAAATTCTATCATGTATATCCTGCATATATGGCTAAGTTGCAACGTCCCCAAATCCATACACAAAAAAATAAATAAATTCATTTTGGTATTTTTCACCAAATTTTCCACTTTTTCTTTTTTAAAAGTTCAACGCATGGCTTACCCTCCCGCATAGTAAAATCCACAACTTCCCCGTTGTGGGTCTAAGAGCCTGAACGATACAAAAACAACAACCAAAAAGCAAAAAAACACAAGACACTATACACATTATATGCAAGAGGGTAGGAATACTAATACTGGATTAGGTAATTCTTGTACCCTAGCTATCTCATCACATATCAAGAGTGACTTGATGCTTCATACAGTATCAGATGCTCTGCATCTTCTGAGTTACCCTGACCCTTCATCTTCTCCTTGGCCCCACTAGCAGGTTCCTGTATCACAACTATACCATAAGAAGACACAGAAGCAAATTCATATGGGACTTCAACTTCCTTGGGCATGAATGTAATCCCAAATGATACAAATGCACTTTCATCGACGCAAAGTAATCCCTAAGAATAGTTGATCATGATCCAATTTTGCCATCTCCTAGGCAAGCTTGCACTCTCGTAAACCTCAACTCAGATCTCCTCTAACACACTTAGCCGCAGTCTCTTCTCCTCACGCATTGGAGTTACATCATAGTTAAGGGTCTAAATAGGTCACTCAGCTTAGTGCTCAAGCTCAATGGGGACGTGACATGGCTTACCATATACAACCTGTAGGTTTACCCTTGCAGGTTAACCCAGGGGTATTTTAAAAGCCATCTTATAGGCCCATTAAGCATTAATGAGCTTGTTAGCCTAATCCTTCTTATATTTTCATGTCAAGGGTCTTTTCTAAGTTCTACTTGATTTGTCTATAGGATATGTTACCTTGCCCACTATTATAAGGGTGGTGGGGAATGACTAGCAAGTGGTCAATAGATTACCTTTTCAACAATAAATCCAAAGATTGGTTGTTGAAAAATAGGTACCCTGATCACTAGTCCTAGTGCGAGGAATGCCATACTAGGAAAAGATATCCTTTCGATTAAATTTGACAACCATTCTAGACTCATTAGTCTTAGTAGGGTAGCCTCCACCCACTAAGATACATAGTGTACTACTAGGAGTATCAATTCATTTGTGAATGAGATTGGGAATAGTCCTATAAAATCCATAACGCATGTAATATTGATGTCCCCTACAATGATAAGGATGAGGGGGAGTCATATTCCTCATGATAATATAGTTTAGCTACTGGCGCATGGGACAACTCTTATAGTATTACTCATGGGCATCTCTAAACAATGTTTGCAAATAGAATCTACATTGAAGAATCTTGGCCACTGTCTTCCTTATACTAGAATGCCCCCCACAAGCCTGGTCATAACAAAAAGAGAGATTACTCCTAAGCTCATGATCTAAGATGCATCTACTAACACCTTGATCAAAATAGTACTTAAATAGGTAACGAACATCCTAAATCTAAAAATTTCACAAATTATAAGTGTCTATCCCTATCAGTCTTAGTCCAATCATTAGAAATTTTACCAATCACAAGAAAATTCACAATATTAATATACCAAGGGTAAGATTGGACTAATTAACTGCTCATCTAGAAAACACTTACAAGTAGGCAACTCTAACTCCTTGGCATAAGCAATCTGGGATAAATGATCACAAATAGCATCCTCAAAACCATTCATGTCCCTAATCTTAATGTCAAAATCTCATAAGTTGATAGTCTAGTTTACAATTCTAGGTTTATCATCCTTCTTTGAAAATATGCTTACAGGTAGCATGATCAGCAAAAATAATGAAGTATAACCAACAAAGTATGATCTACACATTTCAAAGGCAAAGATCGTGGCCAAATATCCGCACTTAATCACACTATAATTAACATGGGCATCATTCAAATTGTGACTACTGTAATAGATTACATAGGGTTTCTTAACAACTTGTCATCCTAAGACAATCCAAATAACTCAAAAGGTTCTCCTCAAATAGAAGAATTAAAATTGGGAGCAAAGGTTAGGGCTTCCTTCAACTTAGTAAATGCCTCAACGCACTCATTAAAGAAATGAAGGGGCACATCCTTAGTGGGAAGGTTGCACAAGGGTTAAGCAATATTGCTAAAGTCCTTAATCAATCAACGGTAGGACCTGTATGTCTAAGAAAAAACCTAAGATATTTCATAGATGTAGGAAGTGAAAGATTAATAATTGTAAGCACCAAATTGGTGGCCATGGAATTTTAGGTGGACAATATGCCTGCACATCTTGTGCATTGTTGCCTGATGATGGCAGAGGGAGAAGCAACATCATGCCTAAATTCCTAACAGCTAGTACCTAAATAACATATTTCTCATGTCAAAAGTTCTTAAAATATTTACAAAGAATATTTGAAAATTCAAAAGTTTTAAAATAATTTCAAAAAGATTAAAACCTTGGGGTTTTGCGTGATATGCCAGCACAAGGGCTTGAACTTGACACTTTGAAGATATGTGAGTGAGATAGTAACCAGTGGGGTAGTACATTACCTCGTGTTTAAAATCTCACACATAGTTCACTTAAGGTAGAAAATAGGAATCAACGACGTGATATAGTTAGCTGTTAGGACCTAAAACAAGTTGTTGGGTCCTACCTTGCTCTCCACGTCATAAATTCCACGTGTTTTTATTTGTGAGACGATGCAATCAAGCTTAATAGTAAATTTCCAACATCATTAGCGACAATCAGGAAATTCTACCCTTGTTTATGAAAATTTGATGAATAAAATAATTTCCTTTTAGCTCTTGATTTATGGCTTGTGTAGTGAGGTTACCTTGTCAACATTATAAGAATGGTGCCTCTACCTCTCATTTGGAGGAGGATGTCCTCTCTCAATCAAGAAAACTCTACACATTTCTCTCTACACCATCTTCTGTCACTTATAAGAAAATGCTACTTCTTCCTAGACTCCCTCTCTCTATCTTTCCCCTCTCTCTCTCTCTTCGTAAAAAATACTTTCAAGAAACAAAACTCTGCTAAAATCTTCCTCAAGCTCTTTTGAAAGTGGACTACCTTTTATCTTACCCTAGCACATTTGGCAATCTAATGCACATTCCTTTGCCAATTAGTTAGATCGAATTATGTACTAAGGGCCATAGACCAAAGAAATTAAAATGTTTAAAGTTTTCTTTTGTTTTGTATTTATTATCATGTTTTTTTTTTTCCTACATGACTATGTGTTTAATATTCACTCTTTTGCACATAGAGTAACAATATATTCATAATAAAGTTACCACTATGTTTATCATTTTTGTACATTTCTTACATTTCTTTTCATTATGAAAATGACTCGCTAATATGTATTCACCAAAAAAGCTCTTCGTACTATTTTCCTTACGAATGAACACATAAATCATAAAAGCGTCCTTTGTATGGGACCAGAGAAATAAAAGTTCTAATGCATTTATTAGTAGTAGTGGGGGCTTTGGAAGTGAGCGATCTAATGGTGGCTTTTGCCATTCATTGGATTGTAGCTTCACGTCAAATCCATTCTTATGGTTTGTGGTCATGGAGTTACTTTTAATAATACCCATTTGAGACGTCTTGAATTATAACTTGTAGAAAAATCCCTTTACCTTCTTAAAGATCTAAGTTGTATGTCACAAAGTTGTGCCTTTGGTTTAAAGGCTTGGTTAAAAGAAGGAACTGAGAATTTGCTATAAAATTATAAGTTTGTACAAAAGTCCGCGAATCACCACTTCAAGAAAGGAAAATTTGATGTACCCCCCAAAACAGAATGTAATGCAAGGAAAAGCTAGTTAAGCCTCAAGGAGCCCCAGGTTGACCCCCATGGGGCCGTCATAAGTAGGAGGGGTGCTTTCAATTATGAGTCCATTGGGGACATGTAAGCAATTGGGTGAGACTTGAATGAAGTGAATGCAATTACAACATTTTATTTCCCAGTTTGAAAATTGTATCATATAGGCATTTATGGATTATGTTTTCTGGTTTGGTAAATATCAAAGTTTATCGAGTGCCCTCTAGTAAAGCAATCCCCTCGGTTTATCCTTTCACCCATAAAATAATGTTGAAGTCATTGCTATAGTTCACCCTTCCCATTAGGTCGCCACACTACATCCAAGGAGAACCACTGTGTGGCTATTCGAGGTAGACCACTTCGAAGATAAAAAGTGTCTACTGCATCCCACTTGAGTAGTATGACCAATTACTCTATTATGCACTATTTTGAACATAGACTTCAGAATTAGCCAACATCTCTTAGTCTTTTGACTAAGAACCAAAACCCTACCACAGATGCAACACTGTTCTAACTAGTGGCCCCGTGGACAAGACATAGCAACATCCAACTCATACCTGCAATAGTTGGAGTCCTTCCCTAATGGTCCTAATAGAATGTCGTTGTGGTCTATCGTTTATGTTTTCACACTGCTAGGTGTTGATAGGAGGTCAATGATGTGGCAACATTAGTCATTAAGCCCAAACTTCTTTTAGTCCACCTAGTCTGCCAAGTACCTTAGAGTTTCGGCCTTGTCCATGATGGTGATCTTGGGGGTTTGGTTTAAGGTCTTTTTCTTTTTCTTACCCTTAGCTTTTTCAAAAATAAAGTCCAGCGGGAACTCTCTCTCCTTTCATTCACTCTGATGCCTTCGGGAGGCAAAATGGGCCCTTTGAGATTAACGTCATTTCGTAAGATCGCTATCTGAGTGCTCTGAAAGCCAAGCTCCTGACTACATGAAGAACATAAAAAAAGATCGATGACAAACATCATCTCAAGGAAGAAGCCGATGCCACTTATTAGATAGTCAGCCTCAAGGCTGACATATTAGCATAAATGGAAAGCTATTTTAAGGCTAAAGTGATGGAGCGGCAAAAACTCATGATTGGCCTTGCCAAATAGCACATGAGCATAAATATGAAAATGAAAGACATAATGATGCACATTTCATCCATTCAATTCATGAAGAAAGTTCATTCTCGATGGATTAAAGAATTAACAAACTGGTGTAGCTCCTATGGAGCTCTCAATTATTTCGGAGCCAATTTAGAGACCCAACCCTTTACACACCTATGTCAAAAGGGAAGTTGCGTGCAAATTATCCCTACATGAAAACTTGAAGTTCACAAGTTGGGTATCCCTTAATCCCATTTTAGGAATTTTGTTAATATTATGAGTCCGAAGGGCATAAACAAGGTCCTTTTCCTCAAGTATTCCCTCTCACCTTAGGAGATATAGTGGGTAGCCAATCCCATTTAATTGACTTACCAAAGGTTAGCATTTAGGATAGCACAACCAAGGAACTCTAGTAACAATATCCCTACAACATGGAGTTACTTACCATTCTCTATGACTAACAATCGCTAGAGCAAGACGAAAAATAAAGCTTTCTAAACTTTTTGGCCGATGAAGGGTAAAAACTTCTTTGATCCTAAACTGTCTGAGTGAAAAAGACCAAGTTCAAATTACCATTAATAACTTGAGACCAAATTCCAATCAACACCAATTCCAGCCCCTATGCACATTTAAGCAATTATATGCCAAGATGCTAGTAGAGGAAGAGATACAACGTGCCTACAAAGCCCTCACCCTAATCAAGATGAAGCTCGGAGAGGCGTTTAAAACACTTGAAAGCACAACAAATGTGTAAAATATGACATCAACACGTATTGTAAATTCCATCATTGGAAAGGGCACCATATTGATCAGTGTGTTGCCTTAAAACAAGGAATACAAGACATGATAGATGGTAGAACGTAGCCTGTCCCAAATATGGCAAAGCCCAACAACCGAGCTAACCCATTAAGTTTCATGCTTGTAATTTGCACCGCTGAAGAAGAACATGATTAATCTTTCCTTATTAAGAACGAAGTCAGTGGAATATATATAGGGTGATAACCATGAGGACACTTGAATGGATGCCCTTGTCCGCGTTGAAACCGCTTAGGCAAAATTGGATGAAGAGGGAAAAGTCTAATAACTCAACTACAACTAGATGCATTATAAACCCCTACACTTGAGGTTGACATAACAATATGCAAGCTCTTAGACTCCTCTATCAATCATCAAGAGGTAGTCTCAAAGGCTCTCATGGAGCTGGAAGTCATAGTGTAGATGAAGAATTTTAATTTCTTCATAGTCAAAAGGCACCCTTCGACCATAACTTTTAATAGTATAGATTTCGCTTCTAAAGGGATAAAAATAATAAGGCTCTATATCCCACCATAACTTGTAGAAACAAGTTCATGCCCATGACCGTAGTTGATAGTAGGACATTATTCCACATATACCCACTTAGAACGGTAAGAAAAATCGGCATAACTAAAGGGGGTGTAACCCCTTCAACCCAAGGTCTGCGAGCATATGATAGCACGTATAAAAATGTCTCAAGAACTATTAACCTTGGAAGAGGAAGTGTAATTTCGGGATTCAAGATCTTCCATGATTGTGCTAACTTGGAAGAAGAAGTGTACTTCACTAAAAACATCTAGTCCAAAATAGATTGAGCTTTTGACGTTGATCATACCTATTTTTGGAGGAAGCATGGAGATCCCGGATGGGTGCTAACATTCGCCGATCAAGACTTCGATCTTATCGAGATGAGCATCGATGCAGCTAAACGAAAAATGTACCAAGATGATGTGGACCATTAGCAATGCAAAGAAAAAGGTTGAGCTGACCATTAGAAAGCACCAAGGCATGACTATCGAGCCAAATTAAAACTTGAATCTTAAGCCAAATTTTCTTTTCGTGCTTGGGGGAAAGTCTCCTCCTATTTCAATTCAAGCTGAAATTGATATATTTATTTAGGATTTCAATTAAATGAGTCTTCTAACACTACAAGAAAGGTTGCCTCTCTCCACATTTTATTTTGCTTATAACCACACTAATTATAGGTGCGGAAATAGCAGTTGCTTATACTTAGGCTAAATGTGGGGAGAATATGTATGGGGAATTTTTGTGACATTTACAACAAAAGTGGGAAGGGATCATTTGCTCATAGTTATACATGCGGAGAAAAATGCTAACGCTCACAACTGATGTGTGGTTTTTTTACACTAGACACACACATAGAGGTGTCAAATGTCCTAATTTTGCCCACATTTATAAGTGTTGCCAACATAATTGTTATTTTTTTTAAAAAATAATGCTTTTAATTGACATTGAACTCAATAATTGAACAATAATGTTTGGTTATTGTTCTATTTTCTAATTATTAAGTTGACATTAATTACAAGCATTATTCGATATATATATAATCAAACAAACAAACAACAAAATTAAAAAAATCAAAAATCAACAACTGTGCACTACGAGCTTTAAAAAGTATGTGTCAATGGTGACTTACATAATAAGATTGAAAAATTAAAATTAAAGTTTGTTGCATTATAAGTTATGGATCCATCCAAATTAAATGTCTATGTTGTACTTGAATGAAGACCTTAAGTAAAAGTATTTGTTGTATCACTGGGCAGCCATGTATAACCTAAGTATCATTCTATAATTGATCATCTTCATCGATTAAATGACATGAATTAAGAAATACAACCTATCAGACAATTCAAGCAAAAAAAAAAAAAAACAAGGGTTAAGAGGATGCTATATTCACAATCATAGGCCTTTTAGGATGATCTTCCTTAATCCACGTCCCTTTGCTCATCCCTTTTGTAAATGCTAAAAGGAAAAGGGGTAGTGATCTTTTTTTTTTAACAGGCACATTCTCTTTGCCTTCGACATTTCTTACTAGCTATCCCACTTGGAAATTAAACATCCACGTCATTCTTATAATGTTTTTTAAAAAATTATCCGATTCATGATTTTAAAATGTCAAAAACTCACTTGATTTGTATATTGATGCGATCTAGACGAACAATTCCATTTTTGTTGCCTAAAACAATAGGATTTTCCATTTCTCTTGCATTGTTAAGACTTATCTCATTGGCCTTTGGCAATCTAGAAATCGTCATTGGAGTTTCTCTTTTAGCTTCACTATTTAAGGATGTGTTTGTCCTCTAGTTCTCTTCAACATCAACACTCCAATCACAAATCATGAAAGAAGTTATCATCTACTTTATGTAAATTGTACTCCTTATCCAAGATCCATGAGATACAACATGTAACACCCCCAAAATGCTAATTAGTTGATTCATATACAATCGCAACTGAAGACTTAATGATGGAAAGCTCTGCCGCCGTCCTGATAAGGACAAGGCTCACTGAAACCATTTAATCTTGCTACTCATGTTCATAATCACAAAATTTATTAAACTGAAACACTTTAAGTTCAAAGCCCATAGTAGTTCAACTCCAATACAATCGACTTAATCAAACCATGTGCTAACTAGCATTCTACACTACACAAGTATATTGAATATAGACCCAACTTGACCTTAAGGTCGGTCCCAAACTTCATGCTATGCTGATTCCACTGTGAGCATCTAATGACTTCCAAAAGGGCTTGCTGAATGGAGAAACATGTGAAACTTCATCATCTAAAATGGAAAACATGAGAACAATTTGAAAATGTGAGCTAAAACTCAGTACATGCATTCCTATATTGTAAAATGAGTGTAGAAACACTGTTGATGGGTACCCGCCGTTCTAATTCATTTAGTTCGCAATAACAATGAAAATGAAAACACTATAAACTGAATTGCTCATTATTATCTAGATGTGAATTCCTTGCAATGATATGATTTGTATATCGGTGTACACCAGCTAACCCAATCAAGAGTTGGCCTGAAGCCACGTGGGTAAATGATGGGTTCACGCCCTACAGATGATAACTGACGGGGTCACAAGTTAAATGGTAAATCACTGTATAAACGGATTCATTGATAAACTCATTAAGAGTTGTAACTTGATAAACATGTTCTGCTTTCTGAAGATATAGGCAATGGACTTATCTTAAGTCTTTGAAAATGTCATCTGAGTTGATACAAGTCAACTGTTTCATCAATATCATCTGACTTTATAAATATGCTTTGACTTGATAACACTTATGCATAATGGAGAACGATAACTAGGCCTTGACTTTGTTTCATACATGTCATTGTAGGTATCAGACAATTCAAGCAAAAAAAAAAAAAAAAAACAAGGGTTAGAGGAACAAAAATAACTAGAGAAATTTAAAATGGGTTAAAACTAGATTAAGGAAAACATGTTATTACTTATACTTTTGTTTTCACGCATGTTCATTGATAGGGTGGGATCAATGCTTGCCTCAGGAATGACCCAACCCCCTCAAAAGAAAGCACGCTACTACCTGTACTTTTATTTTTAGTCTCATTGTAGCATGTTTGCCTAAAGAATTAAATGAACCTACTTCATCGAAAGAAAAGGAATCTAATGAAGTGGAAACAGTTCGGAAAAGGTAAAAAGGATTACATTTTTCTCCAACATCACATCACCCCTTGATCAAAGAGTTGAATGATGTAAGCATCAACTTTGGCTAAATAGATAGCATCCTAAGTAGGACTATCTTTTCATCGGCACTTGGCAGTTGTTGCCCGTCATTTCAATGGCCGCTTCCCTATTTAATGGATGCCAACGATGATTAAAGTACAAAAATACATTAATCATCACTTCAAAACCACTTATAGCAGATAAGTCGTAGAAAGACAAGGCAAACTATATAAATTGAATCATTAACAAACTGAAAATATAATTGAAACCAACCAATCCCAAATCTATTTTACTGATAACAAACTCAAATATTTTCACTAAATAGGAGAAACAAGCCTAAATCCACTTGAATTTGCAATAAAAAGGACACGTGTTAAGTATCAACATATTTTAACCAATTTTAGAAGCTTCAATTCAAGAATAACCATAGTGCAAGGAGCGAGGACCAACAAGGGAAGAAACTCTTTATCATCATAAATGACATTGGTGTTGTGAATGAAGGAAAAGAAAATTAAAATTAATTTGACTAAGCAAGTAGCTTAATTTTTATACCAAAAACCAGAAAATTGGCAACAATAGCAATGATTTGGAATCAAAAGGAAAGAGTTTGTGGAAGAAGGAGAGACTAGAAACTTCCCTCAAGCACGCACCCTAACCAAAAACCTAAAACCCAACAGCTCAACCCCTTAAATTGAATTCCAGTAGTCAATCAAAAGCAAAGCTAAGTTTCCAACATAACTAAATCAAAAATGCATCAAAGTCTGCAAATTCAAATTGAAAACACCATCACTACACATATACATAAAAAAAGGAAAACCCATATACTAATTCATATGCCATCTCACTCATGAGTTAAACCATCAATTACTCATGTTTCAACAGCAAAAGCTTTTATTCCAATTACCCAATTCCTAGTTCAAACATCAATCAACATAATTCTCATATTAAATAGGGGCAAC
>JACYFF010031957.1:87774497-87816150 GCA_017589665.1 Selenicereus undatus
TATATATATATATATATATATATGTATGTATGTATGTATGTATGTATATATCTACATATCTATATATATATGTATATATCTACATATCTATATATATATCTATATGTATATCTATATATATATGTGGAGACACAAACACACACACACACACACACACACACACACATAGATATATATATATATATATATATATATATACATATATATATATATACATACATATATGTATATAGATGTACATATATATCAATATACATGCATATATATATATAACTATATATATATATATTTATATATACATACATACATATATATATACATATATATATATATATATATATATATATTTGCTACTTACGTAGGGTAAGGTTTTATATAGGATGAGTACGATGGGCGCATAGAGGCATTGTTTGTCTGTCCTTTATAATTAATCACCAAATATAGTATTGATGATCACATAAACTAAAACTATTGATCACTAGAACTTAAACTATTGATCACTAAACATAACCTAATGGTTTCAATTCTACATTCCCAAATATAACCAAAATCAATTGCCAAATTCATAAAATACCTAAAAATTACCCACCAAATAATGATATGTTGCCCTACATGCCTTAGCTTAGAGGTAAGAAATGTGTTTAGGCCAAGGGCTAAAAGGAAGGGTTCACAACAAAGAGTGTCAAAGCTCAACGGGGTTAACAAGGGTAAAACATTCAATGCAAGGGTGGCAATTTGGTCATGTAGTTCATAGAAACAAATGAATACCTCTATCATATTATCATAATTCACATGCTAAATATGATTTCAAAGATAATCAAGATGTAATTATAGAAGTGACACACACGAAAGAAAAACATGACACTAAAATGATGAATTAGTCTTTAAGGTTCAAAATCTCACGGGTTCATCTACCAAAGTCAAGCTTGCTTAGAATTAATATTGGGGTTAGGACTGTATACAAGCCTAACACTTTAGGACTAGGTTCTATCAATGCACACTGCATCTATGCACAACCTAATGCTCCAGTATTAGAGAACATAGTCAATCCGAAATAGCACATACGTTCCCCAAAAACAAAGCCAAAAAAAAAATCTTTTTTGGATTGTCAAAAATTTCTTCCTTTTTCCAAAAAAAAATTCTTTTTTTTCCAAAATTCCAAAGTTTCCCCACCCCCACACCTAAATTTCACGATGTCCTCATTGGGAGTGGAAAGAAACATTAAACAAAAAATACAAAATAAAAAGAAAACAAATATACAAAAATAAAAACAAGACCCAAAAACAAAAAGGACATGACTAAAAAACAAACTTACAACATATATACACAAGAGAGAAAGAAAAGCAAACCAACTATACAAAAACAAAAGAAAAGAAAAAGGAGAACAAGAAAAAGGAAAGACACAAATTTCAAGCAAACTAGGTCAGATGCGAAGTTTACCCGAGCTATCTCAGCATCACAATCACCAATCAGGACTCAGCTCATGGAGTATCAGACAATTTAAATCTTCTTTACTTGATAACTCCAAAACTTGCTTCAATCTTTGGCCATTCACTTTGAATTTAGCCTCACTCTCAAGATCTTGAATTTTGACTGCACCATAGGGAAAAACACATGAGACAATATAAGGACCCATCCATTCAGGACCTCAATTTCCCTAGAAATAAATGTAGCTTAGATTCATATAAGAGTACTTTCATTCATGGGGCAAACGCTTTCCCTAGAATATGTTTGTCATGAAACATCTTAGCCCTCTCTTTGCATGATCAAGCACTCTCATAAGCCTTAGCTCTAATCTCATGAAGCTCAGTCAATTGCAGTATGCACTCCGCACCAGCCTCAATCAAGTCATAATTGAGCACCTTAGTGGCCCATCAAGCTCTATGCTCAATCTCAACAGGAAGATGACAAAGCTTACCATAAACAACCTTATAAGGTGACATACCGTAGGGAGTTTTGAAAGCCATCCTATATGCCCAAACAGCACCTACAAGCTTGTTGGCCCAATCTTTCCTATTTCTGCTCACTATCTTCTCTAGAATCTATTTGATATGATGATTGGACACTTCAACTTGGCCACTAGTTTGAGGATGATAGGGGGTAGCAAGTCTATGGACTATGGATTACCTTTTCGGTAAGGCATCAAAAGACCTATTATTAAAATGGGTGTCCTGATCACTAATGATAGCTTAGGGTATGCCAAATTTAGCAAAGATGTTCTCCCTAAGGAACTTCACAACCACTTTAACGTCATTGGTCCTAGAAGGGTTGGCCTCAACCCACTTAGAAATGTAATCCACAGCTAATAGAATGTACTCACTCCTAAAAGAAGATGGAAATGGTCATATGAAATCTATACCCCACACATCGAAAATCTCTACCACAATTATGGGGTTAAGTCGCATCATATCTCTTCTACTTATTCTACCCAACTGTTGGCACATAGGCTAAGTCTTATAGTACTCAACAGCATCCCTAAATAAAATAGGCCAGTAGAAATTGCATTGAAGAATTTTGGCTATAGTCTTCCGCCCACTAAAATGCCCCCCAAATGTTTGGTCATGACAAAAAGAAAGGACACTCCTCACCTCATTGTCAGGAATACACCTCTTAAAGACTTGGTCAAAACAGTATTTAAACAAATAAGGGTCATCCCAAACAAAGAATTTTATGAGGTGGAAGAACCTATCCCTATCATTCGTGGTCCAACCCTAAGGGATCCTACCAGCAACTATTTAGTTCACAATGCCAGCAAACCAAGGATCAGGATGGACAGTATATAATTGCTCATTAAGAAAGCACTCAGAAATACTTGACTCACTCACTCTATCATAGAGAATCCTAGAAAAATGGTCAGCTACAAGGTTCTCGGAACCTTTCTTATCCCTAATCTCACAGTCAAACTCTTGCAAAAGGAAGATCCATCTCACAAGTCTAGACTTAGCATCCTTCTTAGAAAGAAGGTGCTTAAGAGCATAGTGATTAGTATAGACAATCACATGAGACCCAATGAGGTATGGTCTAAACTTCTTAAAACCAAAGATCACAACCAAGAATTCTTTTTTAGTAACAGTATAGTTCAGTTGGGCATCATTCAGAGTGTGACTAGCATAGTAGATAACATGGGCTTTCTTATCAACACGTTCTCCTAGAACAGCCCCAATAGCATAATCAAACGTGTCACACATCAATTCAAATGGTTCTTCTTAGATGGATGGATAAAGAATAGGAGCAGAGGTTAAAGCTTCCTTAAGCTTAGTAAATGCCACAAGACACTCCTCAGAGAAGTGAAATGGCACATCCTTAGCTAGCAGGTTGGTTAAGGGCTTCGCTATCTTACTAAAGTTCTTAGTAAAATGACAATAGAAGCCAGCATGTCCAAGGAACGACCTCACCTCTTTCACACAAGTGGGAAGGGAAAGATTGACAATCGGATCAGTCATAGCCTTATCTACCTCAATTCCATATCTAGAAATAATATAGCCTAAGATTATCCCCTTTTTAACCATGAAGTGACATTTCTCCCAATTCAAAGTCAGGTTTTTCCCTCTACAGCTTTCGAACACTTTTCTCCAATTAGACAAATAATCATCAAAGGAAGACCCAAACACAGAAAAGTCATCCATGAAAATTAAAATTTCCATGCATTGCTCAACCAGATCCGACAAAATAGAAATCATGCACCTCTGAAAGGTAGTATTGTCATTGCACAGTCCAAACGACATTCTTCTAAATGCATAAGTCCTAAATGGACAGGTGAAAGTAGTCTTCTCCTGATGCTCAGGAGCAATAGAGATCTGGATATAGCCAGAGCATCCATTTAAAAAGCAATCCAGGAAGGGATGGGGAAAATGGTATTTTCTAGTGGCAGCATTCACTTTCCTATAATCTATACAAACACGCCACCCAGATTGAACTTGAGTAGGGACTAACTTGTTCTTATCATTCCTAATTACGGTAATACTGGTCTTCTTAGGAACAACTTGAACAGGGCTAACCCACTCGCTGTGAGAAATAGGATAGATGGTCATATGGTTCAACTATTTTAGTACTTCCTTCCTAACTACTTCTTACAGAGTTGGGTTCAAATGCCTTTGCCGGTCTCGGTAGGTTCTAGCATTGTGCTCCAAATGAATTCTCTGCTGCACAATCGAAGGACTAATACCCTTGATATCCCTTAAAGTCCAACCTATAGCTTCCTTATTTTCTCTAAATAAGGTAATCAATTTGTCCTCTTTCTCCCGATCTAAGTCAGCCACAATAATGACGGGTAAGGATTCACTAGGTCTTCGAAATGCATGCTTAAGAGAGTCAGTAAGAGGTTTCAATTCAAGAGTAAAAGGGGAAACAGATTCATGAGCAGATTCAGAAACAACAACAAGCAGACAGTCAGCAGTAGATCATAAGTCATCAAACTTATGCACATCATATTCAGGCTCATCATCAATAAGAAATGACTCATACTCAATAGTAAACATATCATCAAGGTCGCCACAGAATACATGATCTTCTACCCCGTTAAGAGTAGAAAACTCCATATCATCAAAACCAAAAGGCTATCTTTGCATGTTTAAGATGTTTAATTCTAAGGTAATGTTGCCAAAAGACAGTTTCATCATACCATTCTTGCAATTAACAAGGGCATTAGTAGTGCCCAAGAAAGGACGCCTTAGAATCACAGGGACTGGACTAGCTACATTGGACACTTGTTTAGATTCAATCACAAAAAAGTCCACAGGTCCACTCTAATCAGAACATCCTCTACTATACCCCTAGGCAACCTAGTCGATCTATCAGCTAATTGAATGACCATTTCGGCAGGTTTTAACTCACCTAACCTAAGCCTCTCATGCTCAGCGAAAGGCATCAAGTTGACACAGGTCCCTAAATCAAGAAAAACTACATAAATAAGCTGGTCCCCTATAACTATAGAAATAGTTGGGCAACCATGGTCTTTATACTTCATTAGGATCTAGTGAGAAAGGATAGAACTAGTGCCAGAGGCTACTCAAGCCTTTTTAGCGACACTAGTGACTCTCTTGGTCGTACACAAATTCCTTAAAAATCTAGCATATCAAGGCATCTGCTGACTAAGATCGAGTAAAGGAATGTTGATTTTGACTCGAGAGAAGGTATCTCTCATCTTCTTAACATGAGCATTGTCCTTCTTTTTAAGCCTATAGGGAAAGGGAGGTAAAGGCATATGGACTTTCTCAACAGAAGAGGGAGAAGAAGAATCCTTAGGAGGTGAATGATAAGCGGAATTAGAGAAATCTTTCTCTTTGAGCTCCTCTCTGTTAGAAGGTGTCTTAGGAGGTGGAGGAGTATAATAATCATTAGGGGCACCACCAGTAGCATCTCCTGACTTATTGGATGAATCAATTTCTGGAGGAGAAGAAGAAGAAGAAAATTTTTGAAAGAATTGGTAAGGATACATGCAGGGTTCATTAGGATTTCTCACTTGATTATCAATCTCTCAGCCAGATAGAATAGATATAACTACATTCACTTTCCTCATCGGCTCACTAGGGTCAGAACTAGAAGAAGAGGAGGCATGACCCTTAGGGTTCACCTCAGGTTGACTTGAAAAAGTACTTGGTTCCCTAGAAGGTGATGCTAATTAGGAAAACTGCTCAGTCATCATTCTCATCATTTTTTGCATATTGGCATTAATCATTCTTTCCACATTACTGTTAATTCTCCTCTCAATTTTATCAATATTTGTATAACCAAAAGGAGGTTGAACTTGAGCTACAGAAGGTGGAGGTCTAGGTGCATTAGGCACACCTGAAAAAGCCGGTCTTTGAAAAGAATTGGAGGGATGAGAAAGGGGTTGGAAGTTATTTTCAGGAAACACTCCAGGCCAGGAGTTAGGAATCGCAACATTTAGTCCATCACCCAAAGAAAAGTTAGGGTGATTTCTCCACCCTGGATTGTAATAAGGGGAAAAGGGGTCATTCTTGGGTTTGTAAAAGGCCATACTCATTTGTTCCTGTCCAGTTGCTAACTAGTGAGCAAAATAAGGATAAGCACTCAAAGAATGATCTAAGGTTGGGTAGTTAGAACATGCCACTGTAGAAGTCTGAGATATCTAGGGAATCTAAGGAGACAACAGTTTCAACATGATTTCTAAAACAACAATCTTAGACTCTAACTGATGTACATCAGAGACAGAATGGAACTCACCCCTTGCAAACCTAAAACTTAAACTGTCATCACGAGCAGTTTCCCACTACATGGTTTCCTTAGCTAAGTCCCCCAAAAATTCCAAAGCAGCAGCGGCGCTCTTAGAGAGAAAGCCACCATGACAAATGGACTCTACCATGATTCTAGTATGTTATTCAAGTCCTTCATATATAATGTGGCACAAACGTGCTTGGTCTAAACCATGATCGGGACGCTGGGCTAACAAAATTTTGAACCTATCTTAATATTTGCAAAACGATTCCCTATCTAATTCCACAAATTGATTGATTTCATTTCTTAACTTAACTGTCTTGGTATTAGGGAAATATTTTCTTCAGAACAATCTTACAAAATCATTCCAAGAAGTAACACAATTAGCAACCAAGTCATACATTCAATGTTTAGCAGAATATTTCAAAGCAAAAGGAGTCAATTTCATTCGCACAACATCAACATGAATCTTAGTGAAATGCATCATAGAACATATATCTTCGAATTTCCTCAAAAATAAATAAGCATCCTCTAAGCCTATCAATTTGGGGAGCATTTGAGTATATGTGGTCTTAATTCAAAAGTCACATTTGGTGCTAGGTCAGGTATAGAAAAACAAGATGGCAAAGCAGTCCTCGGAGGATAGAAAATATCACTCAGAGTTTTCGTGTGCCATTTCTTCTAATTCAGGCTTGGGTTTAGGTTCGGGTTCAAGCTCAGGGTCAAGTTCATTCCTAACAAGTCTATTGTTCTCAGGGTCTCTAACCCAACCAGTCATGTAAATCCCACACCATCACAAAAGGATATATTTTTGGTTTTTTTTTTCTTATTTTTTTGGATTTTGGATTTTAGCTGATATTTTCTTTTCTTTCTAAAACACAAAAAAAAATCAAAAAGTAAATCAAACTTAAAACAAAATAAAAACATAAAACGATCAAATCGTAGAAAAATCACAAGAACAAAAAGCACAAATAAACTAAAAGAAGATAGAAAATAAACTAAACCTAAACAAGGCAAATCTAAAAAAAACTTTAAACACAAAATAAAAATCCTAAAATTAGAAATTTATACACAGCAAATTCAACACAATAACAAGGGACGTGAATATATTTTTTTTCAAATTTTTTCTGTCCCTTAACTGTGCAGAACATTCCAAACATAATATAAGCTCCAAAATTGACAAAAAATTTCACACAATCCCAACAATTCCAGAACAATTTACACAGAGTCTAAAACTTATATTGAATCCAAGAAAAACATCATAAAAATATTAGTACATCAAAAATCATACTTGAAATGCTCCGAACAATTCAAACAGAATCTAAAAATGATGAAAATCCTGCACTGATGTTGCTATTTTTTTGGTTCAGTTTTGCCTTCTTTGCTGCATATAAACCAGATGGGTTAGTACTGTTTTTCAGCGGTAAATAACCTCTAAAAATCAAAATGAAGCTAATCTAAACAAAAATTAAAATACTAACTCAATTCAAAAACCAAAAATAATCTAAACTAAATTACTAAAACTAAATAAAAACTCAAACAAAACCAAAAATCACAATTACAAAACTAAAACGAAAATGACTCAAACGACTCAAAGAACTAAACTATGACTCGATGCAACCAAATTTCACAAATCCATCCCGACAATGGCGCCAAAAACTTGTTGTAATTTTCGTAAGTATATAGTTTATCGCTGTAACAATTACAAATGTCGATTCACAGGAAAGAGTTGTGAGATTGGGTTATTGGTAATCTAATTAAAATCACCAAATTGAACCAATCAAAACATGATGGGGGATCAACATCAAAAACAAGAAAAAAACACCCGTAAATCCTATCAAAGAAGTAGAACGAAGTATATGAATATAAGCCCAGATTATAAAATCAAAATAAATCGAGCTCAGCGAACAAGGAAAGAGCTAAGAATCAAATTCAGAGGGAAATGCGTAACTTCATCATTCCCTTTAATGGTGGTCACCACCCAAATATAGACCCAAAAAAACTAAATCAGAGTAGGGGATTCAAAATTAACCAGAGTGACACAATTGTTATGAAATTCCAAACAGAGAAACCAAGTCTATTTGAATTTAACCAAGTTAAAATCAAACTACACTAACATCAGAGCTTCGAAACTAAGTCGGGGAGCAAAAACGACAAGTTGGAAGCTAAAAAAAAATAATAATAATCTACTACTTCCTCCCCCTCATCCCTCTCTCTCAACCTCTAGTTGAAGACCCTAAAAACCAGGTCTTGATTGCCCCGATAATTGCTTCAATTAACTTTCTGTTACCTGCTAAATGCGTAGTGATGTTGATGATGAATCAATAAATGGTGAAGAGAGAGACAAAGAAGAGAAGAGCTGGGAGAGAATATGAAGCGGCAGCCATGAAGATGGTGTTGGTGCTTTTCTAAGCAGTAAGTAGAGAAGGAAAAACAGAGGCTAGAGATCACGTGACCTCCATGTGATGATTAAGTGAGAGGTAAGAGCTTGGGATTCTTTGATTGGCCTGTTAGCAAAGCAAAAAGGAATAGGGCCAAAGACTGGCGCTGGCCCGAGAGAGAGAAGCCGAGATGAGATGGAGGGTTGGGCCTCGGCTGAAGGTCCATCTGGGCCTGGGCCACTGGGCTCTGTTCTTTCTTCTCTTCCTTTTTCCTTTCTTGACTTGATCCAATCCTTGAGTTGGTTGCTTTTTTTTTTTTCAAATTTTCCAAATCCTACAAAATAAATAAAATAATATCAAAATTCTAGTTTAATAATTTATTTCGAGCAATTATTAGACAATACAAGAGTATAAAATATCATAATTTCAGGTTGAATAATATCCATGACAGATCTTGTTTATAATATATGCTTTTCCGTATGATATTAGTTAGTGATTAGTAGTTTTTATTGCAGTTAGCGATCATAAGAATTATATGTGTTTGGTGATCGTGTCCATCATCAATATGTGAGTACAATGTTTCATTTATATAGTGATCATGAAATTACTGCTGGTGATTATTATAAATATGTTTGTTGATCATAAACTATACAATAAATTTATAGTTATGTGAGCTTTAGCTTTTGTAAGGTTAGCTTCATTTTCAAAAAAAATCATAGTATAAGTTTTTCTCGCAATATTAGTTAGTGATCAACAGATACAATTTTAATGATCATCAGAGTTATGATCGATAATCAATTGATCTATCTGCGCTGAGCGTAATGAATATGTTTGTTGATCACAAATAATACACTCAATTCTAATTTGGTGAGCATTATTTGTTCCATATTCAGTTTTATTTTCATGAAACATCATTATATATGTTTTTAGTTATGAAATTAGTTAGTGATATGACATTAGATTAAGTTTTAGAAATCATCAGAAAAATGTTTGGTAATCAATTGATTTATCTACAGTAATCATTATAAACATATATGTTGATCATGAATCATGTCCTCATTTATAGTTGGGAAAGCTTTATTTTTTATGTCTTTGAACTTTACTTTCACCAAAAATCTTAATATATATGTTTACATGTAATCATAATTAGTGATCGATAGTTTTAGTTTAATTGATCATCGGTACAATGTTTGGTGATCAATTTTGGGTGAGAGCCAGACAACACCTCCATGCGCTCATCCTACTCATCTCATGGAGCAACTCATCCTTCCTTAGTAGCCCCCATGTGCATATGTGTGTGTGTGTATGTATATATATATATATATATGTGTGTGTGTGTGTGTGTGTGTGTGTGTGTGTGTGTGTGTGTGTGTGTTTGTGTGTGTGTGTGTGTGTGTGTATGTGTCTGTGTGTATGTTTTATATACATACATATATGTATATATACATATACATACATACATACATACATACATACATATGTGTGTGTGTGTGTGTATGTGTGTGTGTAAAGAGGGCCACTCCAATAGGATGAGCTTCTCCATAGGATGAATGAATATTTGTCGTTCCATCTGGTCTGATGGCTGAGAATAAAGTTCACCTCGTGCAACCACTCTTTTAGTTCCTTTGTTTCTCTCTTTCCCTCATTGAATTGTTATCGTGGTTTCGTCTTTGAAGTTGTTGCTTCCTTGCTGCCTCATTCATGCTTGGCTCCTTCGCTTGCTTTTCTCTCGTTTCTCTGCCCCCACCCCCCCATCTCTCTCTCTAGCTCTGGCTCTTGCTGCTGATTAGTAATGTCCGTGTGGCTGCAATTTTCAAGCTTGAATTAGTGTAATGACCAGGCATTGCTCAAGCAAAATTCATCAAATAAGTGTGTTCGAAATTAGTTTAAGTGAGTGAACTGCAGTCAATTGTTTTGTTCTTGCTAGGTTTGATTACTTTTTTTGATTTAATATGCCCTTTATTATATGGAATTGATAATTTTTGCCTGATTCCAATAAATTAGTTCTTTTTGGTTTGATTTAGGAATGTTCTCTATGTTTTCAGTTGTAAGTGGTCTGATACTTTAATAATGTTTGCCAATGAGTTTGCACCTAGCTTGACTCATGGACACAGGTGGTTCCAAATTGGATGATTAATGACATGCATTGATCACCATTCTTATGCTATGTGATTACTATTTAGCTTCATATTGATTATCATGTTGGAAAGGACTTATTTCTACAAAGTTGTAGAAATATCGTATGACTGGCCCACTTGATCACTAATCTTATTCTATTTGATCACCAAACACACATTTAGTGATCGTCGAGTAGACAATGAGGGACTCATGGAGAATGATAAGTGAATAATATGTGTGCTCATTGATATTGTGCCTACCAATCACCAATATTATATATGGTAATGAATAGATATGTGTTTCCTACTGATCACCATATTTGAAAAAAAATGAACTCTCAATCAGTTGATCACCACTATGAAACCAACTGATCATAAAGCATTTTATGTCCAGTGGTAACAAAACATATAAAGAGATAACTTTATGTTGTGAGGAAGGAGTAACATGTGTGGTCACTAATGTCATGCGTATTGATCACTAATGGCATGCCTGTTGATCACCAAAATCACATGTGTAGAATTGTAAACATTGAGTGAACTAGGAAACAACATTATAAAGTTGTCCAGTTTTACATGCGTGCAATGACCACTAATTTTATGCCTAACATGTGTGGTCACTAATATTGTGTCTACTGATCACTAATCTCATGTATCTTGATCACTAGATATGTGTTTCCTAGTGATCACTATATTGGAAGGGATTAGATCCTAAGAAAAATTGCCAAGAAAAAAATTTAACACTTAGTGACTTGATCACTAATATGAAACCAACTTATCACAAAGCACATGTCTAGTGATCACCAAATAAGCCACAAGATAATTCTATGCTTTGAGGATTGAGTAACATGTGCGGTTACTAATGTTTTGCCTATTGATCAGTAATGACATACCTGTTGATCACCAACATAACATGTATAGAATTATGAGCACTAACTGAACTAGTAAACAACATTATAAAGTTGTTTAACTTTATGTACATGCAATGACTGCTAATTTTATGTGAATGAATCACTAATGGCATGTCTGTTGGTCACTAATTTTAACCTTATTTTGAAGGAGACTCTTTTAGTGCTATGAATGGTGGGATGCTCAACCATCTTTCGCTACATGATATTTCATAGGTGCATTGTATTTTTATTGTTACAAATGCTCTGATATGGCAAAAAGCGGTCATCAGATAGTTATTATCGAAGGCATTAAACAAGTGCAGGCGTTACGAAGTGTACTTAACCACAAACTAATTCTATTATTGTGTTAATTGTGTAATTGTATGTGTTGGTGGCAGTGGCAGTGGCAGTGGCTGAGACGTTGTGTGCTGTTTCGTTGATAATGTTTAACTTTTTTGCTTTCCTAATGTTTGCCTAAGACATACTGAGCTATCAACTCTAGTAGTTATTGATTGGTCGATTGATGTTAGAGGATAATGGGTAACATACTGTGATAATAAGACACTTGTGTTGAGGTTGAGCATGGCGTTTGTTATGGTTAAAGATTGCCTTGAATTCTTAAAGAGATACGCTATTTATGTTGGCTTCAGTATTCACAGTGGTCCAACTGGGAAGAATAAGTTGGCCAAGTATTAGAAACGGTATGTGCGCTCTAAAGGAGGATCCCATCTACAACGACATCGAAAATTGCCACAATTACCGCTGAAGCCATGCCCTAAGTAAGAGATGAACTTAAAGGGAGAAAACTGAAGAGAAAACGACCTGCAAAAAGAGAAGGATACTAAGCTCATAATGTTTTCAGGCCCACCGAATAAGGGAAGTTTGGGATAATTAAATTTCATGATGTTCATGTTTACCCCTTGTGCACACCCAGTAGGAGCCAGTTCCTCGCTTTAAATAGCATCTCTGTGCATAAAGACATGATCTGCAAGTATGATCGAGCTAGTAGAGGACCGTCAAAGGTTTATTACCTCCTGGAAGACCAGGTTGGTGGGTCAGAAAACATAAGATGAACACAGAAGAACTTGCACAATTGCCACAAAGACTCGAAAGCTTTTATCAAAGATACAAATGTGTATATGTTTATAGACAAGCGAAAGAATAGTAAGGAAGTCGACCCTGGCTTCTTCTTTGACTATCAAGTTAATGGAGACAACCGATTAAAGAATATCTTTTGGTTAGACTCTATGAGCAGAAGAAGCTACGCTATATTCTGGACATCCTATTGTTCGACACAATCCACAAGACTAATATGTACTAAATGGTGTTTACGCCCTTCACCAGATTGACTCACCATAGACAGCTCATTTGCCTTGGGGCTGGTTTGTTGAGCGATAAGAAGGTGGAGTTATTCATGTGGCTGTTCAAAAACTTTCTAATTGCTAAGGCAAGACACAGGCCAGAACCATAAATCATGGACCAAGATCTAACAATTAGACATGCAATAGCGAAGGTTTTTGATACATTGATCCATCGATTTTGCATGTAGCACATCATTAGAAAGCTTCCTGTGAAATTGGGGCACACATTGAACAACAGTGAGGATTTCATTGAGCGCATCAAGGGATGCATATGGGTGTCAGACTCCCCAGACGAGTTTGAGGAGTCTTAGGAGGAGATGCTACAGGAATTTCACACAACTAACAACGAATGGCTACGTTAAATATATGAGATTCGGGAGCTTCGGGTGCATACTTACTTTAACAAGGACTTCTTAAGGGGCATCTTGAGGATGACGTCGGGTTCTGAGAGTCAAAATTCTGTATTTGGTTCCCCAACCTGTCCTAATCTCAGTCTAGTGGAATTCTGGGTCCGATTTATGCACTCCATTAACTCATAACACCATCATGAGTGGAAAGCCGAAAATGCTTATTTGACATCCTTTTCAGAACTGAAGACATCCTATGATATCTAGAAGGATGCTAGGAACATCTACACTCAAACGAACTTTTATATGTTCTAGAGACAATTATACAATGTACTGCTATGTGCAAGGCATCACTAACATATAGGGTGATCGTACCTACAAGAGCACGTACAATTATAAGAACAAAGCAAGGATCCGATATGTGGTGCATAACAAGGAATCTTTTGAATGCCAGCACTCATGCCACTTCTTTGACTCCGACGGAATTTCATGTGCCACCTGCTGCTCATTTTCACATCCAATTTCCTAAGAGAAATTCTGTAATGCATATACTGTTAAAAGGTGGACAAATACTGCGGTAAAAGGGCCAATATACAAGTTTCATAGTGTTTTAGCATATGCTTGTAGAGAAATAGCCGCGCAAAATAAGTTGATAGGTGACACGTGGTCTCAGTTTTACAAGTGTATGGATCAGGCTGGGTGAGCCCCCACAAATTTGCAAGTGTTGTTGAGTTCTATGATTTTGGTCAAGCGTAACCTTCATGACATGCGTGGCGAGTCAGCAAGTTATGCAATATTAGATTTATAAACCTACGTTGGATGTGCGGTGCCAAAACACATTGAGATAGATATACCCCGACATCCGTAACTAAAGGAAGAAGGAGAACAGGATGAAGATCAGTGTTGAGAGGGTCATTGAGAGGGCCGTTAAGCAGTAATTGTACATGCGGATGTGCCACTGCTACAATCAAGTTGATTCCTATGATAGTAGGAACTGTCTAAAGAGAATATGCTAGTGTACTATCTCTAAGGTACGTATGCCTTCTTTGTTTCTTTTACAAAAACAAATAAAAAAATTAACAGTTTGTGATTTATGCATTGGTGGTTTTCCTTGGGGATATTTTATATGCTTTGCCCATTGTGTTTAGATTATGATCCTATCTAAGAAGTGCTAATTAATCTTGGACTGTAACACCCCCAGCCTCTAGGGGCAGGAGCATTACGTTTTCCTAACTTTCTACTTACATTCCGGGGCAAAACGTACAGAGTCTCCCCTAAAAACTTACCATTTGCAGGCTAAAAGCCTTACAATAACCCCTTCAATCAACGGAAGCGTAAAACATTTTAAAATAAGATCAACGACTACACGCTGGAGTTCATAACTAAACAGGCAACTCACTTCGAGTACATCAAACAAAATAGTTCATTAATACAGGAGAAGTGAAAGATACAACTCAACGGCTCACACAATCGGAGTGCTAGGGTTTACATCCCAAAACGTAACTGATTTCCACTAAAAAGACAATTGACTAATAAGATGGTTGGCACACATGGCCGTACAGAGCGACTCCTAAACCGAATGCACTACATGAACTAGAATACTTGTTTACAAACATTTACAGTTCCAGGAATGCATTTCATGACTTCGTTAAACACGTAAGACCCCTTCAAATGGGCACACATGACACCTTGCAAGCAAGAACAGAATCGATCTTAGTATAAGTGACTTGGCTTCTACTTGACATAATGCAAACCTGGGGAAAAGGGGGAAAGAGTAATGGAATGAGCAACCACACGCTCAGTGTGTGTCCCCTGACCCCCTTAAAACAAAAATCGTTGCAACCAGTAATATCTTTAATAGTCACATATCATGTATCCATACTTTGCTATCATATTAGGCAATCAAAGTCCCCGAAGGACGGGTTATTACCCCTAACTTCTTTGTAACTACTCAAATCATTTCTAGGTCCTTATTGACCAATTGTTCTCACTAGCAAACACTTAGGCACGTAAACAAGTAACAGAAGCTATGCACTGAACTTTCTTTCGTAGGCTATGCTCATTCAAGGCTTAGATGTATGATTCGCTTCAAGAGTATAGTCATGCCTCACTTGTAATTTTTATTATAAGTCATGCATGTAGTCTTACTTATAAGATGCACATGGGATATGCACAGAAATCCTTCTAATACATAAAACACATTGCTTAATGTCTTGAATTAGTCACATATCTTGCTTATAAGTATTACTATCATCGCATTAAATGACAGAGAGTTTCGTTAATTTCCAACTATAGGCTATGTGACATATTACGTGAATCATGCTTAGTCTATCCAATTTGCTTGTGCAAGATACTTAAACACATGGAGTAAGGATCATACAAGAAGCATTCTCACTCATAACATGTGCATTTAAACTTATATGCCCGATGCATTACAAGGAAATGGCTACACTTCACTTAGAACTTCATTCATAAGATACGCACAAGTCATGCACCGGAGGCTTTCTTTCTTTATAGTGAAAACACTTCATTTAGCCTGTTGAGGCTCATAAAAACTCTTCTCTTAGCCTCTTGAGGCTCACATTATTTAAAAAGAACCTCATTTGAACTGGCCTCTTAATGGCCCTTAAAAACTTTCTTTCTTTCTGAAATAGTTAAAAAGGAGAAACGCCGACTGCTTTTCTTACTTATTAGGAAAATACTCTGGGCATAAGATCATCATAATGCGCTGAATGGGTGAGATATATTCTCAACCTCTAGTGAGACTATCGCTCACACTAAGCTCTCACTCCCGGGACGACAACTAACTTTTGGACCTTAACCCTCGTCAAGGTCTCTAGGGCTTCCCACAACTAGGATTACTCCCTAGGCTAGGGATTCCCCCGTTCAAGTAGGTTGACTCCCATCTGTTGTCCCTATGTAAAATACATTGGCCAATTTAAAGTGTGTGGTCATAACGACTAGTAACTTTGTTGTTTCTTACAGCGAAATCATTTATCATACAACTCACACCTTTGTAAAAATCTTTAGGGATTCCCCCATTGAAGCGAGTTCACTCCCAAAACTATATTCATTTAGTTAAAATAGGTCATCACGCACTAATAATTATGGCTACTATAATTTTAGACATCAAATCCTTCTTTTTCAAAACTCACCCCTATACACATAATGTAACTTGATGACATGGAAGGGAAGGGGGTTCACATGTATCACATTCAAGCACTTCGTAATCAATTCAGCATAATGCACCACACATGGCCTCCCAATCCACACGATTACAGTTACTCACAACCCAGGTTCCCTCCTCACACAACAAAGACCACAAAGAACCTCAAAACTCTCAAAGTTCTACCTCACACCATCCGACTACCATCTCGATTTTCAGCTCTATATCCACAGCATATTATCATAAAAGTCAAAATGGAATAGCTACGTATAAACTTACTGACCGAGCAGCAACCATCTAGCGGCTTGATATAGCATATATAAGCATATATATGTATATTTTCACATTATATTGACTCAAATGAAGTGTTTAATGAACTGAAACAAACTAGTAGGGCATGAAACTAACTTGCGTTCATATTTCACATTTAGGGAATAAGCATGTCACTTCATGTCATCTTCCAAGCATAGCTAACTAACTAAACATGTCATTTTGAAAACATAACCAACTAAACATTCCATTTTCAAAGCATAACTAATCAACCAAACATGTCATTTTCAAACCATAACTAACCAACGAAATGTGCATCGACTTAAGGCATTCTCAGGTCATTTTAAATAATTCTTTTAAGCATGAATTAGCTAGCTCAATATGCATTGGTTTGCATGCTTGTGTTGTTCAAGAGCTACTTTTAAGCATGAATTAACCAAATTAGCATGCATCGATTTGAAGCGCTCTTAGTTTGTTTCAAAGTCATTTTTAAGCATAATTCCACTAATCTTAACAACCATCGATGTCAAGCAGTAAACTTACCCAATTCGTGTCATTTTAAAGCATAGTTTGGTCGCGTTAAGGCTTACACGTCTATTTTAAGTAACGAAGGACATTATGTTGTTTTTAAGGTTGTTTCAAACATGAATTAATCATGTTAGCATGCAACGACTTGAGACATCCTTATGTCATTTCAAAGGTCATTTTCAAACTTGAATCACCGACCTGACATGCATTGTTTCAAACCTTCATAGATTATTTCAATTCGGAGTTACTTATCGAGCTCGAATTAACTAAATAAACAGGCCTCGATTCGAGGTATTCTTATATTACTTCGAAGATACTTTTCAAGTGTGAACTAACTAAACTAACATATATCGATTCAAAGCATTGCTAAGTTGTTTCGAAGTCACTTTCAGGCATGAATTAACTAAACTTAACATACATCGATTAAAACCAAATTTAGCTGAAATAAAGCATGCTTAATCAGTCATCTTATTCTCATTTAATCCAACCAATCTTAACTAGCATGCAACATCATTTGAGGGCTAAAATCTTTTCAAATTTACTAATACTTAGGAGGCGAGAAGCACCCACCTCAATCCATGCTAGGGATTCGCTCGAAGGGCTTTTGGGCTCAGCTTTGAGTGTTGGAAGAATCTCAATCTTCGACTCACTTGTTGTTGTCATGCCAAACCCACAAAAGCAAACCCCAATCTGCCCCAATCTACCTGCTACTACCGTGAATCCAAACCCCTCTGCTAGGACTGTTCTACCCCGTAGCTGCCGCCGCTGCTACTCCGGTGGTCGTCGGCATGGGCCCCACCGTCGACGGTGACGGTCGTGGTGGCGTGGGGTTGAGGGCTTTGAAACCCTAGCCTTTGGACCGAGCACCTCACTCTTACTCTCGCTCGATCCCTCTCTCTTTCTCGTCACCGGGTTTGCAACCGTGACCGGCTGCGCGCACGACGGCGCCAGCATCGCCATCATTGGCTGCCCCCCTTTCTCTCTCCCTCGCTTAGTCGCTCTCTCTTTGGTGTAGTGTGGTGGTTAGGGGTTGAGAACGCCCCCCTCTCTCCTTCGTGTTTTTCCCCGTGTAAGAAAGGGGGCTTAGGCCCTTTTGATTTTCCTTTCTCCTTTTTTTTGTTCAATTGGTACAACAGCTGGGTTCTTGATCCCGAATGCGTTATCGATTAGTCTAAACATGGGTTGAAAAGTCTTGAAACCGGCGCCCTAACTTAATTCGGAAAACCACTAAATAAATTGAATAACGATTTCAAAGGCTTGGGTTAGCATTGACTCGAAAATTTTCTAAATAGTTGACAATAATATTAATAATATAAATAGCAAAGAAATATTCTTTTTAATAAAATTATCGCTCACACAAGTACATCAATAATAATTTAACTTATATATTTAACAAAATAAGAATTTTTTTAACGTGGAAGGCAAGACAGTCAGCTTAATGTAAAATAAAGGTTGCGGGTCTTACATCCCCCCCCCCGCCCCCTACAAGAATTTCGTCCACAAAATTCTAAAGTTCAGTTCAATTAGACGCAAGATGCACACACGTCACGCTATACACAACTCATACTAAAATCCAAAGGCTTGGGTTACAATTAATTCAAATCGAAAAAGGGGCTTATGGTATTCGGTCTACTCCTCGCCAATCCTCTTCAAGCATCTACTTACTCCATTTAGGCACCGATGGCAAATCGCATCAAAGAGGGGCAAATGAGTTGGCGTAGAAAACCATATTAAGCTTGTTTTGAAAAAAAAAGAACATAAGCTTTCTATCATCTAAACTCAAACCACATAGCAAACAACCACTCTATGTATGTGCGTATGTCTCGAACCGGAATCTAAAAGTAGGGCAATTAGGCAATAACATCTCTAGGTCATGCCCCAGTAGTCTCATTCTAAAACATGAATTCAAGTCACCTTAGGATCACAATGATTAACATGGAGATCCATATAACACATTAGAGCAATAAGGACATCGCATGGAACCACATCGCAGCACTTAAGCACAACAGCATCGCACAGTATCAGCAATTCGGCATTCTCAAGTTTAGGAATTGGAAGTAACATGAAACCGGCTAATATACATATAGCAAGCAATTTATAAGACGAATGCATGTGTGACTGACATTTATATATTTTTACATCAATTCCAACTAACTTTTAGGCCTTTCACTCGTGATAATGTATTCAGGACATGTCAAGTTTGTATGAAGGCAATTAACTTAGTCAGGTTCATTCAAAGGCATGAAGATATTAAATCAATCTAAGGTTAAATCATTAACTGGAAAGTTACCACATCACTCTAAGGTAGCAGACACCAAATTACGCCATATTGACAAGGAAGGAACTTGAAGTGGCATTTGAAATCACATTGGTATCATGTAGAGTCAATCACAGAACATACCAAGGACTACGAATCACATTTGATACGAACTAGTAATACATGTCGATAGGAACAACTTGGGAAGAAAATGCCAAGGTAAGAATGTAAATCGATGGTTTTTTATGAGGGAGACATTCCCAAGGTCCCTACTTGGAACTAATTGTCTCTTAAGTCATAGATTCATACAAATAAATGGTCATGCCCCTAGATGAGTCCTGGGTCTATGGCTTATGGGCCTACATGCTTCCTCTGCGCTACTCTGATCAAACATATAAGGGCAAGGATACGTGAATGCAGGGTCGTCTCACCATGCTTCAAATATGTGCGTATACAGTTATCCAACTATAACATGGAGCCATAGAATTCACGGAACGCAAGCAATGAGTCAAAGGTTATGCTATCTCATGGGTTACAAAACTTAAAACATTTGGAAGATCAAGTCACATACCAAACCATATTCAAGTCAAGCTCATTCAGCAGCACACAAAATCAAAGCATTTCAGAACTAAGTTACTTAACCAGAGTGTTTTCATTTCATAGCAAGGCAATAGAGACATCACACCGCATCACTTTGTGTCATAATAAATCCTTACGACATGCAGACTCACGGGGTCATCACATAAAAAGAACACCTGGAATTGTATATAGGCGTACAATCCCCCTTGCAACCTGTGGTCAATCGCTTGCCCTAAACCCCGTCTAATTTAGGAAGGATTGGTGTCCAGCTGCTAGGGTTGTTTGAGTATGGTTGACATTAATGGTCTTATAGGTACGTGTTGAGGTCTTATGACGTACACCTATCCCACAGGTGATCATAGGAGTCTTACTGTTGGTCGCTTAACTTAGTAGAGATCGTTTACTATGTACAATTCCAAAGTCTGCTAGGTTCTTCCTCTCTTTCGCTTTCGAGGTGTATTAGGGCTCGTTCGAGCCAAAACATCGCCACCCATTCACGAATAATAATCCGTATAATGGAAAGCAAGTAATGCACAGTTTAGGCAACAATGGCAAGGAAGGGGAACAGTAGGTACACTTATGCAATGTTTAACGAGATCCTACCACTAGCATGTAGTTTTCCGAGCATGCACAGGAAAATATCCCCTAATTTCACTCTGTCACTTAAGTATTGACAACAACAAGGTATCATTTACTAGGATCATCGATCATAGCAGCCAATCTCAACACGTATAGCACAAGGGCATGTACTTGTGAAATTAAACTCATTCATGATTGCTAAAAAGGCACAAGTCCTTCGTTGTAAGGTAAAACTTGACTCGACAGCGAAAAAGACATTAACATTTTGAAACCTCAAATTTCAAAAATGAAAAATGGCTTATCTGTTTTGAGCCTCTTTTCTACCATCTCTAAGTACGTCTACTCTCTCTATTGTGGGGCCCGATGGGCAAATCGTACTTAAGGGCAAAGAATGAGCTTAGAAAAAGATTTTCATTCGCCCGAGTTTAAATCAACGTGCATTAACTATCGATTGTCTTATCAGAGTGTACGAAGAAAACATTTACTATTCGAATTGTCACTTAGCTCACACAATAACACGCAAGTGAATTGGACTCATATTCTAACACATGACTCCAATTTTGTTCAATCGGCTTCACCGGATCATATAAAAATAAGTCAGTGAAGTCAAGTCATACGTTAGGAACATATCGCAGCAACGGATTACCTACGATGCCACCTCAAGGTATGGGAGCTGTTTGACTTCTATACTAATGCATAACTTGCCACTTTCACTCATTCGACCTACTCGAGCCTCACATAAGTCGCAAATGGCCATACTATAAGGCACACATGCATCACAAAGTAGGCATGTGTCACATAACCACAAAGTGCTCCTAGGCGACTATATGAAATGCAACACTTAGGTCGTGGCCTATGGTCGCAGGACCATGCTCTGATAACATAAATGTAACACCCCTAGCCCCTAGGGCCTAGAGCGTTACATTTTTTTAACTTTTTACTTAAATTTCGGGGTGAAACGGACAGAGTTTTCCCTAAAAACCTAGCGTTTTCAGGCTAAAAGCCTTACAATAACCCCTGCAATCAATGGAAGCGTAAAACATTTTAAAATAAGCTCAACGGCTACACACCGGAGTTCATAACTCAACAGGCAACTCACTCAGACTACATCAAACAAAATAGTTCATTGATACAGGAGAAGTGAAAGATATAACTCAACGGTTCACACAATCAGAGTACTGGGGTTTACATCCCAAAACGTAACTGATTTCAACTAAAAAGACAACTGACTAATAAGATGGTTGGCACACATGGCCGTATAGAGCGATTCCTAAACCAAATACACTACATGAACTAGAATACTTGTTTACAAACGTTTACAGTTCTAAGAATACATTTCATGACTTCGTTAAAAATGTAAGACACCTTCAAATGGGTACACATGACACCTTGCAAGCAGGAATAGAACCCATCTTGGCATAAGTGACTTGGCTTCTGCTAGACATAATGCCAATCTAGGGAGGAGGGGGAAAGAGTAATAAGATGAGCAACCACATGCTCAATTAGTGCCCCCTGACCCCCTTAAAACCAAAACCGTTGTAGGCAGTAATATCTTTAATAGTCACATATCAGGTATTCATACTTTATTATCATATTAGGCAATCGAAGTCCCTGAAAGACGGGTTATTACCCCTAACTTCTTTCTAACTACTCAAATCATTTCTAGGCCCTTAATGACCAATTGTTCTCACTAGCAAATACTTAGGCACGTAAACAAGTAACAGAATCTATGCACTGAACTTTCTTCCATAGGTTATGCTCATTTAAGGCTTAGATGTATGATTCGCTTCAAGAGTATAGCCATGCCTTACTTGTAATTTTTATTCTAAGTCATGCAAGTAGTCTTATTTATAAGATGCACATGGGATATGCACAGAAATCTTTCTACTACATAAAACACATTGCTTACGTCTTGAATTAGTCACATATCATGCATATAAGCATTACTATCATCGCATTAAATGACAGAGAGTTTCGTTAATTTCCAACTATAGGCTATGTGACATATTACATGAATCATGGTTTGTCCATCCAATTCGCTTGTGCGAGACACTTAAACATATGGAGGAAGGATCATACAAGAAGCTTTCTCACTCATAACATGCGTATTTAAACTTATATGCCCGATGCATTACAAGGAAATGGCTACACTTCACTTAGAACTTCATTCATAAGATATACAAGTTACGCACAAGAGGCTTTCTTTCTTTTTACTAAAAACACTTCATTTAGCCTGTTGAGGCTCATAAAAACTCTTCTCTTATCCTCTTAAGGGTCATATTCTTTAAAAAGAATCTCATTCGAACTGGCCTCTTAATGGCTCTTAAAAACTTTCTTTCTTTCTGAAATGCTTAAAAAGGCGAAACGTCAACTACTTTTCTTACTTATTAGGAAAATACTCTGGGCATAAAATCATCATAATGTGTTGAATGGGTACGATCTATTCTGAACCCCTAGTGAGACTATCGCTCACGCTAAGCTCTGACACCCGAGATGCAACTAACTTTTGGACCTTAACCCTTATCAAGGTCTCTAGGGCTTCCCACAACTGGGATTACTCCCTAGGTTAGGGATTCCCCCGTTCAAGCAGGTTCACTACCATCTCTTGTCCCTATGCACAATATCTTAGCCAATTTAAAGTGTATGGTCATAGCGACTAGTAACTTTGGTGTTTCTTACAGCGAAATCATTTATCATACAACTTACACCTTTGTAAAACTATTTAGGGATTCCCCCGTTCAAGAGAGTTCACTCCCAAAACTGTGTTCATTTAGTTAAAATAGGCCATCATGGACTAATAATTATCGCTACTATCATTTCAAACATGAAATCCTTCTTTTCAAAACTCAACCCTACACACATAATATAACTTGATGACATGGAAGGGAAGGGGGTTCACCTGTATCACCTTCAAGCACTTTATAATCAATTCAGCATAATGAGCCACACATGGCCTCGCAATCCACATAATTGCTATTAGCCATAACCCAGGCTCCCTCCTCACACAACGCCGACTCAAAAGAACCTCAAAACTCTCAAAGTTCCACCTGAAACCATCTGACTACCATCTTGGTTTTCAGCTCTATATCCATAGCATATTATCATAAAAGTCAAAATGGAATAGCTACGTATAACCTTACTGAGCGAGCAACAACCATCCAGTGGCTCGACACAATATATATAAGCATATATATGTACATTTTCACATTATATTGACTCAAATGAAGTGTTTAATGAAGTGAAACAAACTGGTAGGGCATGAAACTAACTCGAATTCATATTTCACATTTAGGGAATAAGCATGTCACTCCATATCATCTTACAAGCGTAGCTAACTAACTAAACACGTCATTTTGAAAACATAACCAAGTAAACATGCCATTTTCAAAGCATAACTAATCAACCAACCATGTCATTTTCAAAGCATAACTAACCCACTAAACGTGCGTCGACTTAAGGCATTCTCAAGTCGTTTCAAAGAATACTTTTAAGCATGAATTAGCTACTCAATATGGATTGGT
This sequence comes from Selenicereus undatus, assembly GCA_017589665.1. Taxonomy (NCBI): domain Eukaryota; kingdom Viridiplantae; phylum Streptophyta; class Magnoliopsida; order Caryophyllales; family Cactaceae; genus Selenicereus; species Selenicereus undatus. Next base: position 87,798,668 of record JACYFF010031957.1, read on the forward strand.
TTGGAGCATGCTTGTGTCGTTCAAGAGCTACTTTTAAACATGAACTAACCAAATTAGGATGCATCGATCTTAAGCACTCTTAGTTCATTTCGAAGTCATTTTTAAGGATAATTCCACAAATCTTAACAAGCATCGATGTCAAGCAGTAAACTTACCCAATTCGTGTCATTTTAAAAGCATAGTTTGGTCGCGTTGAGGCTTACACGTCTATTTTAACTAACCAAGGACATTAGGTTATTTTCAAGGTCGCTTCAGACATGAATTAATCATGTTAGCTTCCATCGATTTGAGACATCCTTATGTCATTTCAAAGGTCATTTTCAAACTTGAATCACCGACCTAACATGCATCGTTTCAAACATTCATAGATTATTTCGATTTGCAGATACTTCTCTAGCTTGAATTAACTAAATAAACAAGCCTCGAATTGAGGTATTCTTATATTACTTCAAAGCTACTTTTCAAGCGTGGACTAACTAAACTAACATTTATCGATTCAAAGCATTGCTAAGTTGTTTCAAAGTCACTTTCAGGCATGAATTAACTAAACTTAACATACATCGATTAAAACCAAATTTAGCTAAAACAGAGCATGCTTAATCTGTCATCTTATTCTCATTTAATCCAACTAATCTTAACTAGCATGTAACATCATTTGAGGGCTAAAATCCTTTCAAATTTATTAATACTTAGGAGGCGAGGAACACCCACCCCAACCGCGAAGGGCTTTTGGGCTCGGCTTTGAGTGCTAGAAGAATCTCAATCTTCGACTCACTTGCTGTTGTCATGCCAAACCCACAAGAGCAAACCCCAATCTGCCCCAATCTACCTGCTACTACCGTGAATCCAAACACCTCTGCTAGGACTGTTCTGCCCCCTAGCTGCTGTGTTGCTGTCGCTGCTGCTACTCTGGTGGTCGCTGGCATGGGCCCCACCGTCGACAGTGACGGTCGTGGTGGCGTGGGGTTGAGTGCTTTGAAACCCTAGCCTTTGGACCGAGCACCTCATTCTTACTCTCGCTCGATCCCTCTCTCTTTCTCTTCACCGGGTCTGCAACCGTGACTGGCTACGCGCACTGCAGTGCCAACATCGCCATCGCTGGCTGCCCCCCTTTCTCTCTCCCTCGCTCAGTCGCTCTCTCTCTCTAGTGCATTGTGGTGGTTAGGGGTTCGCGGTTGAGAACGCCCCCCTTTCTCCTTCGTGTTTTTCCCTGTGCAAGAAAGGGGGCTTAGGCCCTTTCCATTTTCCTTTCCCCTTTTTTTTGTTCAATTGGTACAACAGCTAGGTTCCTAATCCCAAATGCGTTATCGATTAGTCTAAACTTGGGTTGAAAAGTCTTAAAACCAGCGTCCTAACTAAATTTAGGAAACGACTAAATAAATCGAATGATGATTTCAAAGGCTTGGGTTAGCATTGACTCGGAAATTTTCTAAATAGTTGACGACAATATTAATAATATAAGTAGCAAAGAAATATTCTTTTTAATAAAATTGTCGCTTACACAAGTACATCAATAATAATTTAACTTATATATTTAATAAAATACGAATTTTTGTAACGTAGAAGAAAAGACAGTCTGCTTAACGTAAAATAGAGGACGCGGGTCTTACATGGACAAGACCCCCAAATGTCTTTAGATTGTGTCAGATTTAAGGTATTAGTTAGTGATCAGTAGGATTTCTTTTAGTGATCATTAGTGTTCCTTTTGGTGATCAATTGAGTTTGGGTGTGAATGTGTTTGCAAAGTCATAATATATGGCCTCACTTAGAAACTAATTTGGTGATCAATTATGTACATTTTGGTGATCATTAAAACTGTGTTTAGTGATCACAAGATCTTTTTGTGGTGACTATCGTAAATTTGTTGGTTCTTCATGAAGAATAATATCAGGGATTGTTTGACCATCTTTATTTTGTTGTATTTGTGGCTTATCCTTATGAGGAATCGTAGTATATGTTTCTATGAATGATATCAATTGGTCACCAATAGTTCCAGTTTTGGTGATTGTTATACCTCTTTTAGTGATCACTATATCTATTAATGGTAATCAACATAAATATGTTGGTTTTCCACCAAACATATTATGAGTGATAGTTTTTTTGATAAGAATAAAGTCATTCCATTACCACAGACATTAATAATCTCATTTACATCCTCCCTGACTCGCTAGGACCAGTTCTAGTGGGAGCCAAGTTGCATTAGTATATCCTGTGTTCGTTTCCTCTTCCCCACCTTCCCTAGGAACCGTAGTCTTTGTTTAACTAGGTCTGTACATTGGGTAGTAATCAAGAGGGGAGTGCTATCCTTTTTGATGCAGCCTTGAATTCCTCTCAATCCATAAACAGTACACCAATGCTGCTAGACAGGGGTAAAGAGCTTGCTTGTATACTTTCTACAATTTACAGTATGCAAGTATAGTTACTATCTCCTCCACCCTGTATAGGCCAGTGTGAAATCCCAGTTTGCTGAAGACACTTTGCATTACACTCTGGCTATAGGAGCATTCAAAGAATAAGTGATGGTGGGTTTCCTCCTGATATAAGCATAATTCATAGTGTGTATTTGCCAGACTCATTCCCATCTTCTATAGCCTATCTTTGGTAGGTACCCTTCTCAAGGTGAGTCTCCGGAGACATAAAGCATGCCTTAGCACATTGTATCTACACCAAACAATTGTAGAAAAGGGGGCATTAATCATTGGGCCCATTAACCATTTATATCCTGCATATGTTGAATATTCTCCCTTGGGAGAGTTCCTCCATTGGCTTTGGGTGTAACCTACAGCCATCTTTGTGCATATTTTTAAGATTTTCCTCCAATACCAAGCTGTGTTTTCCTTGGCTTCAACAGTCCATATACTTTGATCCCCTATATATATTCCATGCACCCGTTTTACCCATAAGCATGCCTTGTCATTTGCAATATACCACTGGAGTTTAGCTATTGTTGCAATGTTCCAGACTTCACAATTTATGACCCCAAGCCCACTAGCATTCTTGGGTTTGCATACAAAGTCCCACGCTACCGGTGGTGCCTTCACATACTCAGCTTTTTGCCCCCAAAGGAAATTCTTGCATATTGCTTCAATGCTCTTTATCACACCCGTAGGCAGTATGAACAGGGATGAACAGTATGTGTGCATTGAGAATAAAATGACATTTATGAGTTGTAGTCTTCCAGCATACGATAGGGATCTCGATGTCCAGCATTCAATACATTTTGTAATCTTCTCAATTACTGCACTACAATAAGCCTTAGTCCACCTTCTTGGCGATAAAGGTATCCCTAAGTATTTGATTGGAAAAGTTCCCATACCGAACCCAGTCAAGGATGCAATTTTATTACATACCTGGTCCTATACCCCAACAACAAAAAATGGTGACTTGCTTTTGTTAGCCTATAACACAGTAGCTCTGCTTAAGTGCTGGAAACCATACAACAGGGTCTTGACTGTTGGTGTGTGAGCCTTGTAAAAAATTATGAGGTCGTCTGCAAAGCACAGGTTTAGGAGCTTCAACTCCTTGCATAATACGTGGAATTTCACTGGTTGATGTGCTGCAGCATGTAGGAGGGTTCTAGTCAAGTATTCCATCACCATAACAAAGACAAGTGGCGACACTGGATCACCTTGTCTAATTCCTTTCCATCCTCGAAAGAAACCACGGTTGTATCCATTCATATTCAAGGTGAAGTTGCTGGTGGTTATCATTGTTGGGATCCAATTCCAAAATGGATCTGGGAATTTCAGCTTTCCCAGTAGTTGGTTAATGAACCTCCATGATACAGAGTTGTAGGCTTTCTTCAAATCCATTTTTAAGAGGCATCTCGGTGAGACCCGTTTCCTTTGATACAGCCTTACTAAGTCTTGACAGATCATAATGTTGCGGCCTATTAGCCTCCCTTCAATGAAAGCAGACTGGTTGGGGTTGACAATATGAGGTAACACCATTCTACTTATGTCACATAGCATTTTTGAGATGCATTTATACAATGTGTTGCAGCATGCAATTGGTCTGTAATTAGCAACATTGGTTGGATTTTCAACTTTCGGAATTAGTGAGATCCTGGTACCATTCCATTTTTGGAACAACTTACCCGTTTGGAAAAATCCCAGCACCGCCTGACATACTTCCTCTCCTATAATAGGCAAGCAGCTTTTTAAAAAACCACTATTAAACCCATTCGGAGGGCTTTTGTGCGATGGAATAGAGAAGAGTGCTTTTTTGACATCTCTAGATGTGAATGGCTGCATGAGGCTAATATGTTATGAGATGGGCAGGCATGGCCCCATTACGATGATGTTGTCATTAATAATGTCCTGTACGGGCATAGATGTTCCCTGCCAATCCTTATAGTAGTTGACAAAATGTGTTATTACCTTGTCATAGTCCCATGTCCATTGGCCATCCTCCATTTGATGGAAGGCAATACGATTGAAGTGGTATCTCTGCTTGAGTTTAGTATGGAAATATCTTGAATTTATATCGTTAAGGTTCAACCAATCCTCCTTTGATTTTTGTTTATAGAAACTGTCTAGCCTCTGTTTACAGGTTTGGACGTTCTCCATTGGTACCTTTTCCTCTGTGTACAATAGCTCATTTTGAGGTTGTTGCTGGATACGCACCATAATGTCATTCAATGCGTTCTTCGCTTCAGCATACTGCACTTGAACGTCACCAAACACTTCTTTGTCGAGCTTCCATAGAGGATGTTGCAATAACGCAAGCTTTTTGGAGATAGCAAACATTTTAGTTTCTTGGATTGATGTAGACCAGGCGTCCCCGACAATCTGGGAAAATTGTGGGTTGGATGCCCACATATCAAAAAATCTAAATGCCTTTCTACCTTGCTCATGTATCTCAAAGAAACTCAAAACTCCAGCATAATGGTCTGATGTATCTTTTGGATGAATTTGGGAGCTTAGTAAGCCATTGGCCATTTGCCATAATTTTGTCCAGTCTTGAGAAGATACGCTATCCACACTCTTGCTTATTTGTCCAAGTATAACGACACACCTTCTAGGTAATATCGTTGATGCCTATAGTTTGGATGCAATCTTGAAAATCTTTTGTATCTTGTAACGTAACAGGTGCCCCTCCTATTCTATCATCAATAAACAGTGGGTGATTAAAGTCTCCTACTATAAGCCAAGGCAATGTTGCGTTAGCCTTGGTGATCAAGAATTGCCATAAGGTAAGTCTTTCATCCTCATCATTAAAACCATAGACAGTTGTGAGAACAAATCTTATATTTGTGAAGGTGTATAATATCTCACTGTGAACAGCCTGCACTATGGATTCAATGATCCTGACTTGAAAATCGATTTTCCTCCACATTACCCATACTCTACCCGTGTCCTGTGATTCATAATTCACATAATGCTACCATTCTTGAAAGCTTTTTGCTATTTTTGCGAAGTTATTTCTTTTGACCTTTGTCTCCATCATATAAACCAAGCCAGCTTTAATTCGTTTGCAGAAGGACTTGACCTCATTTTGCTTATTGGGGCCGTTCAACCCCCTCACATTCTAGCTTACAATATTATCCATATAACCCAGCAATGCTCTGAGCTACACTGTCTATACTTCCATCATTCTGTACTATTCCATTTTCTCGTTGCACTTCATGTATGTTTCTTCCTAGCATATCAAAGGAATTACTTATGGGAGTGTCAGTATAGTTAATGGGGCTAGGGGGCTTATTCCTTTACTGGGGTATGGTAATCCATTCCTCACCCTCATCCCCTACATTCTCAGTATTTGTGTGTATCTCGGTCTCTGGGTGTTGGGTGGGTTTAGGTCGCTATTCCCAGCGAGTTCCTTTCTTGCATTGATTTGTTTCATGTCCATAGCCCTTGCATTTCCCACATAGGACTGGCTCCCATTCATAAACCACTTCCTATTGCATCAGTATTCCTTTTTCATTCTCAAAATAGATGTTCTTGGGGACCTGTTCCTGTATTTTCACCTCAACCAGTATTCTTGCAAATTGCACCTTGTGTTTCTCCTGTGTGTTCTTATATGCCATTATAGGAGTACCAAGTAAGCTGGCAAGCTTGCTCAAGGTTGTTGGGCTCCAATACTTAAGGTTTAGATCTGGTAGCTGTATCCAGACTGGTACAGACTTAATTCTCTCTTTCTGAAAGTCCTTGTGCTAGGGCTTCACTATAAACGACTTTTTGTCAAATGAATAGCAGCCCTGTTGTAAAACCCTATCCCTCATTTTTATGGAATCAAATTGAACAAGTATTACTCCGTTCATAAGCATTACGATCCTGTCAATCGCCATTCCATTCCAAATTCTCTTGATAAAACTTGTAAGCACTAATAATGGAGGGGAGGCCCCTAGCACATAGCAAGCCACTGCTGATTCCCAGTATTTCACTTCAGGATTAATGTCATCATGCCAACATTCCTTCAACCTGTGGTTGTATGAATTCTAGCCTATGTCCAGCATTACGAAGCTTAGAGATGTCGAAATTAGCCCAGGTCGATGAATTGATACCTTGACTCGTGGTGGGGACTACTGTCTCTAGTAGAATCTCTCTTTGCACAGATGTTGGCGTCCCCCTCGATGGCTTTCCCAACTTTATGCCAGTAGGTCCTTCTGGAGTTAAAATAACTGCCTCTTCCTTGACCCTTCTCGGTGACCCCGGTAGGTTCTGCGAGGTTCGCTGTGTTTGGTGAGGGTTGATGCCACTCAGAAGATTTTGATGTTTGTGTGGTCTTCCTCTCTTCCCCTTCACCATAGCTGTCAATTTCGAGAGAGAGAACACTTCCTTATAGGAAAAGATCTTACTTGACAGTATGAGTGATAGTTGGAAGATCTTTATTTTGTTGTATTTGTTTTTTGTTCTCATTAACGATCATAGTATATATATTTATCAATTTAGGGATCAACAGTTGAAGTCTTGGTGATCATTAGAGTTGTCTTTGGTGACTACAAGATATTTTTATGGTCGCACCATAAATATGTTGATTTTTGATGCAACATATCCCTTAATTGCATGGGCTTTCTATTTTGCTATATTTGGGGTTAACTCTCATCAAAATCGCAAGAAATGTTTTTATGAAGAATGATACCCGTAAGTGATCAATAGTTTCAGTTGTGGTGATCATTAAAGCTATGTTTGGTGGTCACCAAAACTATCTTTGGTGATCACTAAATCTTTTTACATGATCAACATGTTCTTTCTTATATTTGGTTACTGATTAATAGGTGATGTTTTGTTGATTATTGGTATTGCTTTTGGCGATATTGAGAACTATGTTTGGTGAACAGTAGACGTGTTTATAGTGATCAACATATAAATATGTTGGTAGGTGATAAATGATTCAATGACCAATAGTTATATAATGATTCAGTAAGTGATCAACGGATGCAGTCCTAGTGATCCTTACAATTATCAGTTCGGTTAAAAGCTTAGTTACTTGGGCTTTATTTTGCTTCTGCTTCAGCTTTATAAATGATTTAGTGATCAATAGCTATAGTGTCACTTATTAGGAGAGTTATGTTTGGTGATCATTCTTTATATCTCCCTAAATTAAGTGCAATTATAGATTTTCATAAACATAGAAAGTAATAAAATTTTATATAATGTCGAAAAACATAATTGTAAATTAGAAAATGTTTCAAAATATTAATGTTACAAAATGGCAACATAGGGAATGCAATAAGGAAAAACCTAGTCCTTCTTAGCATCCTTGAGATTGGGATAAGTTATACCGAACTCCTTAAAAGCTTTTGCTCTTTTAATTGTTGTGAACCTTGCCCAGTTGTGCTCATAGTTGACTATATCGTGACAGTATCGAACCCTAAAAACATTTGGCTTTGCATCCTAGGGACAAAGATACTTCAAGATAAATTAGTAACATGCTCATTTTTTGTGCGCTTTGCAAATAAATCTTATGGCGAGATAATTACATCATTTGGCTTGAGTCCAGTCTACCACTTTTCTAATTCCCTGAAGTAGCTCTCCGTGTGTCTCATACAAAATATGCCACAATATGTGACATTTTGTACTTAAACCCCATGGCATCGCCAAGCAGACAGACTTTAGTTTCTTAACAATGTCGTGTTTCGGACGTTCTATGCCCTGTAAGTAATGGCTGAGTTCTTTTGCCTGCACAAATTTCCCGAAATTGCAGACTATTAGAATTACAATCTAATAATGTCAACATAGTGATAAATAGTATAATTTTAAAAACTCACCAATTTTTCTGGAAATTATCAATATGCATTCTTGTGGCCATATTATCAATGATCTCCAGCATGTTGTCCCTTAAATTGAAGCAGACCAAGAAGAAATCGCTCTAGTGGCATACGACGAAGAATACTTGTGATTTTTTTTAAAGGAAAAAAAATACATGTGCACGTTTGCAGATACAAACAATAACAATGAGCACCTTTTTAAGAAGCCAAGTGTATTATTTCCTTGAAATGTAAGTATCTTGGCTCGAATGTTTTTACTTTCAACATTTCTTTTCTAAAGAAGTACTGCACTGAAGAAAAATAACGAATATTTATGCAATTAAATTTACTACTAAAGATAGACCATAACTAGTGAGAAAATTATTAAACTGCATATGTGGATCACTCAATATTATACTTATGATCACTAATTCATTCATTATTTACCACTAAGTTGGCTATGATGGAGTTACCCTTTGATCACATGTCAGGAACAGTCTGCTTGGAGTAGCAAGGTCTCTTTTTCTCTCCAAATCATTGAGTATGGAAGCCTATATGTTGATTACATTCATTGTTGCTTCTTATCTTGACTAGAGAGCGGCCATGACAAACCTGGTTGCCTCCTTATTGCAACCATGAAACAAAGGTTCACTAGAAAATGAAAAAATTGTTACACATTTATCAGGAATATAAACACATAACATTTACGCAAACAATCACATATTGATTACCAATCACACAACCATTTATCACCAACCACAAAACCACTTATCATCAATCACAAAATTTTTCATCACCAACCACATAACCATCCATCACCACTCATGAACCTATTAATCACCAACCGCACCTATTGATGACTAACTTTACAATCCTCTAACTTACTAATACATCACTTATCATAGAAGCACTGAATTATAATCCATGAGGGAAGAAGTAAATATTTACACAACTGATCACAAATTTATCACTGATCATAAAAATATTGATAACTAAACACATAATTACTAATCACCAACCACATAACCATCGATCACCATTCACAACCTATTGATCACCAACCACATAGCTATCAATCACCAAGCACATGCCTATTGATCACTAACCATACAATACACTAACTTACCAATGCATCACTGATCATCTAACCACTGAATTATAATCAATGAGATAAGAAGTAAACATTTACACAAAGTAATCACACATTGATTACACACAACATAACAATTGATCACCAAACACACATGTATTGATTATCAACAACATACCTATTGATCACTAACCAAATAATATACTGACTACTCAATACATCACTTATCAGCCAAGGACTTAATTATAAGCCGTAAGAGAAGAAGTAAACATTTACATAAGGTAATCACATATTGATCACCAATCACATGACAGTTGATCATCTATCACATACCTATTGATCATTCATCATCCAAACACTAAATTATAAGGCATAAAGCAAGAAAAAAACCTTTACACAAGTAATGACATGCTGATCACCAATCACATAACTATTGTTCCCCAAGCATATATCTTTTGATCATTAGCCACCCAATATACTTATCATATAGGGCTTGATTAGAGATATTACCCATAATCCACATCGTCAACCTTGCCAAAAACATACTCAGAGATGAGCATCTCATCTTCATATAATTCTTTGTCTAGCTTCTTCATCCCAATTGTTTCGCCTTACTTCCTCCACATTTGCAAGAGTTATGGCAGCAGCCATAAGCTTCTCATCATCTTTTTTATCCTAAACATATTTCTTTGCTTTAGTTTTAGGCTTAGTCCTTTGCGGCACTTTAGGGTTGTTGCTATCAGTTGCTTTGTGCTCACCCTCAAACCCGACACTTTTTCCCTTCTACTCAACAATTTGTTTCACAGTAGGGGCACTCGTCACTTTTCAGTCCTAGGATTGCTTCCTCTGTTATGCTATTCGTTTGGCAATGTGAGGAAATGGTGCTTTTTAGCCATTGCTCTGCTGCACAGTAGGTTTTTTAATCTTGATGGTGGTCTTCCTCACCTCACCTTTTTTATGGGCATGCTTGTCCCCTACTTTAGACTTGTTCTCAGGCGATTTCTTGATTCTCATTTCATGGTTTGCCTGAGAAGTGTTCCTCAAGGGGAATCTCAATGTAGCATCATCACCATCATCCTCATCCTCATTATCCTTTTCACCGATGGTGCTTGGATCAGGCACAGATGTGCTTACATGACCTGGACTTTGACTGTCCGGTTGACTAAGTCCCATCCATAGACTGAATGAAGGAATACTTTCATTCTTCTTCAATTCCTGCTTCACCTAATCCATCAGCACATCCTCACGATGCTCTTCCCTATTAGCACGAACACTTGCCTCCGCCAATGACGTAGTTGCTAGGATTGGAGCTTCATTGTTTGGTCGATCAAGTGCAAGTGTGGGGCTGAATGAAGGCCCGTCATCGCCCTTGTTTGGTTATTGTTTCAATTGAAGCTTTGCAAACTCCATATAAGCACTGTAAAGCTCCACAACAACCTCTTTCATAACAGTAATGTTGCACTCCTGACCTTCACTGATTGCAAGCACTCCTTTCGTACTGCCCTTTTTGTAGGATTTGTCATGTGCAGTAGGAGCATCGCAGAATGAGGTGAACATTGCCCTCTCTTTATCTCGTATCTTGCAAAGATATTCATTCTTCTCGTACTTGTTGCACATAGAGTCCATGACGGTGATATAGTTTCTGTAAGCAAACGCCAATTGCATTGTAGCAAAAACTGTTGTGTCAACATCTTTTAACCTTTTCTTAAAAAAAAAAGATATGTTAGTTGATCACTAATAACATGACTATTGATCACTTACTAAACAATCACAAAATTATAAACTGGTGAAGAGAAAACTGATCTTTAATAGCATCAGTATTGACCAACACCCACAGAAGGATTGAGTTAGTAGCAATGTTGACAAAAAATCAAGCTTTAAGTAAATGGATCATCAATCTTATGTCAGCTTATCACAAATAACATCTCTAATGATCACTATACATGAAAGAAATGAATCTGAACTAAAAACTAAAATAAGTAAACATTAATTTAAGTGATCACTAATATTATTGATAATGATCACAAAAAATATGGCTCCTGATCACTTCGTGGATAATCTAAGCAAACACACAAATTCAAGTTAACTTAGGTGATCATTAATATGTGCCTTTATTGATCACTCATCATATAAGTATGGATCACCAACACCACATGTACTGATCATCATCCACATAAAAGGACTGAACTCTTAAGTGGTGGACTTAATACCATAGATTCTATCTTGTTTGTGTCTTCAGTAGCTTTAATTTGATCCTCTGGTGGATGTGGGAAATCCAAGTGCTAGTTTTGTCATCCCTCTGTCGATGGCCATCTCCACAATGCCTTTATATATTTTTTAAAAAAATAAATATGTTACCATATTAAACTTTAAGCAATGTGGAGAAAAAAGAAAATATTTATCCACTTTATCAGTACCATTGTGTCATCTGATCACCAATCATATCATTATTGTCCACTTAATAGACAAACTCTGAATTATAAGTATTTGGACACTAAAAAATAACTTAGCTGCTCACTTTCAACTTATACATTTTGATCACTAACAACATCAATATTAATCATTAATGTCATTAATAATGACCACTAATCACTCAGGTTAGATGGTGTACCAAAATTGTTGGAATTGATCACCAATGACACCTCTATGTGTCAGCCATCCACACAAAAACTAACTTCCAAGCAATTGGGGAAAAAATGAAAGATTGAGTTCAAGTCATTACTAATCTTATTTCTACTGATCACTAATTACACAATTGTTGATCACTAGTATTACTTCTATTGATCACCCGAAATACATATGTTGATCACCATCCACAGAAGGATTGTATTCGAAGTGTTAGGAATAAGACTTAACACCAATCCAAATGATCACTAACTTAAATAAATAAATCACTAAGGACTGTATTGTAAGTGTCTGACACATTTTTGCAATAAAGATGAGTACGCTTTGTTTACTACCTCAATTTCAGATTTTCTATTGTCTTCAACGCGGTGCTGCTCAGCCTGTGTTGGCTGTGGAACATCCAGTGGAGGTTCAAGAGCACCTCTTCCAAAAACCATAGCTCTGGTCTTCATCTTTTATCTTTCTCTTGATGTCCTCATTAGTCCATGTGGACATCATATGGTATTGCCTCTTTGCTATTTTCTTAACGAACACAATTCTATAGCACACAATTCTATAGTACATGCATTTAGGTAACTTACACACATATGAATAGTTGATCACTAACTAACAAGTTATTAATCACTATAAAGTTAATTGTTGATCACTAAGACATTCTGCTAGTCCTTTTTAAACGATAATTGTGTTTCCTTATATTGACCACCAATTTTATGAATGGATACCTTGTTCAATAAGAGAACTCACTATCAAGAAGAACATCAGACAATCAAAATGCATGCCTTTGGCAACCTGGCTCTCCTTGAAGTGCCTAACACTACTTATCAACTTGTCCAAGATGAATTAGCACTAGCCTAAGGATGCAATCTGGTTGACATCCTTCACATATTTTAGGTTAAACTTGCTGTAATGGTGGTTCTTTGATTTACAGAAAAAGCAATTCACCAAATATATGATGAAGTTTCTCTTCAAGCTCTCGCCCTTGTCTTTTTTAACTAGTATGAACTCTGGCATTCGGGTCAATTCTGGGGTGTTCTTATTAATGTTCCATTTCCTCATCCACATAGCATAGATCTTTTCATTTTCTTTATTCATGAAAGACATATTGAATTCAACCGTTTGCCTTCCACCAATAGGCGTACCCAGGGTCAGATACACATCAAATACTGCCACCTAAAATGTCTACCTATAAGAAGCCCGAAATAGACTGCATAGGGATCGAAGCTGTGTACCAACCATTGAGAAAACTTCCTTATGATTTGCTTCCAATCAACCTTCAAGAAGGAAGCAAATGCCATCAATCTGGCTGCTTCAGTTTGGGCTTCGTTGAGCTGTGCTAGCATTGATGAAAATGAATGCGTAGTCATCCTTGTAATAAATGCCTTCTGGTATGTTCTCTTTTAATTTCCAACCACCTCTTTATATTTTAAAGGCTACTCGTGCTAGAGCATCTGAAAAGATGCTCTTACAAGGTGGTTATTTTTGCTACTACCAAAGCAACTCCACCTTCGGATTGGGCATCTTTTTGCCTGATCCCTTGATCACCTTCTGATTTTAATGTAGGCTTGTTACTCCTTGAATCAACCTTTACAATATCAGAAATAGTTGCCACTTATTCCTCCTTTCTCTGATCGTCATAACGATCGAGCTGCTCCTCTTCATAAGTCAGATTGTTTTCTTCTTCGTCCGAATCATTGGAAATTTTCACGTCAGAGATGTAGCCTTTTTGTACAGCAGGCTTTGCTAATGTTTACATCCTTCTTCTTGTTGGGGCTTCTCAAAAGATTTCTCACTCCCTCCTCCGTCCTCACTTGGAGTCTTTTTAGTAGTGTTCTACTTGCTGTTCATCTTCTTCTCCTTCGGTTTTCCTGGTAAACTCTATTTCACCATCTATTTCTCTACACTTTTTTATATAGGCTTATCACCCCCCTTTCCCGCTTCCTCAGGAGATTTGTCCCTCTTTTTCATCTTCCTTATAGGCTTCTCAGGGTTCTCTTTCCCAGTCTTCCTATTCTCGGGACGTTTCTCGGGAAGTGCTTATTTTTCTTTTGCTTTTTCGAGTGCCTTGTGTTCTCTTATCATCTACATATTTTTAGGGGGGACCTCTTCACTGCTCTTCTTCTCAGTCTTGTTCATCTTCTTACTCTTCTTCTTTATGGGCTTTTGAGTTGGTTTTTCAGAAACACTTTCTTTTTATGTACCCTTCTGTGGTGACTTGTCAGCCTTACCCTTCTTATTTTGAGCTTTTTGAGAAGACTCTTCTTCACTCTGCTTCTTTTCAGTCTCCCCCTTGTTCTCAACCTTCTTATCTTTATGTTTTTGAGGGGGTCAGTCTCCATTGCTCTTCTTTCCCTCTGCAACTTTTTTTGGCAATTTTTCAGATATCTTTGCCTTCGACACAGTCCTCTCAATATCTTTGTTGACCATAATGTCTCCTAACTCATAAATTGAGTTAGTGATCAACACTATCAGCTTTGTTGATCATTAGAATAGTGTTTGGTGATCACTACATATATTTTTTGTGATCAACATAAATACATTTGTTTTTAATGAAGCATATCGTGAAGCACAGTTGCATGAGCTTTTATTTTGTTGCATTTAGTGTTTACTCTCATGAAAAAAATCATAGTCGATGTTTTCATAGTTGGTGATCAACTGTGGTAGTTTTGGTGGTCATTAGAAGTATGTTTAGTGACAACTGGTTTTATTTATAGTGATCAACATATCATCAATTACGGTTACTGGTATCAGCCTCTTAGTCAGTGATCAATAAGTATTGTTGCAATGATCATTAGCATTGCCTTTGGTGATCAATTGATGCCATTATGTTGCCCCTAAGGAATGTCTTTGTAGATCACAATACATGTCCAGTTATAAACTTAGTGATCAGCAGAAGTAGTTTTGGCGATCATTACAACTACATTTGGTGATCATTACAACTACGTTTAGTGATCACTAGATATGTTTGGGTTGAACAACATCAATGTATTGGTTTATCATGAAAAATATAATCAAAGTATAGTTGGATAAGTTTTATTTTGCTGTATTTGAGGTTTATTTTCATAAAAAAATGATGACATGTTTTTTAAAATGATACAGTTGTGCCAGTGAATTATTGATGATCATAATGCGTATATATGGTGACATCCCAAACGATCACCAATGACATAAAAATTCATCATCCATATTGATCACTGGCAACATTTCTTTTCCTCACCAAGTATACAAGAGCTGAATTTCAACGAATCACTAAATAAGCTAAATACTTAATTTGATCACTAACACCATGTGTACTTATCACTATTTACATTTCTAATAATCACAAGTACTGAAAAGGACTATAAACTACTGGCGTGCGTAAGCTGACCACGACTTTCTTAACTTTTTCGGCTTTGACATTTCATAAACATTTACCATTCACTTCACATGTGCAAGAATCGCATTGGTAGCTGAAGTGAGGATCTTATGACAACCCTCTATCCTCAACTTATGAATAGCAATAGCCTAATATCCAAATTAAGTCAGGGGTTGGGGTGGAAGAATTGTCATTATATCTTATGTTTGAGTTTGCATTAGAAAATGTTGTTCTTTAAACAGGGTTGAGTAACATGTTCACATGATCCCATCTCAATCCTACTTCCTAAGAGCAAGGCACTCCTTTGTATTCCTATGTGTGCTTTATAACATAAATGGTTTCTTTATCATATGTCTTTGAAGTCTCCAGCCTCTAAGGCACATCTATGTATTTTAGCTCAACATCTTCAAGGGATTTTCCTGCTCTCTTATCACTCCATTTATCAATGACATACTTTTGGAAGACCCTGCTCGATGAGGCTCACATAAAACCAAAAACAATTACCAAAAGCATGTGCTTAAGTTCATTTTGAAAGCCAATTTAGATTTTATTAAGCTTTACGAAAAAATCTGAAAAGCAATCATATAGGTATTGTTCTCTCGGCTTTCTCTTGGTATGGTCAATTATGTCCATACTTTTTTGCTTGAAATTAAAGCAAGTAAGAAATTGTTTTCCCTAACAATGCTAGAACACGTGAAAGACCAAATTTATTAGAAACTAGTGCCTTGAGAACAAGCAATGAAAGGAAACCTTAAACAAAAAGTGTATCTGTCTGGCTTATTTCTTACTAAGTCAACTTGTTTCAAGTTGATGTGTGGACTCAAGCATAGCTCCTTATTTGACTGACGGAAGAACGCAACTTCTTCTTGGCTTTCCTGTTTTGTCTTCATGTATGAATGCTTAAAAAACAAAAACAAAAATAGACTTTGGTATGACAAAAAATCAAACTATTTTATGAAAGCCAGACATGCATGTGTAAACTATCATTGTAAATATTTTTTCAATTAGCTTAAAAATGCTTGTTTGTAAAGAAAGCCCTTTGAACACCGAAACAATCTATATTTATTTCACTTAAATTCAGTATATGTGCCCAAATGTTCACAACGATTTTGTCAACGCGGTCACTGTAGTAATAGTTTAAAGCATGTCTTGATTGCCATATAGTACAAGTCATCGTCCAGCACTTGGTTAGAAAATGAACAAAAAAATCGATCTTTGATTTAGCATCTATAAAACAGCTAGCTATGAATCACCTTTTTGGCAAATATATTTATGTTTACCTCTGTTCTTCTTTTGAGTTGAAATCGAAATCAACATATAGCTTCAGTTCGTACGAAAGTGTACGAAAGATAGTCACATTCTACAGCATGTAAGCAGAGCACAAACAAGCTGCAGACTCTATTGATGAGGGTAGTGCAAACCAATAATAGTTAGTAGATATAGCCAATGAATTAAATTTAGACGAGGGGGAATGAACCCAGAAGAAAAATATAAAAACATAGACATTAAGTTTGTCACGAAGAAAACCAGCATCCTTTTTTACCTATTGGAAATTCTGTAATGGTGCATTGCACTGACCTTGTTCTCCGCATGTTCAGGGCTTCAACCACCATAACTTTTCTTTTCTTAGTATTGGCTGTTGTTTGCACATGTCGCATTAGAAGATCAGCCTCCACAATTCTCTTCACAACTCCATCAACGTATGCGTAGTTGTCTTCCTGGGAGCATACCATTATTGGACCTATAAAACACAATAAGTAATGAGAAAAATTGACTAAAAAATCGATTTACATGAACAAAAGTCTTGGGAACAGCTACTATACGGTGTGATACAGATCATTTAACACAATCGCTATAAGATTTACAATTTTCAGGCATAGCTCGGGGGCAAAGGCATCTCCTGAAGATGCATGATGATTAGCAATTTATAGAGTAATCGACACGAATTCATCAAGTAAGATAACCAATTTAAAACATTTTTGTTGCAATCTTTGATCACTGATCTGTCTCCTACTGATCACTAATTTCATCAATAACGATCACTAGATTTGCATGTCATTAGAAGTCTTTACACACAAAAGATCACTAATGCCCCTATACACATATATACATATATACAATTATATATATATATATATATATATATATATATAATTGTATATATATATACACGTATACATATATACATATATATATATACATATACACACACACATATATATATA
>JACYFF010031957.1:87867322-87899548 GCA_017589665.1 Selenicereus undatus
CTCGGAGTAAAACCAAACAGAATAGTTCATGAATAAAGAAGAAACGAAGGATACAACTCAACGGTTCACACAACCGGAGTATGGGGTTTACATCCCAAAACATAACTAACTTTGACCAAGAAGACATCTAACTAGTTAGATGGTTGGCTCATATGGCCATACAGAGCGACTTATAAACAATATGCATTACATGAACTAGAATATCTGTTTACAAACGTTTATAAACTTTACAAGACTTCATTAAAGACGTAGGTAGGCGCACATGACACCTTGCAAGCGGGAATAGATTCCGTCTCGACATAGCTGACTCAACTTTTTTCTGTCATAAAGAAAACCTAGGGGAGAAGGGGAAAGAGTAGTGGGATGAGCAACCACACGCTCAGTGAGTGTCCCCCAACCCCCTTAAAACCAAAACCATTGCAGGAAATAATATCTTTAATAGTCACATATCACGTATCCATACTTTACTATCATATTAGGCATTCATAAAATTCCTATGGAAACATTACTAATCATAAACTTGACTTTAAGCACTCAAACACATTTCTAGGTCTCTAAATGACCAAACTTCTTTACTAACAGGCAGTCAAAACACTTAAACAACTGACGAGGCTAAGCACAGAGACTTTCTTTTTCATAAACATAACTTCTTAGCATTCTATTCGAACTATGCATGAAACCCTATTCACATGATGTGCACATAAGGTTATCTCTTTTTATAATCATACTTTTCTTGGCATTTCATTCATATGAGGTGCATAAGACATACACATTTCAAGTCTCAATCAAATCTCATTCATAGGGTATGCATAAAATATGCTCATAAGACTTTCTTTTCATATTCGTATCTTAGTATCTCATTCATAAGTTATACTTAGAACATGCGCATGTCATACGCAGAAAGCTTTCTTTCTTTTTACTGAAAACACTTCATTTAGCCTCTTAAGGCTCACAAAAACTCTTCTCTTAGCCTCTTGAGGCTCATATTCTTTGAAAGAATCTCTTTCATCTTGGTCTCATAATGACCTTTAAAAACTTTCTTTCTGAAATACTTAAAAAGGAGAAACGCCAACTGCTTTTCTCATTTGATAAGAAACTACTTCTGGGCATAAGATCATCATAAAGTGCTTGTTGGGAGAGATCTACACTCAATCCCAGTGAGATTAACTCACATTAAGCTCTTACTCCCGGGATGGCAACTAACTTTTGGACCTTAACCCTTGTCAGGGTCTCTAGGGATTACTCCTTACGCTAGGGATTCCCCCGTTCAAGTAGGTTCACTCCCATCTATTGTCCCTAAGCACTTATCTTAGCCATTTAAACTGGTCATAACGACTAATAAGTTTGCTGCCCTTCACAACGAAATCTTTTATCATGCAACTCACGCTTTTGTAAAACTCTTTAGGGATTCCACCGTTCAAGCGAGTTCACTCCCAAAACTGTATTTATTTAGTTAAAATAGGCCATCATTCACTAATAGTTATGGCTACTATCATTTCAAAACATAAAATCCTTCTTTGAAAAACTCACCCTTATGCACATAATGCAATTCGATGGGAAGGGGATCCACATGTATCACATTTAAGCACTTCATAATCAATTCAACACGATGAGCCACACATGGTCTTGCAATCCACACGATTGCGGTCAATTCACAACCCAAACTCCCTCCTCACAAGCACTGTACCACAAGAACCTTGAACCACTCATAGTTCTTCCTCGAACCATCCAACTACCATCTCGGTTTTTTAATTTCATTAATCATAGCATATTATCATGCTAGCTTGTAAAAAGACGTGTAATGGGGTTTTTGTACTTACCTGGGCAAGCGGCCTCATTCAACGGTGCATTATAGCATATATAAACACATATACAGACATATCTATATCGCATCAACTTGAAATAGGCACTTAATGAACCGTATTAAACTAACAAGGCATGAAACTCGATTACATTCATGACTTACGTTTAGGAATTAAGCATGTCATACCCATGTCATTTTGAAAGCATAATTAACCAACTATACATGCCACTTTCAAGCATAATTAAACCCTGGAAGCACAATGCGATTCAAGGCGTTCATTCATTGTTTCGAAGTTACATTTCAAGCCTAATTAAGCCATTTTAGCGTAATATGATTCTAGACATTCATTTATTACCTTGAAGTCATTAATCGAATCTAATTAAGCCACATAAACATAATACGATTCAGGGTGTTCGTTTATTTCATCAAAGTTACCATTCGAGTCAAATTTTCAGGCATGTATTAACGGTGCATACTTGAATCGATTCTAGACATGCATAACTCATTTCGAACTAAACTTTCAGGCATGTATGAACTGAATTCACTTAAATCGATTCTAAACATACATAACTCATTTCGAACTAAACTTTTAGGCATGTATTAACTGAATTCACTTGAATCGAATCTAAGCTAAACACGCACAATTCACTTCGAATTAAATCTTCAGGCATCAATTAACTGAATAGGTTCGAATCAAAGCTAAACATGCGTAATTCTCTTCGAATTAAATCTTCAGGCATGTATAAACTTAACATATTTGAATCAATTCTAAACATGCATAGTTTCTCATCACATAATCCATGAAATTAACTAAACCTAAGCTGACATAAATCACCATTTAGGTTAAAACGTTTCCAAATTAATACTAATTTAGGAGGCGAGGAACACCCACCTCGATTCCATGCTAGAGGACCCGATTCGGGGCTTTCGGACCCAATTTGAAAGGTTCAAACTAGGGATTCGACCTTCCTCTGCTGCCTTGCCCAAACTCACACGAACAGACCCCATTTCACGCCTAAACCCGCGTATTTTGAACCCTAATTTCACCCAAAAGCTCCTTCACATACTCAAAATCGTGGTGGGTGTTTGGGCTACGAATTTACTCGCAATCTGTGGTGGATTCGAAGCGACTAGGAGCGAGGTTACTCGGCCAGGCTTCGGCTCGCGTCTGGGGGGTCGAATCGCAGCCCAAATGAATCGAAACCATGTTGGATTGTCTCCAATTTTGCCCAGATTTCGCATCAAAAGGTTGGTTTGATGATGGGGAGGCGAAATATAGGGATTTTCGAGCTGGCTGATCGAAAATTGGGGGTTTTGGGAGCTTGGTGGTTGAGCATGGTAACGAAGGAGGAAGAAGAAGATGCAGAATAGAGAGAGAAACTAGGGGGGTCGGGTGTCGCGTGGAAAATGAAGAGGAAAGGGGCCGGGCACCCCTTTTTACAAAAATGCCCCTCCCTTTTTTTTTCTTTTGTTCTAAGTTGTTCAATAAATAACACCACTAGTCCGATTTTGTACTTCATATCCTATCCCGAATCAATAATACGACCCTTCGTCGATCATTCTATCCCAAATCTGTCTAGGTTCGATTTAATAAACTACAAACTAATTCTAAGGTTGAAAACCTAATCGTACTCGGCAAATGACTAAATAAATTGAATAATGACTAAATTAAACTATCGATATAATTTGAAGGCGCAAATAGCACGAATTAACTTTAAAATCAATAATAGCAATAATAATCCCTTTTTAATAAAATGATAACTCCCAAAAGCACATCGATAATCATTTAACTCATATAGTTACTAAAAATACAATTTTGTAACGTAAAAAGGTAATACAGTTAGCTTAACGGGAAACAAAAACGCGGGTCTTACAGAAACTAACCAGTCTTAAATACATGGCTTTTTGAGATAGTTCTTGTGATTATTTTTAACTGCTTATAAAAGGCACGTTGTAGTAGACAGAAAGAATTTCTCAAATTGTACTCATACACACCAATCCAATAATTCTATGCAAAGTTATGGCTCCCTCAAATTTGGTCAGAATCAGACAAGAAACTGCTTACCCCTTCAAAGTGAGTTAAACCCTAATATTAGTGTCTAATTAATAATTGTGCCTTTGAAGTTTATTTAAAAGCTAAGGAATCAGTCTTTGCGGTAACAATGATAGTGAAGAGACCTTAAGGAGCGTACTTGGCTTTGAGTTGGAGAATATAGAATTTTTAGGTGTAAGAACTTCCATGAGTTAGACTATATTGTGACGTTTTGTTTTATCGTTTAGGCCCAATATTCTAGTCCAAACTCAAGTTAGGTTCTTACGCTTCTTCGAGGTAATGTCTATGCCCTAACTCCCCTTTGTTGCTCTTTTGAAATCATTTTGGATGTTTATGGATTGTTATGTGATATTGTATGCCAAGTGGACCTTATATGTAAACCGTGAACTACAACAAGCGATTCTATGATTTTATGAATATAGAACACTGTGTTGTGATTGAATGTTTTGTTAAGCAGTTTATGTCTTAAGTGTTTTGTTATTGAAAGATTTTGACATGGGTTAGGCTTTGGGGAAGCCAAACAGATTATTCATAATATACTAATCCTAAAGTGAAAGACTAAGCAAGTTTGCAAGAGGGTGCCTCCTGAGATCAGGGTAGGTTTACCTCGATATAGCGACAAGTTAGTCTCCTCGGGTTATAGCATGCGGTTTTTGGGTGCATGCCATTCTAGATGGATGTATGCCAAGATGAGTTCTGGCAACTCATATGGTTGTTCGGTGAAAGGCCGTGAGACCCTCTGGTGGGGTCGCTTGCCAAGGAGAATTTACTTGTTGTGACTTTTGAATAATGATTATTGTTTGAAATATAAGATCTTGAATGGGTTGGGAATCATTTTCAAACTGTTTAAATGTTCCCTATCACCACTAAATGTTTGAAATGAATTTAAGTAGGGATTTTGCGGTTAGGGGTGGACATTATTGAGCTCTGTCTCACTGTTTGAAATGCTTTGTTTTCAGGTACTGATGGGATACTTGGGAATGGGATATGGGCAAGGTCACGTAGATGTTTAGTTTTTTTTTTATTTACATTGAATAATATTGAAGTTGTAGTGGACATAGATCTTGACCTTAACTTTGGTTTATACTTTTGCTTATTTTAATTAATTACCTTTTTGCCTTGTATTTCATTATGAAATACGACAGTGACACCCACTGTGATATTTCCGCTGCACTAAATAGGCTATGTATTAGCGATAAAAATGAATTAGAATTTTCGGGGCGTCACATTGAGTTCTTGGGTAAATAGCCAAAAGGGAGGAATACATGTGGTTATGAGCACGACTTATAGTGACACACATTTAGCCACACTAAAAAACGTGCTTAAGGGAAAGAATGCCTAACCCACATTGAAGAGATAACCTATTCCCACTTTTCCAAACTATCTTAGAGGAAAGAAGGCCTATCACATGTTGAAAAGAGAAAGGACACTTTCCCACAAGTCAAGATCAACATTCCCCTCCTTGATAGTACTCAACAAGTGCCTCCCTATGCTTGTTTCCTTAAAGAGTTATGCACTGCAAAGGAGGCCATTAATGTTTCAAAGAGAATATTTTTTGGCCTCAAATGTGAGTTTAATATTTCTAATCAAGTAAGTATCAATTATAAAGACATGGGAAGCCCAACAGTCTCAATTGTCATTGGCAATTACAACATACATAGGGCTTTACTTGACCTTGGTGCTAATGTTAGTCTCTTACCCTTTAGGGCGTATAAGAGATTGGGATGTGGGAGCCTAAACCTACCAAGATGGTCCTTTAATTGGTTGACCATTCCACTGGGCTTCCTAGAGGGATGGTAGAAGATGTGTCAATCGAGATAGGAGAATTCATATTTTTAGTTGATTTTATTATGCTTGAGACTGAGGTTGTTATGTCCTCCAAAAATGAAATATGAGTAATCATTGGTCACTTATTCCTTACTACATCTCATGCACTTATCAATTGTAGGGACAGAAAACAAAGTTTAGTTCTAGGCATATGACAATGGAATTGAATATGTTAATTTACAAAAGCAACCTACAGGATTTGATGATGTGGAACACTCTACCTTTAATTGGGTAGGTGACTCTTCTTTAGAAGAAGTAGGCTTTGATCATGAAGAGGAATATATACAATGTGTGTATGAGTCCTTTTACATGAAGTATGAGCTCGAATACGATACATTTGTATTTGATGATCAACGTGATGACTTGTTCATACATCCTTTCTTGCATCCATTTCCTCTTCTCTCTCTTAATATTATATGGTATTTCCTAGTGTGCCTTCATCTTCATCTCTTGAATTAAAGCCCTTCCCGATACCCTTAAATATGTTTTCTTAGGTTTGGATGAATCCTTTTCCATGATAATTGTCAATGATTTAGACTCGGACAAAGAGAGTCAAGTGTTTTACTTGCTTAGGGGAAACCAAGATGCTTTAGGGTGGACCTTAGGAGACATAAAAGGCATTAATCTAACCATTGTGCAATATAGAATTCATCTTGACGATAATATCAAACCTTACCATGACCAATAAAGAAGTTTGAACCCTACCCTTCAAGAAGTGGTGAGAAAGGAAATTCTTAAGTGGTCAGACCATGACATTATTTACCCATTTGGAATAGTGAGCTGTTAAGTCCTATCCAAATCATTCCTAAAAAGACAAGTATCACTGCAATTGAGAGTCATATATGAACTTATTCCCATAAGAATCGAGTCTGAATAGAGGGTGTGCATTGACTATCGGATGTTAAACTCCACCATTAGAAATGATTACTTTTCTTTGTCCTTCTTGGATCAACTACTAAAGAGGTTAGATAGGTGAGCTTTTTATTGTTTTCTTTATGGATATTTCTGCTATACCCAAGTTCCATTACCCTCGAGGATGAAGAGAAGACTACTACATGCCTTTTTCATAGCTATGCCTTTGCTTTCTGGTCTTTACAATGCCCTGACTACCTTTTAATCGTGAATGATGTCCATATTTTCTTATTTAGTTGAGCAATGTTAAGAAATTCTCATGGATACTTTCTCCATTTACAGAGATTCTTTTGATGATTGTTTCGCTAATTTGGGAGAGGTTTTCATGGATACTTTCTCTAGTTACACTATCATCGAGAAGGAGTTTCTACTTTCTAGCGGTTGTTTTTGGATTTGAAAAGTTGGGCCTTTGTTATGGGCCTTTTGCTTTTTTCTACTAATAGGGGATGTTATTGGAGTATGCTTCACTCTAGTGCCTCTAGAATTTGAGGCCCAATTGTGCTTGTTGACCCATCAAGGCCACCCTTTTGACAACATTCTTCACCATCATTGATATTGCTGCTAATTAGGTCCACATTTGACTGTTATGTGATCATAAAAGGGTAAGGTAAGGCTGGCATCTCATGGACCACTACATTAGCAACATCCAACCTATGGACTAAATGCATAACTAATCTTTTATGAACGGCAGTACCAGCAGCCATATCTAATGATTCAAAATTATTATGACAAGTCCTCGAGCCCTCTCTCAAACTCATACCAGGTATTAGATAGTAAAACTCCTCCACATTAGTAAATCCAATATCTTTAGCAAGTCCAGTTATCTCAAACCTAGATAAACTAGCTATGTCAACAGGCTCAATCTCAGACACTCCACCTCCAACATATTCCACCTCAACACCATCCACAAATTTTTCCCCCTTGATGAATCTCTACAACTATGTCATCATCACCCATTTTCATCAATTACACTTATTAAAAAACAAACCAAAGATACATGTATTAGGTCGACATTTACAAAAGCATGCATATTAAACAACCTTAAACAATAAACAATAACAAATTGCATCCAACTACTTTAATTATATTATACTGCACCAATGACACCTCAACTAATCACAATTAAGTACAAAAAGCTTACCTTTACACGAAGTGGGGTTGTGCGTGTTTTCCACCTTCTCCTTCAATTTCCTTGTCGATTTTTCCAACAACTACCTTCCAATTACAGTTTAGCAGCAACAGAGGATGAGAAGAAATTTAATTTTGCTCACAATTCAGAACACTCCAACTCTAGGGTTTCGACTTTTTCGGTCAATTTTGAAATTTTAATGAGAAAAAGTGAGAAACTTAATGAAGTTTACTTTTTGCAGGTTTTAATTACATTGAGTGGGAAGTTTTATTTCAAGAGGAGAGAGACTAAGGAAGGAGAGAGAATGAGGAAGCAGGTAGAGAGATTGCACTGATGTGTCCGAACTTGAACGGGCCAACTAAGCTTAGTTGGCTAAACAAGGTCAAAATCATTTTTTTCTTTTTCCTGTTCGCCTTTAATTACACACAGGCATCAACCACCGACACGTCACCTTTCTGACGAGTCGGATTCGATTGTGGTGTACCATAATCAAATCCCTTAAAAGTACAGCTCACTGGTAAGAATTTCTTAAATTTACCTTATTATCTTCCATTGCCCCATATGGGATTATTATATTCTAAAAATCCTAAAATAATCTATATAGCAAAAGTTAAATAACTATTAAAAATATGCATAATTTTTTATCCCTTTGATGTATCTTAAAATTCCTTTGCTTGCCACGAAGTGAACTTTACTATGCTCGCTCATGAATCTAGAAATATTATTGACAACATGAGCTATGCCTAGTCAAGTGGTAGTGAAATAGATTAATAAGTCAATCGTACTTCAATAAATTGCATCCATAAGAGTTTTTGTCGGCTTACAATCAAACATATTAAACTTTTTAAGGAGGTCTTCTACATATTTTTCTTGAAAGATGAAGATCTAACCTAGGATTTGCTTTGCGTAGATGCCAAGAAAATGCTTCATTAGGCCTAAATCTGTCGTCTCAAATTTAGTCGTCTTGGTCTTCATGAAATCTCCTATCATTCTTTGATTTATCGCTACGTACATAAGATCATAGAAATAAAATTAAAAGAGCTTGTCCTGGAGTCCATCTTACTATATGAGGATGGCTAATTTGAGCTCTTTATAAATCCACTTTGAAGTAGATACTTTTCAATTCTACCATTCTAAGCACATGGTTTGATAAATCTCATGCTTGCATGGATTCTCATGATAGTTATCTTGCCATTTTTAGACGTTTTGTGTGCAAACTGGAGTGTTTTATGCCCTTTTCCACTTTATGCTCAACTATTGCGTCTTTGATTGATTCTTGCATATTCAAGCCAAAGTTACATGGAGTATACCTAACGGAAGGATGAGAGAAACACAAAAATAGACATGTCCAAGGTTTACTCGTGCATACCATTTAGTTAACTTGGGTTAGCATACACATTCAACTCGGGTTGACTAGGGACGGCAAAAAGTTGAGGAATACCCGTCCCCGCCGGGGGCCCGCCCCGAAGTGGGGGAAAATCTCCGATCCCAAAGGGGACAGGGACGGGGACAGGGAGGAAAATTAATCCCTGCTCAGGGATGGGGACGGGGACGGGGACATAGTTCAACCCGTCCCCGTCCCCATTTCCTTGCCGGGGATTTTGCCCCGTTCCCATCCCCGCCCGCAATTCCCCGATTGGGGAAAAATCCCCGCCTCCGCCCCCAATTTTAATTAAAATTACAAAAATAACCTTATTTTCAAAAATTTTAAATAAAACAACTAAGGTTATATATGTAATTTTCTTTGTAAAAATCCTAGGTATATACTGGATTTGGTACTCATGGCCGTAAAGAGTTTAGAAGGTAAGGAAAAATCAGTGGGTAAAAATCCCCGTTGGGGCCCCGACGGGTATTAAATCCCCGCTGGGGATGGGGACGGGGACGGGGGGAATTTTTTCCCCGGGGCGGGGACGGGGGGGATTCCAGCGGGGACGGGGACGGGGAATATACTCCCTGTCCCCAACCCGCCCCGTTGCCATCCCTAGGCTTGACAAGCAGCACACAAATGGCAAAGGTAGAGGCCACCACTGTTTGGAAAAGGCGGCTGCCACAGGCTGACTTTGGTAGGTCGCATGAGCTGTGGCAAGTTGTTTGTGGTGCAATTGTTCTAATCGTGCTCAGGTTTCACATTTTGTTGCTTGGTTTTTCTCTTATAAGGGACGATGTGCCTTTAGACATTGAATCAACCTTTGTAAAGTATGCCTAGACTCTAGTAGAGTGAGAGAGCAAGTGGAAGTAGGAGATTGCGCAAAAGCGAGATCATGATTACAATTAACATCTTTAAACTCGCATTTGGCTGAGCAAATTCTTCTCTCTTCTCTTCGCTTTCCTTTTGAGATTTATCATTTTATTTGTAATTAGAGGTTTATTTTCATCTTGATTGAGTACTTGGTTCTAATCAAGGGGTTTTGCTAGACCTTGTGATGATTTTGATCAAATAATTGACCAGTTGTATGCTTTTTGATCTTATTGGTTAGTTTTATTGAATCCTTGGGTTTTTATTACATTAAATTTCTAATAAACTTGTTGCATGAGTTTAGATAATGAGATACCAAAAGGTGAAATTCAATATCAGATAACTAGAATTTAACTTAATTGCGTAATATCTTAAGAAAAAATCACCGATTAAGACATCTAATATGATAATCACATGCTTAATGAGTTCAAATTAATCAAGAGCCCATGAGAGTTGATAATTGGTCAAATTCAAGCACTACACTTTCGCTTTGAAAGAAAGTTGTGATAACTCGATTATCGATCTTGAAATTAATCTACCAGTCATTAGTTTTCATCAATTATTTTATTCATTTCATT
The DNA here is from genome assembly GCA_017589665.1 of Selenicereus undatus. Taxonomy (NCBI): domain Eukaryota; kingdom Viridiplantae; phylum Streptophyta; class Magnoliopsida; order Caryophyllales; family Cactaceae; genus Selenicereus; species Selenicereus undatus. The sequence goes on from JACYFF010031957.1 coordinate 87,877,862, forward strand.
GTTACACTAAGTTGTTTCCTAGATGTTTATGTTCTTTGATTAGACTTAGATTGTTTATGTCTTTCTATCAATTTGTTAATATTTTAATCATTGACTAACTTTGTCCATCTTGAGGATATGACCTTAATGTGCTATAACATTAAACTCGTGCACTTGTGGGCTTATCATGGTGCTTATTTAAGGCTATAGGGAGGTTTCCATAGCCGATAGGCTTTGTCTTTTTGGCCTTCCATCACATACGCTTGTTCTAGATTTCTCAACATCAACCTCTTGTTCTAGTTTGCCGTATAATAATGCTGACTTGACATCCAGCTAAACGATTTCTAACTTTAACTGTGCTAATGTTTATCAACTATTCTTATTGACTTCGTGAGAACTATAGGAGCAAACATCTTGTTGAAGTCAAGTTCAAGTTATTGTTCATACCTTTTGATAACTAGATGGGCTTTATGTTTTTAAATCAAGCCATCCTTGTTTTATTTGAATGTATTAAGCCATTTAAGTCTGATGACTCATATGTCTTAAGGCATGTCCACCAACTATCAAGTATTATTTTTGTCGATCATTTTGACTTCCTCATTCATAACCTCATTCCATTTCCACATGTGGTTGTATCTTAAAATGTTTATGGCTCACTAGTGGAGAACATTGTGATTAATTAGTTGCACTCATAGTCTTGTAGATAAGTTGGAATACATATTTCTCATTAAGACCTCCAAATGGATTGAAGAAAGCTATCAAACTCTATAGTTAGGCTTGAAGAACTTGATCCACTTGTAGATAGGCTTGCTACTAAAGATGCATCTAGATCAAGAGGTCTTTCCCTCTGATGTCTTCAATTTGAAGATTTTCTTCGGTTGACTATTCTGTTGGATCATTTGGGCAACTCCATTTGGATGCTTCATCAATTTTGATCTCTCAAAATAATCATCATTTTCTATATTATAGAGGCTATACCCTTTGGGCTTATCAATAACAATGAAGATGCACTTTTCAGTCTTGGGAGTGTGAATAGGCAATACACTGGAAACTCTAAAATGATCTACCTTGATCTACTTCTTGAACCGTGCTTCATATGGTATCTTTGTTGAGCACAACTTTCATGGGAGAATGATTAGGGCATAGACTGTTGCATTTCCTGCTTTGATCCAGAAATGTTTTAGCAAATTTTAATTTGCAACATGATGCAAGGCATTTCAACTATTGTTCAACTCTTTTGCTTTGCGAAGACATTTTGTTAGGGTGTGCACCCTACTATGAGTTCCGTTTCGGTACCATGTCTTTCGTTAAAGGTGTTAAACTCATTCCAATCTAGTTCTCGTCCACAATCAGTTATTGGAATTTTCAAAAACTATACGCACTTTGTTTCTTTGTGAGGGCCATGAATTGTAGAAATATAAGAGAGCCTGTGATTTTTATTTAAGGAACTACACCCATATAATCATCTACGAATAATAAGACACTTCTTTTTCACAAGGTATGCCCTAAGTACCAGCATGAACCAATTAAAGTGAAGCTTTGTCCCTCCACGATGCAAGGCATTTTAGCTATTGTTTAACTCTTCTGCTCTGCAAGGGCATGTTGTTATGGTGTGCACCTTACTATGAGTTCCGTTTTGGTACCATGTCTTTGGCAAACGGTGTCAAACTTATTCCAATTGAATTCTTCCCCAAAATCAGCTCTTAGAATTTTCTAAAACTATATGCACTTTGTTTCTTCGTGAGGGCTATGAATTGTAGAAATACAAGAGAGCTTGTGGTTTTTATTCAAGGAACTACACCTACATCATCTGGGTATAATCATCTATGAATAATATGAGACTTCTTTTCCACGAGGTATGCCCTAAATACCAGTATGGACCAATTAAAGTGAAGCTTTGTCCCTCCATGAGGTTTTAGTGAATGGATGTCTATGCATCTTCCTCATAATACAAGTCTTACATGATTTTTTAAGCATCTTTTGTGGGCATACTGATGCCCATATATTTTCACTTTAAACTGTAACATACTACCTCCTTCAGGGCCATAAAAAGTTATCACGAATGGCTTGAAGGAATGTTGATTGGCACAACCAATCATCACAAGCATTTTAGCGTGTTTTTGTCATCATTCACATGCTATCTCAGAAAACTTCCCAAAAGGTCACTCATTCTGAGACTAATCTACAACAACATGCTTAGCTATAGAGTTATTAAGAGTGGGCTCTCTTAAAAGGAAGGTGCAACTTTCGTGATATGAGTAGACAAAGTAGTCATATTGAATCCTTTACACCAGAATTCTAACCATAGATAGGTGTTACAATCATCATCTCCACTTGAAAATCACAACATCCTCATTGTGGCTTACAAATTGGTCGACTTATGCGTCTTCTTAAACAGTGGTCTGATTAGAGATTTTACCCCACTAGGTGAATGTCCATGGCTCCTCAGTCCCTAGGCATAGCTCATGATTGCGAGTTATCTTTGATACCACTTGCTAACCCCACCTCTTTGGGGCCTCACATCAATTAACCCCACAAATTACCACAACCCTTTCTAGTATGATTTGGCCTCACTTTGACACTACGTAGGAGAACTTCCCACGAAACCACAACAAGCATGCTTGGATTTGAATTTCTTAAGAGTAGGTTCCCCTAAAACAAAAGGATGCACCTTTAGTAGTATAAATAGTCATATCAAATCCTCTAAGCTATAACTCGAACCATACTTGGGTGTTATAATAACTTTGAGGTTGAGATTAAGATGGTCATACCTTTGATGTCATCGTGTCGTATCCACAATGAAGCTCAGTGCTACCTTTTGCTCTATTGGCTGGTTTAGAGGAAAGATTCTGTTAGAAGTCATTCTTACAAAGGCTATTAATTGTCTTCTTATCGAACATGAGGCATTTATCATCTTTGAATGTCTCAAGATATCCTTTTAAATCAACTGGCCCACACTTAATAGATTTTGGGCTGAACCAAGGACATATAAGGCATCTTGAACATATTCGTTGAGTTGTCTTTAGTTTTCATGTGCTAGTGTCCATTTGCCAAGAACCTGTTGTGTTCTCCCATCACCAAGTGTGACATTTGATTTTATACTTTCGTCTAGTTAGAGGAAGGAAATTTTATTTCCTTGATATGATTTGAGCAACCAGTATCAACATACCATAAGTCTTGGGATACTCTTGTTGAGTATTTAGGAAGGAACAAAAGACACTTTCCGAGTCACCTCTTTCGGCAAATTTGGCCTCATCATGTTACCTGTTTCGGCGATCTCATATGTGATGTGTGTGTCATATACATTTTTTGAACCTATATTGGCAATTCTTCATATTATGTTGATCATTTTTTCGCATTCTACAACGTAGGTTAAGTTTTTCATTATCATGGCACCCTCGATTTTTATAGCTTCCTCTCTCTCATTATAGTTATTTGATGGTCATTCCTTTGCAGGAATTTCTTCCCTGGCCATTTTTATTTTTATTTTCTCCATTATTGAAGAATTGTAGTTGTTCCTGAAAGGCCTGTAGTGGCTGCTCTAAAAATCTGCACATTCTCTTCTCATGTGCCTGAAGAAAGCCTATTAAATTGGCTAAGGCGAACACCGATAGATCCTTGAATTCCTCCATGACAACTACTATATGTTCCAAGTTTGGAAGAAAGACACCTTAACACCTTTTATATGACTTTTTTAATCTTCGATCATGTCTTGCTATATTTTAATGTTACTAACTATGCTAGTGACATATTCAAATTCCTTAAAACCTTAATACTTGTATTCTTTACTAATAAAGTATCAAATTCCTTCCATAGAGTTTCGAGTTTGACGAATATTACCTTCTCGAAGCCTTTGTATATGCCCTTTAGAAGGGTCTGAACTCTTTGGCCATTGTGTTGGCCATAGCTCGAGTGACAATGGTTCAATTACTACTTGCACGATGTATTTAATGGTGGTAACATCTTTCTTCTTGTTTAATTGATGTTATATCTTGCACTCTCATTCCCTTATTGCTTTTCTTCTCCATGTTCTTTTACTATCTCAAGGGGTTTACCATACCCTTCTCTACCAGGTCCTACAGACCTTGTGCCATAAAAAAAAAATATTATTATTTGAATACTCCGCGTTTGGTAATTCTCCTCATCGAATATGGATGACCTCAAATTTGGAAGATAGTTAAAGGTTGACGTTGGAAGAAGAAGGAAGGTCGTGGTTACTCTATGGAGTTGGAAATGAAGTGCGCCAAGTTTTGAGAGTTGGGATATGGCCTAAGGGTTGATCATTAATTTTTCAAAACTTGGAAGTTTGGTAGGAGGACTTGGGCTGAAGTGGATTTGAGAACACTAACACAAGTATAATACTAGCGGAAAGAGGGGCGATCTTTCCTTCCTTTTCACACTAGAATCTTCTAAATAGTGTCTTTTTTTTCTGTATATGGACAATTCTCGATAACTCTAGATATTCCAATACAGTTTTTAGACATTCAAACTAAATATCTCTACATACTATCATAGATTTTTTCTTAGATTCTTCTATCATGCGAGTAAATGAATTTTTAAAATTACTTTATTTTCTAACAAAAGATGTTGTAAATGGCCAATTGTGAAGGCACATTTTGTACAGTTGGTACGAGCCCCGAGTTTGATCCGCTCACGGCCTTCATTGTGTACAAAATTACCATACAAGGCTCAATTGGCTAACCTTCGACATATAGACATTGTTGCAGAAAGAAGCCACTGAACACATGCCAAACATGTACAAGCTTATAAAAGGCGATAATGCATTTATCTTGTCGCACATAGTCGCCTTTGCTTAATAGTCCATTGTCTTTATCTTACAACAACACCACCTCCCAGTGGGGGTCCCGCTTTCGCGGGGTCTGGGGAGATCCAGCTGTAAGCAACCTTACCTCTACCGGCATTCTTACCCGTAGAGAGGCTGATTCTAAGAGACCCACAAAAAAAGAATTTTGAGAAAAATATTAAATAAAGGAAAGATTTTGCAAACGATCAATGGGAAAAAATGACGCATAAACAGGAATGACCGAGATAAAATAAAGGCAAGTAACTTGAGTTATGTAGCAAAAGAACAATCTATTAGAGGAAGGTGACATACCTTAACAACCCGAAGTAAGCAAACGATAACTTCTCCCTGAAGGAAGTACTACCTGCATACAAACATGAAATGCAAAAAACCACTACTAGCACTAAGCCACTGCACCAAAAGACAGTTACAGGGTGTGCTCTTTGCGATCCAAGATTCTAATCTTATCCCGTCATAGCTTCCTATCCTGAGTCAGGCCCTCCGTCAAACCGACAACTTTCAAGTCTTCTCTAATCACCTCTTCCAAAATCTTCTTTGGTCGTCCCCTACCTCTTTTGCCTTCGGGGATGTTGATCATCTCACATCTCCTCACTGGAGCGTCCACACTCCTCCTTTTCACATGGCCAAATCATCGGAGTCTTGTTTCTCTCATCTTATCTTGGATGGGAACTACTTTAACTAAGTCCCGGATAACTCCATTGCTAATTCTGTCCATTCTTGAATAACCACACATCCACCTAATCATCCTCATCTCTGTTACTATCAACCTTTGAACCTGCGTCTTTTTTACAGGCCAACATTCTGATCTATAAAGCACAGCTGGCCTAACTATCATGCGATAGACTTTGCCTTTCAATCCTATGGGCACCCTTTTATCACATAGCACACCTGAGGCATACTTCCATTTTTGTCAACCCACTTTTATTCGGTGGTTATTGTCTTTATCAATATCCCCATTCTGCTGAATGATCGAGCCTAGATACTTAAACGTATCAACCTTAGTTGTCGACCTCCCATCCAGGGTGACTTCTCCCCCCGCATCTACCCTTCCACTAAATAGCAATGAAGGTATTCCGTTTTCGATCTGCTTACTCTAAAACCTCTAGATTCCAGAGTATGCCTCCATCGCTCCAACCTGTCATTAACTCCCTACCTGATCTCGTCAATAAGAACAATGTCATCTGCAAAAAACATATACCATGGTAACTCATCTTGAATCCCTCTAGTAAGTACATCCATAACTAGAGTGAAAAGAAAAGGGTTTAAGGTGGAACCCTGATGCAGGCCCGTGCCAACGGAAAAGTCATTGGTGACCCCTCCTGGCGTCATAATACTCGTCTTACCTCCCTCATACATATCCTTAATAAGTCGAATATACAAGGGTGACACTCCCTTCTTTTCCAAGCACCTCCATACCACTTCATGCAGGACTCGATCATATGTGTTTTTCATATCAATGAACACCATATGAAGATTCGCCTTCTATCTCTGTACAAACCATGACCCTTCTAAGGAGATAAATCGCCTCTGTGGTCGACCTTGATGGCACAAAACCAAGTTGGTTCTCTAAAATCTAAACATCCTTCCGCAATCTTCTCTCAATCACCATCTCCCATAACTTCATAGAACAGCTGAGCAACTTTATACCCCTAAAATTATTAGGGTCTTAAATATCACCTTTGTTCTTGTATAAGGGAATGACTGTACTGGACCTAAATTCTTGGGGCATCTAATAGTTCATTGTCTTTATCTTGTAGCATTTAATCGTGCTTTTGTTTAATAGTTCATTGTCAAAGCCAAGGTTGGATGCTATTGATTATAACAAATTAGATTCAATTAAAAGACACAACAAACAAAAACAATCCTTTACAAAAATACACCATGGTCTACAGGAAGACAATTCTACCCAAGAATACGCCATAGATCTCGTCCTACAACTGCAATTACCAAGTTGTGCCTGCCGCAACACCACCACCGCATCTCAGAGATAACCAAAGTTATAACCAGTTACTATTAACGCCAACCAAAAAAAAAATTGTAAAAAAAGAAAAAAAAAAAAGCTACCACTTGTGTGCATACATCATATCACATATCACATATCACAATAATACAAACCTGGAACGGAAAATTCACTGAAAAGCATGACCGACGTTCAGGACCTCTTATCGCCTGCTTCACGTTAAAAGTTACAGCTTAGCTCCACTTGATTTTTCGGCTGCAAATCATGTTAAACACCCTTTTTTCCCGTCAGTCACCTTGGCAAATAAATCTTGACTACCTCCTTCGAGAAAGCACACAATACGTTTTGGTCAACCACAATGACGAATTTTCTTTTCCAGAAGTTGGCTAGGTGTCAACAAAGTTTGAACCTAGTTCTACATCAATGCTTCCGCACCTATCTAAAGCAAACCTCCATCACTCGCAGCCAAATGAAAAAACAATCCTTCTACATGGGAGAGGGGTGGGGGGCTGATTTCTTCGCACAAACAAATTCCATGGGTGAAATTCTGAAACCCTGAAGTGCCTGCATAGCCGCTGTAGATTGGTCCTCAGCTTCAAAATCCACAAGCACAATTCCTGGTTTTGCTTCATATAATTCCGACTTCCCTAGAACCCACATGTTGCTGGAAGAGCATTTGCAGAATGGCACATTTGTGCTCACGGTTTCACAAGGAAAAGCATTACTGTACAGAAAAATATTATAGGGAAGTGCAGCAGCCACTGTTCACCGTTTTTTGATACGGCACCTGTCATTGCAAGAAAACCTGATCAAATAAAGAACGCAATGCCAGTATTTTATACCAATTTCTTCCAAAATTATATGCCCGATCTCCAGCCCATAGTCACGAAGGATGGATCATCAGAATATATCCAATGAGACGGAGGAGATAGGGTGAGAGCAAGAAGATTAAATCTCAAATTATTTATTTTCAATCCAAGGGGCAACATTAAAGAAAAAATTCCCTTTAAAAAACCACAACCCCTATCCTCAACTGAAGTACAAATCTGGACTACGACCAATCTGTTGGCATATGCTACTGCAGAGCCACGATTAACCACGAACCATGCCGACAACCTCTCTTCCCCAAAACCAATGCAACAACCACCAAATCCCCAGACGCAAGGTACCTGCCTAACCATCCCCATCAGTAGAAAGTAGGAACAGCTGACCATAGTGACTTCTGAAACTCCCCTTCTCTGTCTCTTCTTCGACTAACCAGTACTCTAAAAACCTCCTCAAGGTCACCGATGTAAGATTTTGCCATATCCAGCGAAGCATTTGACTCCATGCCCAATATTAGATATTTTTTGGGATTTTGAGTTCACCTTGCCCAAATTTAGATGAATGCATCAGAATTAGAGTTTCATGGATTCTGGCCGTGAAGTAATCCAAATCTGCACTTGCCACACCGAGGTGGACATGCTTAGAGAAAGTAAGGGGAGCAGAGGTGTAGGACTGGTCGGACACCGTTAGCGGCATGCGGGGCTGATAGAGGACTTGCTGGAAACTGATGAGTCTCTGCGGTGCCCAACTGCTTCCTGTTCCGGGTGTATGTAAAACACCAATGGTTGGACAAAAAGCAAGAAGTTGGGAAGGGCTTTCCAATTTTCCGAATCATTAAATCTGGACCCTTGATTTTGATGCAAATGGCTTATACATTCCCCTCTCACACCTTATCCCCTCCTCTCACTAGGTACATCCCTTAAAAATTATATGTATATAAAGTTCTACTTTCTCAGAAAAGGCCCAAAAGTCAAAATGCCCTAGCATCCAGCATAAGCATATTATTGTTGCTTGAGGACATTGATACTTCAAAAAAAGTTGGGAAAGTTGCTTCTCATATTAAGCTAGGCTCTTGAATCATACAAGTGGAAGAGGATCCGGCTTCCCATTAAGCAGGAGATCAGATTATCAGCCAGTTATCTCTAAATCAATCACTGGATCAAAAGCGCATTTCCAAAATTATCCCAGACCAAATGGAATATGCATCAATGATTTGACACAGAATTCTGGAAGGGAGCACCATACGACAGGTAAGGAACGATGATAGTCTAATCATTAAACTTACAGGTGGGCAGCAATTTGTTTGAGCAGCAGGTCCATCAGAAGCAGAAACTTCTCGAATTTCTTCAGCATCTCACTTCACTTTCACCTGAACAAGGAGTTGTATTGGTCATTATAAACCAGGATTTCCAGACTCATACAAACGAGGGGAAAGCAGTGAGAGAGTTCAATATTTTATCGGAAGTCCACACGTAATTTCTTTCCACATTAGAATAGTTGCAAAAAACTGATGATTTTATCAACAAATCAGAGTCAAAAGGCACTCTAGCGACTCTACATCAAGATACACTATAGGACAAGGATACAACGGAATAACACACCAAAAATTTATCAGCCGTTGTTTTCCAAGCCCTAAGAGAGTGAGTTTGTCAACAATATGGTTCACCAAAACAGCCTAATATTGACATGTATGTTTATGAAAACCCCCCTTGATAGGCACACCAGGACCCATCAACACTAGTGAAAAGCCAGGTCAGTCGGTCCTCTATTTTCCCGAACTACGACAACCTTCTTAATGCTATCTTACATTCATCTCAAATTATCCCTCCATTAAGCTAATCAAAGAAAGTCACTGAACAGACAAGTATATTGAATTATTGGAAATGTTGTAAATTGACACCATTGCAAGTAAAAGCAACAGTAGATTTAGACATAGGTATAAGACTTGAGCTATGAATAAGTTGGATAACCACAAGATTTGTAAAAACTGAATATTGAATAAGCTAGCTGGTGATCAGGCCAAGCAATATACAAGGCTAAATATTGGAAATATTGACATCATTCTGCACAAAGTCAAAAATTGATTTAGGCATGGATGATCTATGACCTGAAACTGCAAGTTGGACAACCACAAGGTTTGGCAGAACTGAAAACAGAAAAGCCTAGCTGGTGATCAGCCCACACAACGTACAAATAATAGGCACAAATCAGGAGTGACCCAGTTTCCTGTTTGGAGTAACCAAATAATAGTGAATCAAGCAGTCAATAAAACCAGGACCCATAATTTCATTGGCTTTGTGGGCACAATTGTTGCCATTAAGTTCGATTATATTTGAGACATTTTGTACAACTAATGCCTCCTCTAACAGTCCCCCATCCACCAAAGCGGCAGCAAAAACAGTTGACTCACTTGACCAGAGGTCAGTGACCGCAATGCTTCACCAATTTACTCTTCCATAACGACAACAATAGAGCCACAGGAATAATAAGCATTATACCTTTTCTTTCCTCTTTCTTCTTCTTTCCATCATGCACATACATTCCCTTCACTTTAGCAATACAATCTGAAGTCTGCTGAAAGAAGTCATCAAGCAGAAAATAAGTGTTAAGACAGGCCACTTCATTTACCACAATTTCACAGGCTATATGAAGGAAAACCCTTAGAGATCCAAAATCTTAAATTTGCCAATTAAAAGAAGGATCTATCATTTAATCTTTTTCTTTCACCACTTGTCCATTTTTATCAATGAAGTGATGTTGGAATTCACTCTCACTATTTCAACAATCTCGCTTCTGTTTTCAAAGGGTAAAACTCTTTTGTTAAAGAGACTAGAAGGAAATGAAGTCAAAAAGAAATGGCTAAAGAGCAGCACATTAGTTTGCAGGGCAGATAAGTCTGGCTCTTGGTGCATCCTCAATTTGTTTTACACTAACATCTCTCTCCCCCTTGATCTTCAGTCTCCAACTCCCCTTTCTCATGCATTCACTCTCACTTCAAGCAAAGAGCAGTTCAAACACAATGTATCCTCCAAACTCGTAGCACACACATCCAAAAGAAAAAGAAAAGGAGAGAAATTCAGGAAAAATACAGATTAAGAGCGCCAGCCCTAACACAGAAGGAAATAAACGTTTCTACCAGATAAGACTTACGAGTACGGCTCATTATTTAAGGCCATAAAAATCCGACGCAAGCTATATGGCATGCCCATCAAGTTTAAGCATAGTGATGCAAAGTCCTGCCTACTTTATGAAGTGCTTTGTAATAACAAACAACTACCTGTGAAAGAAGAAACTCACTTTTCGGATAGTAACTCTGTTTTGGAACTCTTCATTCCACTTACTCCATGCATTTCTGACTTCACCTAGCTGGGATTCTGGTATTCCTGCATGGGCATCCAAAGTCTCAACCCATTCCTTCCAAGGAGATTGACAAGGATCCAAAAACTTAGACACCTGGGGCAGAAGAACAGTAGCATAGAACTTGTCAACTGCTTTGTTAATTTCCATGGAATCAACCAAAATATGCATCTCAGGCCTCTTCTTGTTGCCAGGTAGCCTTCTCAGCTTAAAGTCATTCCCTCTCAGTAAGAGAACTTCAGACGGCGCAAGAGGCAGGACAATCCTTGAAAACTTGTTGAGTGACAACTTAAGAATATCTCTCGGAAGCAGGTCACGCTTAACTGCCACAGCAGTACCAACCATTTTGCGAATCTGTGAGGTCATAAGCTCACAGTCACTGATCAGACAACTCAGCATAGACCCAAATGCAAGAAAACAAAAAATATTAATGTTTAACCGAAACAATTAGCAGCTACATCATACATTAGCTAGATGCTTGTACTATTTGTCGTTTCTCATATTCAATGCCTACTTTGATTTAAAGTTTTGATCTTTGAGCCCTGTGCAACTTAAGGAAAAGCCATGGATGCCATGGAAAGGCCCTTCCATGCATTTCTAATACAAATGCCAAATACAGCAGGATGGCTTAAGGTCTAGTGCAAAATGAATGAAGTCAAAGATTTAAGGATCAACTTCAGCTTTTACCCAGGCAAAATTTTGCTTATGTTTGATAGTGCATATGAGATTACCTACCTCTAACAGACTTTCAGTGATTACAGATCAGACGAACTGTATGCTATTTGATTTATTGGAGGAAAACATAGTCAAATGTGGCTTTGCAAAAGAAACATGTACTAGACTTTGTTCTTGGACCGGTTTCAAATATCCTTCACATGGGAGGAGGTCCAGGATTGTATATGGCTAGCATAAGGCTAAAGTGCAACAATCCATAGAGCTATGCCATCAAAGATGTCCTTGCAGCCAGTTTAATCTATATAGGACGCAAGATACAGGAAAGTTTTCAGAAAGCAAGTACAATAACAGGCTTGATTGTCAGACATGTCATTCAGAGTTCATGACTATCCATTTGAGAGCGGCCTTTTGCAATAAAAGAAGAGTTACGGATTATTTTTCACAGTCGTTTAAAGGGGGTTTTTTTTGTCTTTATTTAGAAATCCGCTCAAGCCTTTAGGTGGAGAACAAGGTTATACTTGCTACATGGGATGGGTCATTACTCATACATTTGGCAGAGAATGTCTAGGAAGATACAAAAAATGTTACTCCAAAAGAAATATTAGTTAATCATCAAACAGTGTTCAACAGCCAAGGGAAGCAGAGATTTCCGCAGCCTTGGTTCCAAACAACAAAGGACAATAGAGAGACCACCTAGAAGCAGCCGTTCCAAGCCAATTGAAGGCCTGGAGCAAGTAAATGGTTCAATGCAATACAGAGTAAGCTAGAACAGATCAGCTTTGAGATCCAAAGGCAAAATGGATCTTTCAAAGACAGAGTGCAGGGAACTTGTGTGTCTACTGCCAAACATGGACCAATAAAGTAGAAAAGCCCATTGCATGAGTAAGCAATAATCAACTCTCATCTGTTGCACATAGCAAGTGTGCGTCCCACTTAAGTAGGCAACCTACTGAGCCTAGTGTGCCTAAAGTAGGGCCTGCGTAGGGCCAACCAGTGGCAAAGCCAGAAATTTGGGGGGTCAAAAATAAGTTGATGGTTGGGGTTGAGTGACATCGTTCCCACCACCTTCATTCAATGGTGAGTTTTCGAATTCAGAACTTGAAACGAATGATGCTTCCTTAGTTATCTATTTGAAATATCTATGCATTTTTAGCCAAAATTTATATTAACATGTAAATTGAACAACTTTAGAATTGAAATTGACAAATTAAAATCATAAATTAAAACTAATAAAGCAAATTAACCTCAAATTAAAAGATTAATCAACAACTTAAACTACTAAGGTCAATGAAAGTGCTATCTTTTTGAAATATCTATACACCTTGGCCTAGAATTGAAATTAAACCAACAAATTAAACACTTTTAGAACAAAAATTGGCAAATCAAACTCATAAATTAAACTAAAAATCAAATTAATCAACAAAGGATTGCATAACAAATTGAAGTCAATTAAAGTACTAAACTAGAATTAGGAAATTTTGAACTTCAAATTTGGAGAGATGCTGCTGAGCCACCCCCCAAAAAAAAATAAAAATGAAGAGATGACAAACCACAGCAATTTTTTTTTGGGGGGGGTTAAGTAATCAAAGAGGTATATTAGATGGACACCAAAGGGATGTCACCCATGTACAAAATGAGCAATTACAAAAACATTATGTCCTTAAGCTCTCATCCATAATGCAATCGACAAAAGTCAAAAAATTTAAATCTTTGTTAACACTAAGCCCCACACTCTAACTATACAACAACCTCGAAAAATAAAGCTTGAAATCTTAAAACGACAAGACTTTGTCCTTAAAAATACGACAATTTCTCTCCTTCCAAGTAACTCACCAAATAGCTAAAGGAGCCATGTTCCAAACTCCAAGAACCCAACTCTTCTTCCTCCTTCTCCAAGCCAGTACCACATCTCTCACATTAGAAGGTTGAACCCAACTAATCCTTTTTACAGAGAGATAAATCCTAAAGTGAAAAAACCCACCGACAATGTACAAGGAGATGATCCACAGTTTCTTCCTCCTCCAAAAACATGGAACATCTACTTGGACCTCTAAAATTTCTTCTCTTAAGCATGTCATCCGTGGGAATCTTGCCTAAGGTGGCTGCCCAAGCAAAGAAACACACTTTTATGGGAGCATTAGACTTCCAAATGGACTTAGCAACAAAATCACAACCCTCCAAGGCTTCAAATTGTGTGGAACAAAAACTCTTGACACAAAAGGATCCCTTAGAGTTTAGTGGCCACACAATCTCATCCTTACCTTGGGATAGAACCTCTTTGCTAGCAAGTACGGCTAACAAATTACAAATACTATCTTCTTCCCGATCATTAAGACTCCTCACAAAAGTCAAATTCCAATGGCTAATGTCACCATTCCAAGAAACTACTTTTACCGTGGCATGCTTCAAACGAGGTATCCTAAAAAGATTGGGCAAAAAAGTCCTTAAAGGTTGATCCCCATACCAAACATCATGCCAAAATAACACCCATGAGCCATCCTTCAACTCCAAATGCACTCAAGATTTGAAACGCTTAAGACATGCTAAGATAGATTTCCAACAACCAACACCGTGAGAATAAGAACTCTTCTTACTCCACCAACCCAACTCATCTATCACATATTTTGCCTTGATCACATTTTTCCACATAGCATCATTCTCCTTTGCAAATCTCCACAACCATTTGGTCTTCAAAGCTTCGTTCATAACACAAAAAGGTCTTATGCCAAGTCCTCCCTGTTGTTTAGGACGACATACTTTATTCCAATTGACCCAATGGAGGCCGTTACCATTTTCATTAGAATTTCGAAGAAAATCTCTCATGATTTTCTCTAACCAACTAGCAATGCTAGTTGGGATCATAGTTACCCGGCTCACGGGTCGTCCCCTGGAACCACGAACCAGTTCGTGCGTCCCAGAAGGCAGGTCAGAGACGATCCGGATCGGGGTGGATCGCGACCCAGTACGTTGATGTTGGCATCCCAAATAGAGCTTTGTCTCCTGTAGTAATGGCAACGAACTTGGCATGAGGAGAGAGAGAATATAATGGAAGGAGACTGGAAGAGGGACCGGCTTTGGATATAGTTGCTTTTTTTTTATTTAATGATGACAATGGGGCAGAGAGGGAGAGGGAGAGGGAGAGGGAGAGGGAGAGGGTGCACAGTAACTGAGATCTCTTCAATACCCTGTGTTTGTATCTATCCTATTCCAGATAAGCACAGTAACAAAGGCTTGACTCTTCGTTTACTGCTGCCTATACGCTCTGTATCCATGCCATTATGCTAGCCTATTTACACATATTCCAATGTTTGGGCATTTACTCATCTGAGTGAGGTATGACTTTTCAATTGAAAGGACATCCTAATTACTTAATTAGTATGCTAATATTTACTACCATCAAATTTTAAAAAGAAACTAAAATTTTGGTGGGGAAACACTCCTCTATCTCTCTCTCTCTCTCTCTATATATATATATATATACACACACACACATACACACACAATTTTATATATATATATATATATATATATATATATATATATATATATATATAATGTGTAATCGTACCGCGTACCTAAAAATGTATCTCACCTACCCGATTCTTTAGAGATAGCGTTCCACGTCCCCATTCCCGTACTGGAACGAATGACGTCCCATATAACTATGGCTGGGATGGTGAAAAAAAACATGAATTAGATAGGCAGACTACACAAAGTGCTTTTCAAAAGGATCAATCTGCCCCCTCTACACAAAAACTTAGACTTCCAGCCTACCAATCTGTTATGGAACCTCTCAACAACTGGGTCCCAAATTGATATGCTCTTATGAGGAGCACCAAGAGGAAGACCAAGGTATGAAGAAGGCAAATGATCAACTCCACACCCAAAGAAACGGGCCAACACAAAAACATTAGGCATATCGCTAACCAGAATGAGTGCACTTTTGGAAAGGTTGATCCTCAGTCCAGACATAGCTTCAAACAGAAAAATGATGCACCTTAAGTAACCCAAGTTACTCTTGTCTGGCTTGTAACAAACAAGGGTATCGTCGGAAAAGAGCAAATGGGATATCAATAGACCCTCGGAATAAGGGTTGCTAATATGAAAGTCATTCAAGAAACTCTCCTCACCTACTTTAATCACCAACCTACTGAGAGTCTTCATAACCAAAATGAACGATAACGGCGACAAAGGGTCACCTTGCCTTGGACCTCTTGAGCTTGAGAAAAAACCAGATGCTTCACCATTAATTAAGATAGAGAAGCACACAGTGAAAATACAAAAAGAGATTCATTTCCTCCACTTGTTAGGAAAGCCCATTTTCTCAAGCATAGCCAAAAGGAAACTCCAAAAGACATGATCATAAGCTTGCTTAATATCAAGCTTACATAGGATACCAGAAATCCCAGATCTAATATAAGAATCAATACACTCATTAGCAATCAAAGCAATATCCAAAATTTGATGGCCAGGAACAAAAGCATGTTGCGAGGGACCCACAACTTTTCCAACAACTTTCCTCAATCTTGACGCGAGGACTTTGGCAAGAATCTTATATACACTCCCTACCAAACTGATGGGCCTAAAAAACTTAATATCATCTACACCAGCCACTTTGGGAATCAAACTAATAAAAGTAGCATTTAAACTTTTCTCAAAAGCACATTTATTATGAAAGTTAGCAAAAAAAATTCATAATATCCCCCTTGACAATAGGCCAACAATGCTAGAAAAAGGCTACACTGAAACTGTCTAGCCTGGAGCTTTCTCGTTGCCTAACTCAGAGATGACATTCCAAACTTCATCTTCAGTAAAATCTTTTTCAAGATCCCTAGCATCATCAAGGCTAAAAAAGGCAAAAGCGATACCATCAAGAAAAATCCTTGATTGTTGATCTTAATGATACAAATTTTCATAGAAGTGAACAATCGCATTATTGACCGAGGCAGCATCGACATAAAGCTCACCATCCACTTTAATTTTGTGAATAGCATTAAACCTTCTTCTCCTATTTGCCACCTGGTGGAAAAATTTGGTATTTCAATCACCATCCTCAATCCACTGTTGCTTTGCTCTTTGGCGCCAGTAAATATCAATGGATCTTCGCACCACAGAGACTTGTTTTTAACTCCCAATCTTTCAAAATCTATCCGCCCATGAGAGAGATTGTTGCTACTCCTTCTCATCCAAGAGCTTCACTTTTTCCACCAGACTAGCCATCTTAAACTCTAAATGGCCAAACACTTCTCTATTCCAGAACCAGACTAGACAAACCACAGCAAAATTCGAACTTGCAACGTCCAGAACCAAAGAATAGCAATGGACGCTCCCACCACTGGGCTAGGCACATGATCGTGTATTTCTTTACCACAAATTTCATTTAAGCAATATTTTTTTAGTTTTCCATATACGAACTTTCTTGTTGGGGGGGGGGGGGGGGGGGGGGGGGGGGGGGGGTTCTTTGCCCCCCCCCCACACCCGGCCCCCCCCCCCCCCGGGCCCAACTAATAGCAACTAATAATCAACTTTTATGACTCCATTTGTTCCACAACAACAATAACCAAAGTAGCTCCCACCTAAGTAGGCAACCCAGTGTACTTAAAGTAGGGCCTACAGGCCTGCACCGCTAACAACAACACTTGCATCAAGCCTTTGACAAACCTTTTTGACAAACCTCAAACAAAAGAGCACTGCCTTTACATACCACCAACAAAGAAGGCTATTTGGTGATTTGCTTTTTATAGAGTGGTTTTGTCGGACATGAAAGGCCCAAACCCCCCCCCCAACACACATACACACACATGCATGCATGGGAGTGCGTGTGTGTATGTGTGTATGTGTTGTTGATCTCCCTCCTGGAATTGGCTTGGAATCTTAAGAGCTCAATTTAACCTAAAGTAAACAATTTCGCAGTAGCAAGTTGAAAATTTTCAAATGGGAGTTATGACGTTGGAAATACGTAAAACATGTGTTGTTTATTTAGAAGCGTCTTTATAGGAAACTCGTGTATTTACAAGTAGAAATACACAATCATTTAAACTACTCGTAAACCCAATTAAAAAACAAAGGAATACAAATTATAGGTGACCAAACCAACTTCAACATTGTTCTAGGCGTATGCATAATTATACCCATTGATCAGTTTTCAATTCCTCAAATTCCCCCTTTTTTCCTTAAAACCTGAAAAGTTGATGAAATGAAAAGCTCAATAATAAATTATTGAAACCATTCCCTTCGTTGCACTTTACACTTCAGCTAGAGTAATTGACTATATCCAAAACTACAACAAGGCACATTGACTAACTCTATTTACTTGTCAAGTTAT
Source organism: Selenicereus undatus (assembly GCA_017589665.1). Lineage (NCBI taxonomy): Eukaryota > Viridiplantae > Streptophyta > Magnoliopsida > Caryophyllales > Cactaceae > Selenicereus > Selenicereus undatus. The sequence continues at coordinate 87,895,808 of JACYFF010031957.1, forward strand.
ACAATAAACCAACCTTGTATACAACAACAGCGTCATAAACAAGTCTTCTGAGTTAGCCTATTTCCAAATCAACATGATTATGTCATAACAAGAATGTTCTAACTCTTTTTCCGTTCCCAAGTCAAAAAATTGTAACGCTACCTCAGTTTAGCTTCATTTCACCATCATCATATGAGAAGCATATGAACAGAATTAGTTATCCTTCTCATGTGTTCTGATGTTTGATATACATAACTTCGTTAAATAACAGTCACAATATGAGAACACAGAAATGCTAGATACATGTGACCCTATTACATCTCATATCATGACATCATATCTAATCTTATGTGATGTCAACCAATTCTTCCTTCATAGTTCATGAAGCTACTATGACTCATGAGTGGGGTCATCAAAGTGTCAAGCTTGCTATCCAACTTACGCCTTTTTTTGTTTTTTTGGGAGGGGGGGAGCCTTCTTTTGTGGCTGAGCTTGCATTTAATATGAGGGTCATTGGCTTCCTCTTCTAGCAGAGTTCGCACATCTCATATAATGACGTCGTATCTAATCATATATTGTGTTGTGTACTTTATATTGCACTTGTCACTCAATTATATAAACCCAAGTCTTACTTCACAGTTCATGAAGATGAAGTCATTCATGAATGGGGTTGTCTATGTGTCGAGGTTGCTATTCAACTTACTCCTGTTTTTTTGGGGGGGGGTCTTTTGATGGCTCAGCACCTGAGCTTGCTCTTAGTATGAAGGTCATTGGCTTCTTCCTGCAGGGAATTTGCATTCCTAGTTAGATCTCATTCTTCCCACAGCAGCTAGCTACGTCCTTGACTGCTGGTTGGGGCACATTTGATGCATGTAAAGAAAATAATTCAGGAAGCACTTCAATTTGGTCAACCCGTGCACAATAACGGCATCGATAGTTGTCTAAGGACCTAGAAAACTCAGTTATCACAATAGCCTCTTTATTTATGTGAAATTATCTCATGCCAGCTATTATCTGATGATTTGCCAGGCATGTAATAAAATTCAACACACTCCTCATAAGTCATAACTATATTCCTTCTCCATCGCTTTTTACTTTTAAAAAAAGGGGGAACATAGGTGATCAGCATCCATCAATGTTCTCTGTTCTATTACAATCATCATCTTCACAGGTAGGCCATCTATTTCCCCCATCCCTCCATGATGGATGATTACAGCAGGACCTCTCTTCCCAGAAGCACCATGCTGGTTTCAATGGTGGTAATCAGCTATGTCCAATCACACAACTACATTTTTGATAAAGTAAAACATGGATCGATAGCACTCAAGTAGGATGTACAAAAGGCATATGATAGGTTACAATGGGACTGTGTTACCATTGGTGGTGTAGCTAAGCCAAGCCAAGCCAAGCTAGGAGGGAACCCAACACAGTTAGTGATTTGAATAGAGCTTGAGCATCAAGCCTAAAACAACCAAGCATAAATGTGCCAGACTAACAAGCTAATAAGCCAAGCCTAAACAAGCCAAGCAGGTGAGACATGCACAACTTGATGAAATTTCACTACATTGGAATGAAAAGTTACATTTTTACTTTCGAAGGTTTATGTTTATCTTTGACAAATGCATCGAACTATAATCGGGTTGCCAATGTTACTTTGTTAGCTTCCCTATCCAAAAAAACAAAAATCCCTATCAAAAAATGTTACTTTGTTAGCTTTTACAACTCATCGTTTATGTTTGACACTCATTGTAGTTGACAACAAAACAGGTTTGGATTGAGGAAGAGACAGCAAATTCATGGTTTGTATTTGATGATGGAAGAAATTCTGTTCAAGTTTTAAACACTATCAATCTCAATTATTTAAATTATGGTTTTTAAGTGGGAAAAAAATGAGCCTTAAACAATCAAATGAGTAGGCACGCCCCATATGAGTTGAGCTAAGATTTGAGCCTTTTGCAGGCTAAGTTCAAGCTCAAGCCTCAAGCTTGAGGTGAGCCGGACACAATTTCCAAGATCAATGAGCCCTAAGCGAAGCCCAAGCCCATATGCAAGCTCACTCATACGCTTGGGCTCAACTCAGATTGAATAGACCTAATTACAATGCGCGAGGGCTAGCTTTTTAGAAACACAAATTCTTGGGTGAGACCATCTCACATAAGACTTATAATGAAACGAACTACTTTAGGAGCGACTTTTTAAAGGTTTTGACATGACTAATAATTAATGTTAGGTGACATCCTAATCCAGGGAGACTAACAATTGATCGAGTAGTGACTTTTACCAGTCACACCCTAAATAAATTATTAGTCATCCTTATATTCATTAAGCATCACCAAAAAAGTGTTCAGTCTCACAATAAGTCTTGGGTATGGTATTGTCACCAAGCAGTCAACCAATATAGCATTGTCACTATGCTGAAATGAATTCCATTAGGTTTTATGTTAGAGCTTAAAATGGATAATTGGATCACATATGCATTGTACCACATCATCATCCTTCCAGCTTAAACAGTATGGCAAATTAAGCACGTCATCAACACGTCCAAAGCAAATAATTGTTAGCATGAAAATGTCACATCTTTTACACTGCCTCTCACCTAATTTTACTTTAAAAAAATACCGTCTCGGACATTCATGCCATGCACTTCTGCCACACCTTCACAAGCTCAAGCCAAGACCTTTCATTGCCATCTTATACATTCAGACTTCCACAAGCCCAAGATGCACCTTCTGTCAACCCCCTCAGAAATCGAAGATGTCTATCCACAAGCCCTTCGAGAGTTTAAGACTTAGCCTTCCGTGTTTGAATGGCTGGATGGCTGCAGCCCATGGATGCTACAAAAGCCATTGCTGGTCACAGCTACGCTATGTCACTTGACTCACACGTGTGCTATCCTGCAGTGTTTTGGCTGCCTTGGCTGCTTCTTGTCATTTATCCAGTGCGAGGGCATTAATGACCCCTGTCTCCTCCGCTTTCCAGGGTCTACATAAATGAGTTTTGGGTCACCTGTAACTAATGTCAGGGAGCTTTTCGAGAGTTTTTAGAGCTTGCTTTGGGATTTTAGGCCAATTTAGTTTATTTGCTAGATTTCCATTACATTTGGCTAGGTTTTGAAGTGAGATTGGTTTTCCTGTAGATGTTAGCTCACTTTGGGGTCTATGTAAATGTGCGTGGCTGCAGCTCATTGATGCTAGCAAAGCCATAGCTGACACAGCTAGGTTGTGTAAAGAGACAGAACCCTGTGCTATCCTCTAGTGTTTTGGCTAGCTGCTTTGACTGCTGCTTGTTCATCCAGGAGGACACGAGCGACTCGTATTCCCCCGCCCAGCAAAAAAAAGTCCATAAATCACGCTTAAGATCATTTTTCAGGGATTTTGGAGAGTTTTTCAGAGCTTGCTTTGGGGCTTGAGGTTAGCTTAGTAAGGCTAGGTTACTTTATTTGCTAGATTTTGATTCTGTTTCAGTTATGCTTAATCTATGATGCTCTAAATCGGAAAATTGCGTGCTGTACTTGTGTCGACAAGACGCGTCCGGGGTACTGACACGGGATACGAGTCGGACCCGATAATGGGCAACCAGACACAGCTAGGTTGAAGAAAGCTTCTAGAAGCATTGGCAGCGTCTTCTCTATCCTTCAGGTCTTCCTAGGGTTTCTGTCTTGCTAACGTTTCTGCGCTTTATCCCTCTGTTTGCACCTCTCTATCTACCGTTCACCCTCTCTCTCTCTCTCTCTCTCTCTCTCTCTCTCTCTCTCTCTCTCTC
>JACYFF010031957.1:87899558-87916691 GCA_017589665.1 Selenicereus undatus
CTCTCTCTCTCTCTCTCTCTCTCTCTCTCTCTCTCTCTCTCTCTCTCTCTCTCTCTGTGTTTCTGTCTCATCTCATCCCATTGCAACGAAGCAAGGCTAGGATTTTCTGCTTCTCAATGGGTGCTTCTAACCTAGTGGGATATGCGCCTTTTCTTTCTTTTTTTTTTATTTGAGGTACAGCTAGAGATTGTTTATTAGAGCATTTATTTGAGTTGCGGTCAAAGTTCAAGACTCTCAAGGCCTTGCTTCATGGAAACCCACCTATTTGTATTTGCATTAGTTTTAAATTATGTGCAACAATCTAAGGTAAAATGACATTTAAAAAATAAATAAATAATGATTTAAATTTTTAAAAATAACAATAAAAAAGCAGTATCTGACAAAGTCCCAGTGTCCTAAGTTTTTCAACAAGACGAGTCAGACACACAGATATGTACTTGTATCTAACAACCATACCCGAGTTTGAGCAACATAGTGTTTAATGCTTGATTTTTGTTGTGATTTGATGTTAGATAGTTTGTTGGCTATGGTTGTGATTAGTCCTTCTATTGGAAATTAATCTTATATTCACCCCAACCAACCTTTGTTTATGCCTGCAATTTAGGATTTTCTCTCATACTTACCAAGTGTTCAATGAAATATTTTAAAAAAGCCTTCATCACCATTTTGGCACATTCTGGCTTGCAAAGAAAAGTGACGCCATTTGCTACTGTGAGTAAAGAGAATATCTAGGATTTCAAAATAAAAATAGTCTAAGTCTTAGCTACGTCTCTCGGTTGCTAATCTTGTAGTCTAATTGATCTAACTTCATGAAACCATATGGTTAGGACAATTACACCATATTGACTATCGAAAGAGAGCTTAGACAAGCTCTGATGATGCAACCAACCATTCCTAAATGCTAGTATAAGTCGGGTAGGCTAAGACTATACACTGATTATTGGTCTAGCCTTTGAAATCGAAGCCTTATATTTGACTTGCTTGAAAGCTTAGGATATGTTCTGGGACTTGAAACTCAACTCCCTACAAATGACCATACTTGCCAGCCAGCTACAATGACGCTGTCCACTTACAATCAATGTAAAACCTCTTCCCACAACTAACAATGATCCCTGAGCCAATGCTGTTGAAGCTCATCTGCTGGGTAAAGTGGAATATCAAAAATTTTCATAGGAATCAATCCCGTTACAAGTTGGAATGGTCATAGGGGATAAGGCTGCCTACATCTGAATCTCTCCAAAGTCTCTAGAAGTGGGAACCAGATTGGGAGTTGCTGCTGCTATTGTTGTAATCAATCTTTATCAATATCCACTTCAAAATTTAGAAGGATTTTTCTATAGGATGTTGATCAACTTTTTGGGCTAACAGTTGCCTAAGAAAATGTACATCGGCCCTAGTACGGGTAGCAAGACAAGTCAAACATTAACATGCTAGGCGTCCACAATACTAAAAAGTTCATGCTTCACAAGCCTTAATCCTACCCAGTAAGACTGATATGTAAGGGGGTGAATGTCAGGGCAACATATGCTGGCCACAAGGTCATTGTGTAGGTAAGGCCTAAACAAGCTCTCCTAACAGCACACACCGAACACCCTCCCATTTTCAGCAAATTTTCCACATTCCACCTCCATGAGTTTATAAAACCTACGATGCACCGTACTGATTTCAATCTTGACTGCCAATAATTTTGAATAGAAACTCCACGACCTCTAGAAGACTAGAATTTTCTATATAAATGATGCACTGATCCCAAACTCCACTTTAAGGTTGCCTATTTCAGAGGTCGGATGCTCAAAAGAAGCCATCCAGCCTGAGAAGGAGAGCTTCATACTACATGTGAACTTTGGAACCCTAATCTTCCAGGATTATCTAGGCCAAGAGGACCCTTAATGCAGGCATTAAATAAACGTGCTTCATCTTTTAGTCCTTCACCAAAAAAATAAAAAATAAAAAATAAAAATTCTTAGCATAGACCAAAAATGAACTTACCTGATGCTGCATGAAGGATTCCCCGCATATAGAAAGCTCCACAAAGCCCATGCCAAGCGACCAATCTAATTTTCCACAAGAGCACTGAAATATCTTTCTCCAGTGAGCAGAACTGAGCCTATCTGCTTCATCACGTTCATGAAGCCATCTGGCATGAATAGGTATCACAGAAGTCTCATTTCTGCACTCATCAGCAAGCCCATCTTCAGAAGGTACACGAACATTGGAATCAGAATAGTCTAAAGAACTACTGACAAGTTCTTCATCACTCGATGCATCTGTCTCATCATTTGAGAAATGACCATCACCATTAATTTCCTCAATCTCCGCAGGCAGCACCTCACAATATAATTTGTCTCTTCTCTTCGAATGACCTCTAAGTGGCCTTTTCCGGTACTTGGATCTTGCTGTGTAGTTGTGAAAAGGATGCTCCCCCTGGATTACATGAAATAAGCAACAAATATCACAGTTAACCCAAAAACCATCCTGCTAAAATATAGTGATGTAAATATACAACAAAGCATATAGACATCATTAAAGACAAAGCAAAAACAGACACATGGCGGCAGCTGATCTAAAAGAAATGATCAACAAGAAGTTTCACAGACAAGAATTTGATGAACTACAAAAGATTATCGATACACATCGAAGAGGAGATAACTTCACACTAGCTAGTTTTGCATTTTTGGGGAACATCACATCCAAAAGGAACCTCCCCCCCCCTAATAAAAGCAATATCAAAGGCGTTGGCTCACACAGGCAACCTACTTTCACACACGCACACACGCACACACACACACACACGTATACATATGTATACAGATGTATATATATGTAGATGTATATATAGTGTGTGTGTGTGTTTGTATATATACATGCATGCCCGTCCGCCCGCACGCACATACATATGTATATATATGTAGATGTGTATATGTGTGTGTGTGTGTGCGCGTGCGTGCGTGTGTACATATAAATGTGTGTGTGTGTGTGTACGTGTGTGTGTGTATACATATACGTACACGTGTGCGTGTGTGTATGCACGCGTGAGTGCGTGTGCATATATACAAACACACGCGTGCACATATATGCAGCATATCGATGAGCACCACCAGGAGCAGAACTGCAGCAATGGTTCAATGTCACAACTCACTGCAGTGGAATAGCCACCCCACCAGCTTACGTGGCAAACATGGCTTATGAATAGCATGCATCCCAAACGCTAGTGAAAAAATTGAAGCATAGAGGTGATAAATAAGGGATTCCGAGAAAGATACCTCAAATTTGTTAAGAATTCCATTGAAATCAGATATATGATAATCAACTTCAGCGGTGCTCGAATTATCTGTTATTCCAATGATTTCCGCTGGAAGGAAGTAAGAATAATTTCGAACATGACACTCTCTTCGAGGATCAAAGCTCCTAGCCAAAGATGATGAAAACGATTGACAAAAAAGTCCATATGCAAAACTCAATTAGAAAGGATTAGCCTGTAAGTTGACATGTAAACTAGTGAATTCTTTCGGGTCAGTCCCTCTAGATGTACAGACATACTTATGGTGGACATAGCCCCTATTTGCACTTGAGAGCCAACATGTGAGCACCCCAACCAATAGTTAGATAACAAGGCTCCGGCAGCACTTTGAAGGTTGGATCAGAGTACTAGAAAAGGGATAAACAGACAAAATGGAAGCAGGAGTAACCAAAAACAGATGCCAGATGGTCAGACCCAAAAGTTTGCTGGTAGCAATACAATCACAGATTTGGGAAGTAATGGCATTACCTTTGAGAGGGTAAAATGCTGAAAACTCTAATATCATCAGGGAGATTAGAGTTGACAATGTTCGCCAGGGCAACACCATTAGGATCATTCCTCCATGCATAGTCCGGAATTTCCAGTTTCAAAGATATTGTAGTTGCAAGTGAGTGAACCTAGGAACAACGTTCAAACAACTTCAAACCTCGCAGTTCCCACATTATTCATCAGATTCCCACATTATTCATCAGATTATCTACAAACCGAGCAAACTAAATCTCAAAATCAAACTGAGGGAAAAGAAAGAAGACAAATAGCCTACTCCTTTGTCGGTGCGACTGCTCTTAACCCAGGCAATCTTGTGCAAGTTTCCATGATTGCGTTCATGGATCCCACCCACATTGTAAAGGGCATGTTCCAGTGCTTCCTCAATAGCTTACAAGGAAAAATTAAACCAATTTAGGCATGCAAGTACAAGACTTCCGGCTGAAATCAAAAGATCAATCGACACACCAAGAAACTCCCTAATTCACGACAACCCCTAGAGCATCAAATGCTATGCTGTATGACTGCTTGAAAAACTGCACTGGTGTACAGCTTCTACTCGAATTCAAAGCAAAGATATAAAGTTTAAAACAGTGGCAAAGGGATCGGACTTACTGCGAATGTTTTCCTCCCGTTGCTTCTGCAACCCTGAATGCATAAAAGGAGGAAATTCAGGAAAGAGAAATAAAGGAAGGACTAGAAGAGGATAGAGAAAAAAGGGGAAGAAGTCGAAGAGCGACCTCTGTAGTTGGTACCAACATAGCCGACGCGCATAGCCACTTTCTTCTTCCGAAATGCTTCCCATTTGAGGGGGTAGGAAGAGGATGAAGAAGGAGGAGGAGATGAAGGGGTCAAGTCAGTAGGGATTTCAGGATGAGGAGCAGAAGGAGCGGCTGAAGTTGAAGGCAGAGATGAAACAAGAGAGCGCTTTGAGAATCTCCACGCAGTATTATTGTTGTCGTTATCACGGTAGTAGTGATAATAAGAGCGCGAGGGTCTGGTATTCCTCCATGGCCATGGGCTTACCAGTGAGAGCCGCAGAGACGGGGCCGCCATTTTTGCAGGATTGCGCTGCTGCTGCGTGGCGTTTGCTGCCTAAACAATCGCATATTGTGAAATATTTACCAATATGATGCGTGGACCGCGTGGGGGACAGTCATTTTTTAATAGTGCTAATTTTTTAGACTCTAATTTTTTGACTTATTTTTTAAGTACATTAATTTGTGAATTTTTTATAATTTAGTTCAAAATTACCATAAAAGTCTTGATATCTCTCCTATCCATCACATCCAAATCTTAATTCTTTCTCAACCATTTAAGAGTCTCTTCCTCACTTCTCATTCAACCTCAAATACTCTCTTCTTCATCAAAATCTTATAACTCTTTGTCAATCTCAGTAATGTCTACTCAAATGGATAATACTTCTCATTAAACAGCCTGCACAACCTTCTGCAATTCGCTGCTTGTCAAGGTCGATCATGAGTTTGATCTCCATCGGTTTGAGCCAGGATACCCCTTTTTTGTGATTCGAGGCTTTTATGCATTTGTTTATTCAAATAGTTCTCGATGTTGAGATTTTGACATGGGCATTGAGCAATTTTGGTCCTTTTTTCACCTTTTTTTGTGATTTTGACGTTTTTGTGGACTTATTTGTTGGAATTTTAAGTTGTTTATTGAGCAATTTTGGTCATTTTTCATCCTTCTTTGTGAGTTTGAGGTTTTAACGGACTTATTTGTTAGAATTTTGATTTGGGTATTGAGCAATTTTGCCCCTTTGCTATCCTTCTTTGTAACTTTGAGGCTTTTATGGACTTCTTTGTTAGAATTTTGATTTGGGCACTAAGCAATTTTGGTCCTTTCTTTTGTTTGTGTATAGGGGATGTGTTGCTTCATTGTGTAGTGGACACGATTTTGGGGGCATTGCAGCTGCCAGATATAGGGTAGATTTTTTCGAATTTGGATTCTAATTGAAAGGGTGCTCCTTCTTTCTGCATTAAGGCCTTATTATTTTCATTGGAGAAATTGCAGGTATGGAATGGGTGGGAGTGGGAAAGGAGAAGAAAGAGTGGGAAGAAGTTGGAAGGAGTTGAATGAAGTAAGAAAGTTGATGTAAGCTACGTATTTTGTTTTTTAATGTATTCTTTTATTTGTGATAGTAATTACCAATGATAAAAAAAATTTAGACTGAAAAAAATATTTTTCTGTGTTGACTCGGATACGAAATATTGTTTCATGCCAGTTGTTACCCCCAAAAAAATGTAATTTTCGTTATTCGAAAAACAAATTGTGGGTATATTTTTTTCATATATTAACCAAATACGAGTAACGAAAAAAATACACATATGTTTAGGCCCTATTCTTTTCATTGGTAAATCCAAATTTACAAATCTCAACCAACTTCAATCCACATCAACCCACTTCACGAACTTCAATAAAAAAAATATCAACTTCAACCCACTTCAACCTGTTTCAACCAATTTCAACCAACTTCAATCCACTCTAACCAACTTCAATGCACTTCTTACTATTTTAACCAACTTTTACCCATTATACAAAAAAAAAAAAATCAACCGACTTCAAACCACTTCAATCTACTTTAACCAGCTTCAACTCACTTCAATCAACTCCACGAACTTCAATAAAAAAATATCAACTTCAACCCACTTAAACCAACTTTAACTCACTTCCCACTGTTTTAACCAACTTCTACCCATCATGCAAAAAGTAATTCAACTCACTTCAACCAACTTCAGTCCACTTCAACCAACTTTAACTCACATCAACCTAATTCAATCAATTTCAACCCACTTTTCATTATTTTAATCAATTTCTGCCTATCATACAAAAAAAAATCAACCTATTTCAACCAATTTCGACCCATTTCAACGAACTTCAACCAACTTCAATAAAAAAAATACTCACTTCAACCAACTTCTACCAACCTCAATCAATTTCACCTATTTACTAACCCATATTTCCAACTTCACTCATTTACCAACGCAAAAAAAATAAAAAATTAAGCACTTCTTCCATATACAGAATCAAACCCAGAATATCTACCGGTTACAAAATAACTAACATTTTCTTACAACGCATGAAAAAATTATCATTTCTTCAATATATATAACAAAAATTATGTCATTTACAATTTCCAGCACGACTCACTAATATTTCCATAACATCTGAAAAATAAATAAACTTTTCATAATTGTTATCAGACTATTCATACTAAGGCTGAGCAAAAAAACCAGGTACCCGAACCCAGACCCGGAACCGGTTTGGACCCGGCGAGTCCGGATCCGGACCCGGTCCAACCGGGACCGGGGCTGATTCCAAAATTCAGGATTCGGTGGCAACCGGTTCCGGGTCTGGTTCCTGAAAGTTTGGAACCGATACCGGTTTCGGTACTCGGTTACCCGGTCTAATTACCCGATGACGTTTTGCATGCATAGTTATTAGTTAATGTTAGAGCCTTTTTTGTGCTTTTTTGTGATGTTTGCTTAGAAATAGAAGTACTAACGTCTTTAGTGCTTAGTAGTTGTTGGGCTGGTGGTGTACTTAATGACTTGAATTCTAATAAAAATTAATTTTAAAATAAAATTAAAATGTCAAAAAAAGGGCACCGGGTACCCAGTTATGGAACCGGTCCCGACAGGTTCTGGGACCGGGTCCAGAAATTTTGGAACCGGTTCAACCGAGACCGGGACCGGTTCCAAAATTATTGGACCCGGTCCAATCGGGACCGGGACCGGTTCCAAGAAATTGGACCGAGTACCCGGTCTTGCTCACCCCTAATTCATACACTCAATTATATAAATTATAAAAGTTTTCAAAATATGAAAAATAGTAGCTATATGTAAGAGTGAGAACGAGTGGGTGAGAGTAGGTGAGAGTGGGAAGGAGTGAGATTTTTTTTTAAATGTAAGAAGATATGGGAAAGTGGATGTGAGTCTCTCTTTATGAAATTTTAGCTAATTGCTAAAATATGAAGTAGCTAAGGAGGAAGATGAAGAAGAATAGGGGAGCCTGGGAGGAGAGAGAATGAAGGTGTGGCAGTGGAGGAAGAATGTTTTCTGGCACATTACCGCCATCAGTGGAGTAGTCGATGGCTGAGGACCTCGATAGTGGTGTTTCCAGCCACCAGGTAGTCCGCATGTGGTGTCGAGGTAGTGGTCGGGTAGATGGAGGTTGGTGCTGATGGTGGAAAGGGTGAGTTTGGGGTTTTTCTAAGAAGAGAGAAGAGAGAAGTAAGATATCAGGGGTAAGAGAGAAGTAACATATCTGAAGTATTATGGTAATTTTTATACTAAATTATAAATAATTCATATGTGAGGGTACTTAAAAATTAAGTCAAAAACTCGAAGACAAAAAAAGTAATACCATTAACCTCGAGGTATCTAAATATTACGTACCCAATAGTTGGATTCTACATTTATTCATTTTTCACTCACAGTAATAATGAAAACCTTAATACCAATTTGTTCCTAACAAATACCAAAATGATAGTATCTAATCAATCTTCCCTTCTCCAACTCTAAAATCTCAAGTAATAAGGAGGGTGAGCTTTTGATTTTTGAATGAGATCATATTTCAACCCTTGGTAAATAAATAAAATTATTTTCTATCTCCTCAACTCAAAATTTAAATAGCAAGTCCCTCACCATAGCAACTACCTCATGACAATTGCAATTCAATACCCAGTCTTTCTTATCTCTCAAAGTTATCTAAATTGTAGATGTAGTTACTTAACTGATTTATTTAATAGATAAACTTGTACTCTTAATTATTTTCTTTTTTAATTTAACTAATCTACCCCCTACGTTTCTTCCTCAGATATCGTAGTTATCTTTCCCTCTGCAACTTCTCCATGCTGTCACGCAGATCACCCATTGTTATGAGAATTGGATTGCTATAGAGCTTTGGCCCAAATCCTCAACATTGTTCCTAAGTCGGCACTCACACGACAACATTGAATATGTTAGTATGTCCATCTCATTTATATCGTTTTTCCTCAAATGTTGGCCATCTCTTCTTTAAGGTTAAATTTGGTTTAGTTTTGTTGACTAAGGTTTAATTCCTCTCAGTTTTAGTTGCTCCCAATTTAATTGTGGTGAATATTATGATTTAAGTTTTTCAATTTTCCTAAGCTTTAGATCTGTTTCCGAGTGAAATCAAATCAGTATTTAGGCTTTACCTTTGACTTTTTGGTTCAACATCAATAAATTTGAGTTGGTCTTTCTCTTTATATTTTGCAAAATTTAAGAATAAATAAAGAGAATGTTTCTCAATCTACAATACCACCCTCACCAGTAATGTTGTCAACTTTACGATCTATGCATATATTCAGGTTTAATTTTTACTATGTATTGGTTTTATTAAAAATTGCTTTCCTTGATACTTACATTTATTTTGTTACTCTAATTTTTTTAATTTCTCTTATAAGTCCTTTGTTTTTTTTTCCCATGAAATTTTCAGATTTTGTTGTCTTATTTTCAATTCCAATCGTGATTTATTGTATCAGCAACAATAGGAGTTGAAGGCTCAATGCTTAACAATGTTGAGATAATTTGAAATCTTTTATATTTTCACTTTCTCTTTCAAAATTTAATATTTTAAGATTATACCCTTGCAATATAAGATTATAGGCTAAATAAATTTTTAATATACTGTCTATAGAATCAATAGTTAATTGTTTGACAAATTACATTATTTAAATTATGAAAACTTTGAGCATTTTTTCTTTTTATCATTCTAATATTTTTTAACATATGTTCAATTATATACATTTTTTCTCTCCTTTTTACATTTATATCAATTCCTTTGTTAAATTTTATAATGTTTGAAGACCAAATCTTTATATAGTAAATTACAATGTGTTTGGAGGTTAATAATTTTTCTCACCCTTAATTCTCAAATCTTATGAACTATAGTATTGGCAATTTTTTTGAATATATTATAATCTTTGCCCTAATTTTCTGCATAATTTTATATCCATTTTATCTTAATTTAATTTAATTTTGATGTAATTTTAACTTGGGTAAGATGAATGATGATATTGTGGCTGTTTTTATTTTTTGTGGTTTATAGATCACGATGGTGTTTTTTTGGGTGTGTGATGTGCCGAAACTGTTAAAATTGTAGTTGATGTGAAGATCTACTAGGTGGCACTAAAATTTCAATCGTATATGTTTCTCTCTCTCTCTCTCTCTCTCTCTCTAAGTTGAGTGTGATTGCTCTGTTCTAGCTTGAACCTAGCTAGCTCAACAATGTGCTTGTGACGTTGAGCACCGCTAGCCTGACTACTCCAGCAGCTCAGGCCATCCCCAACAAGTGTCGGCACCTCGCTGGCGACGCCTAGGCAAGTCGATAGGTGTTCGTTCACCACAAGGCCTCGGTGAATTTAGTTGGCGGTAGTTTTTCTTTTCACTTGGCTGCTGGGCGTCCGGAGGTGGTTGTGCTCATTAGCTCGCGTAGACGACATCTGGCAATGGTGTCATGACCCTACTAGGGATGGCAACGGGGTGGGTTGGGGACGGGGGGCATATTCCTCGTCCCCGTCCCCACTAAGATCCCCACCCCATTCCCTGTTGCGAGGAAAAAATCGCCCCCTCGTCCCTAGCATGGATCTAATCCCCGACGGGGCCCCAACGTGGAACTTTTTCCCGTCACTTTTTCCCCTCCTTTGTGATAGTTATATTAAAAGTGTTGGGTTTGTGGCCCAAAATCTGAGTCATCTGGGCGGCATGGGCTGAGGCACGGTCGGGCTGCTGGGTGGCATGGTCACCAGTTGGCACTGGGTCGAAGAGAGACGCAGATTTCAGAAGGCAAAGATGTGGCACGGTCTGACCGTGCCACATGGCACGACCGTGCCACTTTAGTGAAACCGAGTTTTCTCGGGTTTCGCAATTTAGGTTTTGCAGTTGAGGAAAAATAGAGGGGCGCCGCGGCGAAATATTGCGAGTGGCGATCCTGAGAGTTCCTAATCCAATTCCCAAACACAATTGGTGAGATTGAGTGCAAATTGAGGGATTGTAAAATCCAGATTGAATCACGTATTGTGATTGCAATCTTTGTACTTCAGATTCTCATAGTGAATTGTTCCTGGCTAGTCGTCGTCCGTGGTTTTTACCCACATTGGGGTTTTCCACGTAATTCTTGGTGTGTGATTTGTTCTTGTTATTGTTTTAGAATTTCTGTTTATCTATTCATCCTAATTTCTTCCGCTGTGATATCGCATTGCGATTTGACTCAACCCTAACAAGTGGTGTCAGAGCGAATTAGGGTTGTCAGGATGTCTTCAATCATGAAGGTTGATATCCAGAAATTTGATGGGGAGATGAGTTTCAATCTCTGGAAAGTACAGATGAGAGCTGTACTAATTCAACATGGGTTGTGGAAGGTCCTGCAGGGGCCTTACACGAAACCTTCAACAATGACTGATGAACAATGGGCTGAACATCAGAAGAAGCGTCGTGGAAAATTAACGAATGAGGATTGGGAGGAATTGGAATTGAAGGCAGTCTCCGCCATACAACTGTGCTTAGCGCCTCATGTACTGAGGGAGGTGCTTGATCGCACGACTGCGGTGGAACTGTGGTTGAGGTTGGAAGAGCTCTACATGCAGAAGAGTCTTGCCAACAAAATTCGCCTGAAGGAGAAACTGTACACCATTCGAATGGCCGAAGGTACTCCTGTTCAGAGGCACCTGAACGATTTCAATTCAATATTGGTTGATCTTGAGAGCCTGGATGTCAAGATCGAGGATGAGGACAAGGCCATCCTATTAGTTGTGTCTCTACCACCATCGTACAAGTATTTCAAGGAGATAATGTTGTACAGTAACTCGGACACGATATCGTTCGAGGATGTGAAGTCAAATTTACTCTCCAAGGAGAAATTTGACCATGATGCTCATACAGACTCCGCGGAGGGGTTGATAGTTCGTGGTAGACCTGAGAAGAAGGGGAATGACAAGGGGAAAAAGAGTCGCTCTAAATCCCGCAATCCTCACGCAAACAAGACCTGTCGCTATTGTGGCAAGTTGGGCCACATTTAGGCCAGTTGCTGGAAGCTGAAGAATAAGGAGAAGAGGGAAGGATCTGAGAGGCCTGCTTCAGCTGAGTGTGTGATCGAGTCGGGGTCCGATGGAGATGTGTTGGTGGCAACCAGCATGTCCTTAGCCACCACCACAGGCAGGAGTTTGGGCGATGAATGGGTGCTTGATTCTGGCTGCACCTTTCATATGTGCCCCTATAGGGAGTGGTTTACTTCCTATGAGCCAGTGATCTCTGGAGTGGTTCTCATGGGCAATGACACACGGTGCAACATTGCAGGCAGAGGTACTGTGCAGATACGAACTCATGATGGGATTGTTCAGTCGCTATCCAATGTTCGTCATGTCCCGGATATGACTCGTTGCCTCATATCCCTGGGGACGTTGGAGACGAATGGATGTCGCATCACCATGGAACATGGCGTACTGAAGGTAATGAAAGGTGCCATGGTAGTAATGAAGGGGTTACGCATGGGAAGCCTGTACATCCTGGATGGGACGACAGCTGCAGGGGTGGCTGCAGTTGGTTCAGTGTCACCTGATGCTGATGAGACTCGCTTGTGGCATATGCGTCTGGGGCACATGAGCGAGAAGGGGATGACCCTCCTTAGCAAGAAGGGTCGTCTGGGTAACGTTGGGACCAGCAAGTTGAGCTTTTGTGACCATTGTGTACTAGGGAAGCAGAAAAGGGTGAGCTTCTCTACAGCACAACATCGCACTCAAGGAGTGCTTGACTATATTCACTCGGACCTTTGGGGTCCATCCCGAGTGCCTTCAATGGGAGGCAAACGCTACATGCTTACCTTCGTGGATGACTTTTCACGCAAGGTATGGGTATACTTCTTGAGGCACAAAAATGAAACCTTCTCTATGTTCAAGAAGTTCAGGACCCTAGTTGAAAATCAGACTGGGCGAAAGATTAAGAAACTCAGGACGGATAATGGGCTTGAGTTTGTCGAGTCAGAGTTCGATGAGTTTTGTGCCATCAATGGCATAGCACGACACAAGACTCTGGTCGGGAAACCCCAGCAGAATGGGGTTGCAGAGCGTATTAATCGGACACTTCTGGAGAAAGCAAGGTGTATGCTTTCTAATGCGGGACTTTGGGACCACAAGGGGTTTTGGGCTGAGACCATCTCCACGGCATGCTACCTGGTGAACCGGTCGCCACACACGTCCCTGGACTTTCAGATTCCAGAGGAGGTGTGGTCGGGTCATCCAGTAGACTACTCCATTTTGAGAGTTTTTGGGTGCCCGGTGTATGCCCATGTGACTAATGGGAAGTTGGCACCTCGAGCAGTCAAGTGTATGTTCCTTGGGTATGCTACAGAGTCCAAGGGATACAGGATGTGGTGTCCTGAATTGAAGAAGGTCATCCAGAGTCACGATGTGACCTTCAACGAGTCTGCCATGCTGTCACCTACAACAGACTCGGAATTGCCTGGGGTTGGTGCTTGAGACTCGACGAGCATCGACAAGGAGGTGGAGATTGAGGTGGAGCGTGTTTCAGCTCAAGGTGGAGCTGATGATCAGTCAGCCCAGCAGAATGATACTGCTGCGCCTACTGCTGCTAGAGAGGACCGGCCTCAGGTGGAGGAGGTCGATCACTCCATTGCTCGTGATCGTCCTCGGAGGGAGATCCGGAGGCCGACCCGATACACTGATGAGGAAAGCTTGCTAGCATATGCACTCTCCGTTGCTGAGGAGGTGCCTGAAGGGGAAGATCCCTCCACCTATAGAGAAGCTGTCTCGTGTTCTAATTCCCAGCATTGGGAATGTGCTATGCAAGAGGAGATGGATAGTCTCCACAAGAACGGGACCTGGGATCTTTGTTAGTTACCTAAAGGCCGGAGGGCCTTAACTGCCAAGTGGATCTACAAAAGGAAAGAAGGTATTCCTGGCGTAGAGGCTGCCAGATGGAAAGCGAGGTTGGTTGTTCGAGGATACAACCAAAAGGAGGGAGTTGACTACAATGAGGTATTTTCTCCTGTGGTAAGACACACATCTATTAGGGTGTTGCTTTCCTTTGTGGCTATGTACGATTTGGAACTTAAGCAGTTGGATGTTAAAACCGCCTTCCTCCATGGGGATTTGGAGGAAGAGATATATATGAAACAGCCTGAGGGGTTTGTGGTTTCTGGGAAGGAACACATGGTGTGTTAGTTGAAAAAATCATTATATGGACTAAAACAGGCTCCCAGGCAGTGGTATAAAAGGTTTGACACCTTTATGGTTGGGCATGGGTACACACGTAGCAAATTTGACAATTGTGTGTATTACAAACAGTATGAGAATGGGTCTTGCATATACTTATTACTGTATGTGGATGATATGCTGATTGCCTCCAAGGATCGTTCCTTGATCAGCAAATTGAAATCTCAACTTTGTGAGGAGTTTGAGATGAAAGATCTTGGTGCAGCTAAGAAGATCTTGGGGATGGAGATCCAGAGGGATCGAAAGGGAGGTAGATTGTTTCTATCTCAAGGTCGCTATCTTGAGAAAGTGTTGGATCGTTTCAACATGCAAAACTGTAAGTCAGTCTCTACTCCCTCTGCTGCACATTGGAAATTGTTTGCTGGTTGTTGCCCAACAAGTGAGGAGGACATTGAGAGTATGTCTCATGTACCCTACTCTAGTGCAGTTGGCAGTCTGATGTATGCCATGGTCTGCACTAGACCTGACCTGGCATATACGGTGAGTGTGGTCAGTAGGTACATGCACAATCCTGGGAGGCAGTGAAATGGATCCTTCGATATGTGAAGGGAACTGTTGGTAAGGGATTGGTATTTGACAAGTCCAAAGCTGCTACCTGTAATGTGGTAGGCTTTGTGGACTCGGACTATGCTGGGGACCTCGATAGAAGGAGGTCGACTTCTGGGTATATCTTTGCTCTTTGTGCTGGTGCCGTCTCTTGGAGGGCATCCTTGCAGTCGGTCACAGCCTTGTCTACAACTGAGGCTGAGTACATAGCTGCATCAGAAGGAGTGAAGGAGGCCACCTGGTTGAGGGGGCTAGTCATGGAGCTTGGAGTTCATCAGGATACCACGGTGGTGTATTCTGATAGTCAGAGTGCAATACATCTGACTAAGAATGATGTTTATCATTCTAGGACGAAGCATATTAGTGTCAAGTATCATTATGTGAGAGACACAGTGGCAGCAGGGGACATTGTAGTCAAGAAGGTACACACTTCTGAAAATCTTGCTGATATGCTTACCAAATCCCTTCCTGTAGCCAAGTTTGAGCTCTGCTTGAACTTGGTAGGTGTTGGTTCTTACCGATGGCCCTGCGGGGCATTCCCCTCGGTGTGAGGGGGTATGATGGCGGCTTTGCATTGGGTTCGATTGTTGGATGTTTTGGGTTGTTGGAGATTTTGGCCCAAGGTGGAGATTGTTGGGTTTGTGGCCCAAAATCTGAGTCATCTGGGCGGCATGGGCTGAGGCACGGTCGGACTGCTGGGTGGCATGGTCACCAGTTGACGCTGGGTCAAAGAGAGACGCAGATTTCAGAAGGCAGAGATGGACCGTGCCACATGGCACGACCGTGCCACTTTAGTGAAATCGAGTTTTCTCGGGTTTCGCGATTTAGGTTTTGCAGTTGAGGAAAAATAGAGGGGCGCCGCGGCAAAATATTGCGAGTGGCGATCCTGAGAGTTCCTAATCCAATTCCCAAACACAATTGGTGAGATTGAGTGCAAATTGAGGGATTGTAAAATCCAGATTGAATCACGTATTGTGATTGCAATCTTTGTACTTCAGATTCTCATAGTGAATTGTTCCTGGCTAGTCGCCGTCCGTGGGTTTTACCCACATTGGGGTTTTCCACGTAATTCTTGGTGTGTGATTTGTTCTTGTTATTGTTTTAGAATTTCTATTTATCTATTCATCCTAATTTCTTCCGCTGTGATATCGCATTATGATTTGACTCAACCCTAACAAAAAGTCTTGATTAAAAGTCCAATTAATTTGTCATCCCTAAATCCTAGTCCAATTAATTAATCTCTTGTAGGTTCGATGCAACAAAGTCTAACAAACTTCATTAAAGTTTACAATCTAACCTAAATTAAAGTTTAACAAGTCATACAACATAAATCTAATAATGCACAAATTACACAAAACAAGTTCATATAATTTAGAGTTTTTTCAACTTAATTTACCGATATAACCTTAGTATTATGTTCACAAATAAAGGACTCATATATAATTTTAAATTAATATGCAAGAACGAGGATGATAATTTTTCCCTAATCGAGGACAGAGAAATGGGGATGGGGATGGGGATATTTCCCCAAGCAAGGAAGGCGGGACGGGGACGGGGTAGGGGTAAATTTTCACCCTGTCCCCATCCCCGCTTGGAGATTTCTCCCCAATGCGAGGCGAGGCCTAATCCCCGCCCCAGTGCCACCTCTAGACCCTACTCACCATCGGTAAGGCATCGTACCCCCCAATTTCCCTATCTACTATTATTGTTCTCCTCTCCATGAGTCGACACTGTCAACAGCGGTCCAACCATACCCATCCACCAGGTACCCACCCTCCGACCACAAGTCTGCAAGACTTTCAATGACTCAACTGCCTACTGAGATATATTTAACTGTTGGGTGTGTTTCCCCGAGTGGTGCTTTGCGTTAAGGGAGTAGAGGAGTCAAACAAACCTGTGTTACTGCTTTCCCAACTTGTGCAAAGTCTCTGGGTTCCTTGGTTCTGGTGGTAGCTAGTTTTTCCATCTTATTAATGTTCATTTTGTTTATCTTATAATTAACTTTCTCCATCTTTATTGCCTTCTTATTATTACTGCATTAGGTGTCTTGTCTAACTTGTGCCATCAGTGCCTCTTAATATTTTCTATTGTATTATATCAATCTAGTTATTTGTTGACTTTAGTTGTGTTGTTTTTATATTGTGCTAACCAAGTGAATTTCCTTTACTATTTGTTTATTCCAGCCATCTTGTCGTTTCAAATATTTTTTTCTAATTGTTTGTCACAATTTGTGCTTATTAGTCATTCCCTTAAATATTAGCTTTTGTCACATAAGTACCCCAGTAGTCAACTTTTCCATTGCCTTATATTACTTATTTTTTTACTACTATTACAATTACTATTGTTACTAATATTAACACTATTAGTACTTCATTAGTTTGCAGGTGTAGTTTTTTGGCTAGGTGACTGTTTAATTTTTTGTTTTTGTTTTTTTTTTCTATTTATTAGGAGTTTGTTATTGGTAGTTTGTTATTTAGTTGTATTATTATTATTATTATTATTATTATTATTATTATTATTATTATTATTATTA
>JACYFF010031957.1:87916701-87976721 GCA_017589665.1 Selenicereus undatus
TACTACTACTACTACTACTACTACTACTACTACTACTACTACTACTATCATCTTCTTCTTCATCATTATTATTATTACTATTAGTGTTAGTTTTATTATTAGTATTATTAATTTTAGTTTTATCTAGTGGCGACTAATGGAATAGTTCAAGCCTGTCCTCCACGGGGAAGGGGTTAGGAAAAGAGTAGGGTTCTATAGGTTGCGTTTTGTGTCTTGGAATATTGGGACCCTTACTAGCAAGTCTGTAGAATTAGTTAAATCTTTACCTAAACGTAAGGTTAATATAACTTGTATCCAGGAGACTAAGTAGGTGGGAGTCAAAGCTCGAGAAATTGATGGGTATAAGTTGTGGTACTCGGGGCGTTCTAGATCTAAAAATAGAGCTGTTATTGTGGTTGAAAAA
Organism: Selenicereus undatus; assembly: GCA_017589665.1. NCBI lineage: Eukaryota > Viridiplantae > Streptophyta > Magnoliopsida > Caryophyllales > Cactaceae > Selenicereus > Selenicereus undatus. The sequence goes on from JACYFF010031957.1 coordinate 87,917,105, forward strand.
GGGTATGTTAATCAAGTTATACAGGTGAGGCATAAGAATGACCGCATCATGCTAATTAAGTTGGTGATGGAGGTAGAAATCCTCAATGTAATATGTGTCTATGGACCATAGATAGGGCTAGCGGATGACATTACGAGGACAGAGTATACCTCAAAGTGAGTAACCTTTCTTGGGTGGTGATTTTAATGAACATGGCAGAACTAAGGCAAACGGGTATGATGAGACACATGGTGGTTTCAGTAATGGGGAAAGAAATAGTGGATGGGCATCAATTCTGGACTTTGCGATTGCATATTACTTGGTGATTCTTAACTTTATTTTTAAGAAGAAGGATTATCACTTTGTGACTTTTAGGAGTGGCATTACTAAGACTCAAATATACTACTTTCTAATTAGCCTGAACAATAGGATATTGTGTAAAGATTGTAAAGTGATACCCAGTGAAGATTTGAGGACTCAATAGACTATTGGTAATGGATATGGTAATTAAGAATTCAAAGAGGAAAAAGAGAAGTGTCAGAGATCCTAGAGTTAGATGGTGGAGCCTTATTGTAGAGAATGCTACTATATTAGCAGAGAAGATTAAAGTAGAAGGGAGTTGGAAGCAAGCTGAGAATACAGAAGCAGTGTGAGAATCAATGGCTGAGTGCATTCAAAGGTTAGCTAAGGATATCTTCAGAATCTCTAGGGGGGGTGGAGGCAGAATAACAGGAGCTTGGTGGTGGAGTGAGAATGCTACTATATTAGGTACAACGAGACTAACAAGATAACAAAGAAATTTGTCACTTTAGCAAAGACCAGTGCATATGAAAGGTTATATTAGAAGCTGCAAAGTAAGGAAGGGGAGAAGGATGTCTTCAAGGTAGCAAGGGCTAAGGAAAAGAAAGCAAGAGGCTTGGGAAATGTAAGGTGCATCAAAGGAGATGATCGTAAGGTTTTAGTAGAGGAGACTAAAATAAGGAAGAGATGTAGTTGTTACTTTTCTAAACTCTTTAATGGCGAGTTGAGTGAGTATTTATGGAGAAATGAGAGAGAGGCTAAGGAGGAACAATAAAAGTATACGTTTTGCAGTCGTGTTGGTGAAGAGGAAGTTAGATATGCATTAAGAAAAATGAAAACTGGTAAGGCTTTGGGCCTGGACTGTATCCTTGTGGAAATATGAAAGTGCTTAGGTGAAGAGGGATATAATGGTTAATGGAGCTATTTTATGTCATTTTTAGGATTGCAAAGATGCCCACATTACAAAGTTGTGGAAAAGGATGAACGAGGGAAGGTTAAGGAAGGATATTTCCATTTCTGAAAATTAGTTTGGTTTTATTCTAGGTAGATCGACTACTGAAGCAAGCTATCTCATAAGAAGGCTTATGGAAGTGTATAGGGATAGGAAAAATGATCTCCACATGGTGTTCATAGATCTAGTGAATGCGTATGATAGAGTACCGCGTGAGGTGTTATGGAAGCATTTGGAGAAGAAAAGGGTGTCGGAGACATATATCCAAGCTATCAAGGATATGGATGAGAGAAGTAAAAACAAGTGTAAAGACCTCAGGAGGAGACAATTAGGACTTTCCTATTGACATTGGGCTTCATCAAGGGTCAGCTCTAAACCCGTTCCTTTTCACTATCCTTATGGATGTACTCATAAAAAGGATTCTGGATGAGGTACCACGGCGTATGCTATTTGCTGATGATATTGTTCTTATCGATGAGACTACGGATGGTCTTAATGGCAAGTTAGAGGAATGGAGACATACATTAGATTCTAAGGTTTTCAAATTAAGCAGATCAAAGACTGAATACTTAAAATGTGGGTTCAGTGGTGAGAAAGTGGGTGGGGAGAAGTCACCATGGGTTGTGCGACAATATCAAGGGTTGAGAAGTTCAGATATTTATGCTCGATCATTGAGGAGAAAGGAGATACCGACGAAGATATTAACCAATGTATTAGAGTGGGATGGTAAAAAAGGATAAGTGCTTCCAGAGTATTGTGTGATAAGAAAATTCTTGCAAGATTAAAAGTGATGGTCTGTCGTATGGTACTCATGCCAGCTTTATTATATGGTTCAAAGTATTGACCAATCAAGAAGCCTCAAGTCCAGAGATTGATGGTAGCAGAGATGAGAATGATTCGATAGATGTGTGGATATTAGAGCTGGGTAATAGGTTAGATCGGGTCGGATTCGTGTTCATGTCGAACTTAAACGGGTTGACAATTCATCAACTTGAACTTAACCCGTTTATTAAACGCATTGAAAAGCCTTGACATGTGCCCATTTAGTTTTAAAACAGGTTGACTCGCTTAACCCATTTAAGATAAACAAGTCAAGTTCAGTTACCTAATTACCAATTTATGCATTTAGCATTTTCAACTAATACATATTGCATAGCGTAAAAAATTGCGTTTATATATCACATTAAACAATTACTCTCGAAAACTCCCTCGATTCATCATAATTCACATCTTTTTAATTTTGTATTCTTAATTATCTAATAAAAAGGTAAATGGATATATGACAAATGGAAAAACAAGTTGACTTGTTTAATCTATTTAATTAATACTTTTTCGTGTCGAGAATCTCAACTTAAACCTAACTTGTATAATTAAACAGGTTGAACGTGTGAACGCATTTAATTAAACGAGTTGAAAATTTATATCTAAACCCACTTCACTTCGTGTTGATTTCAGGTCGGTAATCATATCAGGTCAACTTTGGCCAACTCTAATGGATATATGAGATTAGATAAAATTAGAAATGAAGTGATTAGAGAGAAAGTAGGAAGTGTACCTATAGAAGAGAGAAAGTAGGAAGTGTACCTATAGAAGATAAGATTAGGGAGACTAGACCAAGCTGGTTTGGCCATGTTAAGAAGAAGAGTGAGAATGCGCTAGTGACGAGGTGAGACATGATTAGCCTTTTGGGGCATAGAAGAGGTAGAGGATGGCTAAAGACAGAGTGATTAGAAATGATTTGAAGTTTATGGGTCTAATGGAGGATATGACTTAGAATAGAAATTTGTGAAAATGTAGGATTAAGGTTGCAGATCATAGTTAGCATGCTTCTAGTCCTTCCTTTGGCCTTTGTTTGTGTAGTGATTGTTATTATGTTGTACTAGCTATTATTCTTCCCTGTATGTGATGCAATCCTGTAGGATAGTAGATGGTTCTTAGCAGGAGTGTTTTACCACACATTGTTTGCTTGAGTCGTAGCCTCTTTGCAACTGTGGTTCCTTCCTCCACCTCCGATTGTTTGATTGTAGACTACTATTGGCCAGTTTAGTAGTATGTCACCACTTGCCACTCAAGGTATGCAAATCTCTTACTTCCCATCTATTGTTCATGTTAACTTGTGTTATTTTAAGTATTTAGGTCTTGTGTTTGCTAAATTATTTTACGAACCTATTTTCAACATCTAAATATCTTCTTAAAGCTTTTTAAGTGGGTCTATTAGAAGCGGTCTCTCTATGTGCAGTTATGTACAAAGGGATGAGGTTGCCTACATTTTGATCTTCTTAAACTGCGAAAGTGGTACCCACACTAAGAGTTGTTGCTGTATGTTTATCTCTCATTCCCCAATATATTTGGCCACAACTACATTATATCACTAAATTCTAGAGTGAGGCCTTGTTTAGTCATCGCTGATGTTGACATGCCAGAACCAATCATATTAATTCCAAATCTCTTCGCCCACTAAACTCTTAAGAAAATCTCTTATATATCGTGAACAAGTTTTGTATTTTTATTGTACCAACTTTCGTTTTCGTGTGTTCAGAATAACTTGTTCACTAATTGCATTATACAAAGTGAATTTCTGCATTACGAAGAACGTGCAATTCTTGTGCAATGACATTAGCTTATATCTCCATGTAGAGGAAAATTATATCAATTTAAAACAATTCTAGTTTTTGTCTATTGACTTTAATTGATATCAGTATTTTTCCTTTTATTGTATATTGACCAGTAAGATAGAAAAATAGGGGTTAATATGATCTAGTACACTATTAGATTTGAAATATGATTTTTCGTCATGTATACTTTAATGCTAATTGAGCTTTTAAAGTTAACCTAATAGTTATTTTCTTATGAATTTAATTTATTACATAAAGATATTTTGTTGACTATAAAAAGGAGAAATTGAACTTCATCTTAAATGGTTAAGATTGTTTGTTAAAGTAAACATAATGAGTATAAAACCGAGCAAGAAAATAACTCACTAGAAGAGGTATTAATCCTTCATACCCTAACTTATATTAGCCAAAAAAAAAATTCTTTCACATATATTAATTCAAATATTTTTGACTGGGTTTGAATTATACACATTAAATTGAGATCCTAAGCTAGGATCAAATTATTGCTAATTAATTCTTTTCCTAATGACAACTGTGGGCATATTACCTACTTAATGAAAGAATTTTTTTTATATTAATAAATATAGAAAAAATAAATGGATTCAATTTTTTATATCAGTTTTTCCTATTCTCAATTCACTTAAGTGCATTACCTTGAATGTGTCTTAATCCGCTAAATGAGCTCACTTTTTCATCCAAAAGAAACAATTATTTTGATTTACAAAGATTTTCCCTTCATATATAGTGATTCCCATGCCAAATATAAAGAGTAATACTATTGTTTTACTCCATTTAGAAATAACATGGTTCTAATAAATTATCCCTAAACCAAAAAAAAAAATAAATAATAAAGCAAAGAAAATTATAAATAATTTTTTGTTTTATTAAGTAACAATTACATGTCATAAATAAAATACTTTAAATAATATATGTTGTTTCTTCATGGATTGCCAATGTATAGCCCCCCCTTCCCAAAAAGAAAGTACCTCACTCTCATAACTCATATATGATCTAAACTATTAAAAACATTCCTCACTATCATAATAATTCATATATTATTTAGATTATCAAATGCTTATTTTTTGATAACTTTAAATATGATGATGAGAATGGGATGAATCCTTCTTATATAGGTTCTAAGTTTTGTTATATATGTTATATGACAAAATCGGATGTTAAATTTTTGAACTTTATTTTTAACCAATATTTTTCCACTACATTTGCTTTCCAAACTATTATTTACATGAAGTACTTTCATAATATTGAGTCCATATTTTATGTTAATAATCAATCTTTATTGACTTTTACTATTTAGGCACACATACATAATTAAGTACGGGCAAAGACTACTTACATAATCAAAATTGAATTTGTCAAACAGCATTTTCATTGTATAGTACTAACTGCATTTTATCAACCGAGTCAGGGGCGATCTAACACAAAAACTTTTAAAGATTTTGCTGCAATTAATACAAAAAGAGGAGTATGAGAAACTAATGAGTGAAGATTGGCTATGATGTGACCTTATAAGACAATATATCACAATAAGAACATGTTTTAGGTATAATCACCCTACTACCCCGAAAATTATTGATGCTGATTTGGTCTCTTATGCTGTGAAAATTCAAATCAATTTGGTGTTTTGGTGGCAATCTGGGCCTAGTATCTTGTACATGTCGGATATGTAATCGATATCGTATCATGTCTAACATTTTCAATATTCCATATTTATGTTAAAAAATAATGAAAAAATAATAACATTAGCTACTTTATATTATTACCCACCAAATTATTAACGGTATTGAAATACATTTTGATAGGCAAATCAAAGTGATATTCTTCTTCATGATTATTAAATATATTATAGGAATAATATGTTTTGAGATACTAGGACCAACATAATATTACACTAATATAGCAAAACTAGAAAGGCAATACTCTCCTAATATATTGTTCCTAATCAAGAATTGAAAACCATATTCTTGGATGCAAGTAATTTTCACTTGTTCGAACTCTTCTGATGGGAAGTCGTCATATATTGACACACGAATTTAAGTGACATTCTTCTTCGTAATTATTGGAGAAATATGTTACATAATGATACACACATCTAAATGATAATCTTATTCATGATTATTAGAGAAATATTCTGTGTTCTTATTTTTGAAATGATATTAAAATTAATTATGGTACTTAAAAAACAAAACTATTGATTATTTTGAAAATTTGTAAGCATAGTTATTAAACTCTTGACCCAGATCCTACGTTTCTATGATCCAAACCCCTCCATTGATCTAACTCCCACTATAATCTTCAATTCATTAGGATCTTATCATCCAAATTTAGTTTTAAAAATGTATGGTAGGATGATAATACGATTCTATAACCCTATGATCTGATCCACGATCTAGGATCTTAAATTGTGCTAAAATTATGTAGAGTATGTAGTTGAATTGCTATAATTTTTTTTAATTTTTTTTTGTGAACCAATGCTTGTAGCTTAGTCACATAAGAGATAAGTTGATTCTTGGTTATCAGCAACATCTAATGTTACAAATTAATGGCGAAGTTGAAATCTTAAGTTGCCCATCTGATTAACTCTCTCTTTGGTGTCATTATTGTTTAATTTAATTTTAGCTCACTTAGTTTAGTTAATCTAGTTGTGTATTAATTCACCAACCTCTAATTTCGATATTTGAATTTGATTTAGTTTAGGAAATTATTCAACTTTAGTAATCAATTCTCCCTGTGCTGATGCATGCGGAGGGAGGGTACGATAAAAACCAATCCGCATTGGTCCAACAAGACACATCTTATAACTTTGAGGGTAAATAGCTAGCCTTTGAGGCCTACATTGGGAGTGCCTTTGTTGGGCTCCTCAGGAAGTTGAACATGGATGCTGCTATTATTTTGAGGCTAAATGATCAATTAGTGACATTTTAGCACAAATAAAGGCTAATGCAGTTCATACATTCCAGCCAGTGCATAGGCCCAATTTTAAGGGAATTTTCAACAGAGCTTTGAAGGAAAAAACTAGGCAATAATGTACTCATTGTGAAGTTTAGCATGTCTACCAACAATAATTTAATTCAATTTGTAGCCAAGTTCAAGCCTTGAGTCACCACAGTAATAAGATTTATAAAACTTGTCATAGAGTTACAAATTAAACCACTACTTTGATTTATAAATAATATTTATAGCATAGAAAAGTAGGGATCGATCCCATGCGGAAAGATTATGTCAAAAAGCTAGTTTAATTGTAAATGATTTTACTACTCTAATTTATTATAACTTCTCTTTGTATTTCTAAAATAAATCAAATTTAATAAATAAAAATATGGAAAAATACTTAATATTTCTCCTAAATATTATAAATTTAATTGTGGAAATAAAACAGTAAATAGCTACCCTAAATATTCTGGAAAATAAAAACAGAAATAATAACACAATATTCAACTGAAAATTAAAACAGAAAATAACAAACAGAAAATTAATATTAAAAATTACAAAAAGTAATCCAAATTAATATTATGATTTTTTAACTCCAAAATTATATGTAATTAATTTCAGAAAAAATTAAAACAGAAAATTTAACTCCAGAAAATGAAACAGAAAATAAAATCTGAAATTAGAGAAAAAAATAAACTGCACTAATATAAATAAGAAATTAAATAAAACAATTGCCCAAATATTAGTATATAATTTTCTGGATTTAATAAAACCTAAAAAACAAGAAATAAAAATTAAAACCGTAATTTTCAGATTTATTGAAATAAAAACCTGCACATATCCAATTCACGAAATAATTCTGAAAAATTATCAAATAATTTCCAAAAATTCCGAAATTAAATAGAGGCGTAATAGGACACTATATAAACCCTATAATATATTAAAACTTGAAAAAAACAAAATAAACTATTTTTAACCTAATTTCTAACAAACCGGTAATTAAATGGCCAAAACAGAATATAAATTAAATCTGAAAATTATAATCACACTAAAAATCAAAATCTAACTGATATAATATTACTAAGACACTCCTAAAAGACTACTCTTTGGGGGGGGGGGAACGAAATTTATATTAAAGCTTATAAATTTAGGAATTAAAATTGACAAACTAAATAAATTAACGAAAAGGTTACAATTAATTATCAAAGGTATCAAATTTATGAAGAATACTTAGCATAATCTATATCCAACATGCAAATTAACATTTATCATTAACACACAAATCGATTTTATCTATGAGTTAGACTGTAGAAGACACCCACCAGCTGATCTTCCCCGTTTTTTCTTATATTATAGGTTATTTAGGTCCATCCCTAATATAAACCCTACTAGTTTTGATAACCCTCACACCAGCACAACAATTTAATCAAACTAAAGCATTACATATTAGAAAAACATCATCTAACGCATTGTAATCAATTTACCAGCAAATTAATTTAACAAAGATCTATAACGATTATCTAATTAAAAGAGATGAGTTTGAGTCATCCATGATTAATTAGGGTGATACTATTTCTTAAAAGACTATAACTTTTACGTATTAAAGCCTTTTAAACTATCATATGAATACGTATTAGACTAACTAGCATACATTCTAATTAATATAACACGAATATCATAAACGGTAAATACTAATCGCTATAGAATCATGAATAAAAATCAACCAGACAATAAAGTATAAAACTTGTTCCAAATTAATTAATTTAGCATGGTTTCAAATAGATTATACTAAGCACAAAAAAATTACTCACTCATTAAAAATTAAATTACACAATTTACCTAAATAATTCATGTTTGAAACTAAGCAAAATAAAATACAATAAAAGTAAAAGAAAAGGGAAGTAGCACAATACTACTTGGAATGATGAAGATGGTGATCGATAGTGACGATGAAGCTGAGGCGTGATGATGGTGTGATGGATAGAAGGTGATTGATGATGATTGAGGGTGAGGAAGGAGGCGTATGATGGTGATTGAGTGAAGCTGTGGTGTGGAGTTTGTGTGTGAGGAGTGTTGGTGATGAAGATTGTGCGTGAATGGTGGCGAGGAGAATAAGAAGGCCTGAAGGTGGAGGCTGCCGTGGGTTCTTTTGTTTGTGTGAGGATGAGATGATTATATGGTGAGGAGGAGAAGAGGGTGGGGTAGGGTTTTACTAATATCAGCTACTAGGGCTTTTTCTTAGACTCCTTCTCTTCCAGGCCTTCTAGCTTCTCTTCAACTAGGAGTAATACGTTTGTAACCCTAGCCCAAATAAATCAATATGGAAATAATATTTTTCATAAATCATTATTTTTGGACCGACTTGATAGCCTAGGGTGTAAAATTCGAACTTCGACGTCTTCTCTTCTCCTCTTTATTTTATTAATCCTTAACCTGAAAAAAATATAAAATAAAATAAAATAGACGAAATACTATATATAATATAATCAAAATAATTATTAAAATAATGCATAATTTTTGACTTAACAAGATTGCATTTTGATTGTGCAATGTACAGGCTGGAAAGCAGTACTTGAGAAGTTCAGACCTTTTGAGCTGGACTAACTACTTCTTAGGTCATTAGTTGATGTAAAAATATTTTAAAGACCCTTCCCGCTTTTATCAAGAAAATTACTGGATTACACATCCACAAAGACTGACTGTGAAAGTGAAAAAATCTGTTAGATTGATGAAGACACTTAAAAAGTGTCATCTTTTTATAAAATGTCTGATGACTGTAAAATGATCGAATAAGACTTGAGGACCCATGAATTTTGAATGAAGCGCCTTAAAATGTGCTAACATCCCTTAAACATACACATCCAAACACAAAGATGTCCACAGAAGGCTAACTGAGCCCAAAAAATCCAAGTAGGCCCAAGTTGACAATGTTTGGCGTCTAGTTGAGATTCATTTTATATTTTTTTTCCCACTCTAGTGTATAAAATTATTGAGTTTAGGTTTTAATATTCTTCATTGAATAAGTTTTTTAATGACATATTATACACCAAAATATGATAAGCAACGAAAAATGAAACTGTTTATAATTTTGCTTATATCCTCGTTCGTACTTATGCAAAAAGTATGACATTATTAGTTGCACTATCTGCAGCTGAACCTAGGAACCCAGTTAGGTTTCTGCCTAATAGAACCCAACCCGACTTCTTTTTCTAGCCTATCTACTAGAGATCCTAGACTCTAATTCAAGTAGTGAAAAACCCTAGCCTTGGCACTAACTCTTGAGAAACCCTAGGAAACCGTCGTTTCCTATAGCTATAAAGTTTCAACCCTTCACCTTGCCTTCAAGCACACTATTAGAACCTTAGAGAACTATGAGATAGTACTGAGAGGTTAAGAGAACACAACAAAACCCTTCTCAAATCTACCCTCACAATCCTTTAAAGCACAAGTCAAGACTTAGTATTCTCGATCTTAGGATTCTCTAAGTCCTTAAGGCAGGTAACCTGAGGAGGCCTATCTTTCAAACCTACCTTCTCTTTTTCCATTCTCTTCTTTTGTTTAACTTTATCTAATTTCAAAGATGTAATCTTTGGTAATCTAAGTCCAACCCATTTTAAGTATTTAAATTTTCATTTCTTTTTTTTTATGTTTCAATTTTTCATTATTGTATTTAATATGTTGTATGCTTGGTATTTAAAGTTTAAATTAACTTTAATTTTCTGTTTTGATTAGTGGAGGCCTTTATGTTGACAGGTGATAATGTGATGCATTCCATTGGGACACCATACCCTCACTTCTGAATTTGGATCCTTGGTTCGAGCCTATGGAGCTAGATAGTCCCTACTTTAGGGAGTATTTGGGAGCCTTCGAAATCCTCTTTAAACTTGTTGTCCCTTTTGGTGTCTATTTCGATTTATGGCTCACTTTAGAGAGTGAACTTGATTTTGTAGGTGTCCTAACAAAACTCACTGGTGACTCTATTCTTTTTTATAAACTCAATTTTATTCATTCATTTTATTTATTTCTACATCTAATATTTCACTTAGGGTATCAGGGATGGATTTTGGAACTTAGTTGATACATGCTAGGATGCCAAACAAGCTTTACAAGAGGAGAATGGTGAGGTACCTCTAACTGCTCATCTAGGGAATCAGTTGTGTAAAGGCAAGGAGCTTAGTTTTGAGGCTTGCGTGAGAAGGAGCCTTACTTTGTTGGATACCTTAGGGAGTACTAATCACTCGCAACAGCTCATTTTGAGGCTGTTTGATCAGCCTTAGTCCAAGAAGATCAATAAAACACCAGAATGTTCATGCAAAGTTAGAATAGGCCAGGTTAGCTTCAAGGGGATTTTCAGTAGAGCCTTGAAGCCTAACCCCATGCAATATGGTATTTGTTTTGAAGTTTAGGAGGTCCACTTCAGTATTAGACCATTGCATCCTAGCTAAATTCCCTCAATTTGTCACCACAGTAAGAGGATTACCTACTACCAGGTTTCCAGTGGAGGCTGGAATGAATATACTTCATGATCATTCTTTCTAAGTACGGATTACAACATCTAAAGCTCATGAACATGTATCATAATATTTTTTAAGCCTTATCCTACCTATTGTCCAGCCAAGAGCTCGAGCATGAAGTCAAGAACCACATGAGAAGTGAGAAACTACCAGTTAGACTACTAGATAGAATTGTGCAGCCCCATGGCAGTCCCACTTGCACAAATCAACCTATTTTTAGTTCTCTTGCATTAGTGACAAATTGTATGCTTAGTACTAAATTTTCCTTTGTATTTAAACGAGTTTTAGATACTCTAGGATCATTAAACCCCTGCAACATGGTCTTAATCATTAGTCATTCCAGGCTAGGTGTTAGAAGCTCCCTTGCTTAAGCTTCTGAATTTGTACTTTAATTATCGTTATGTAAGCTTGGTTTGAATCAACTTAGAGGGTAGTATATAAACCCTCTCTATTAGCTTTGTATGAGCTAGTGTTGAATTTTGAATATAATAAGATTCGCTGCTACAAACTCTCTCTCAAAAATCTCTCTAAACTTTACCCTTGCTTAAGGTGGTGTTTTTAGAGTGGAGTTCTTTATCTGATCTTTTGGTGCTTGGCTTTAGGAAGATTGGTGGTGAATATCTTAGTCTTGGATGATTGATTTCATCCATTATTCTAGGTCATATCTTCCATGTTGAGTTGCTAGGTGTGGAGAAGGAAATCTAGCTACTTGACATCATCAACTGGTATTAGAGCCCAACTTTAATCCTTGGAGAGTTTTCCTTACTAGCTACTTTTCTTCTTTGATTTACTGAGATCTTAGTCATCCCTAAAACTTAAAATTTGCTAATTTAGCTACAAGGAACCCCGGGTCCAAACACAATCCAGATGCAAAAACACCAAGCTCCTTAAAACCTCCACAACCAACTACAATCCTTGTCCTTGAACATAATGTCTGAGAAGGAAACCACTTCTCCTCCTCCTCAGTAGCCTGTTAGAGTTCCTAGAGGACTTTGTCTTGAATATGCTCATTAACTTAGAAGGGATAAAGCTATCTTGGAGATACAGGATAATATTAGGAACTTGAATACTTAGATTCAATAACTTATGGCTCAACCTAGAGGCAGGGATAAAGAACCTCCACAAGAACCCCCAGATGGATCAGATCCCTCCTTAGATTCTCATTATGTTAGCAACTCTTTCGATGGGGAAGCAAGATCCAGAAGTTGAAGAAGAACTCACATAGATTAACTCAAGGATTTTAGGGTGGAAACCCCCTGAGTTTGATGACAACTTAAAACTTGAGGATTGTATTGAATGTGTTTAGTCAATGGAGAGAATCATAGAAATCAAAGGATAATCAGTAGAGAAAGCCTTTAAGCTGGCGGTCCTAAAGCTTAAACAATATGCATCATTCTGTTACGAAAATTTGAAGAGAAGTAGAGCCTTGGAAGGTAAACCCAAAATCAAAACTTTTGTTAAACTGAAGAAATATATGGATAAAAAATTTCCATCTGCCACTTGCAAAGAAGGACTCTACTTGAGAGTTACTTCCCTCCATTAAGGTAGGATGAAGGTTGAGGAATACATCAGAGAGTTTGAGCAACTCTAGATCAGGTGTACCTTAAGAGAAGAGCCTAAACAGACCATTGCTAGGTTTCTTATGGGGTTGAATCCTGCTATTCTGGACATGGTTGAACTTTGACTATTTTGGACCTTTGAGGATGCTTGGAAGTTAGCTATCAGGGTCGAGAAGCAGCATAAGTCTAGGAAGATTATCCCTCTCCTCTAGCAAAACCCACTGCCCCTTTGAAGCCTTTTAACTCTTACAAAACAGATCCCCCTCCTAGAGGAGACAAAGACAAGGGAAAGGGAAAAGAGGTTGTTAGGGAGGTTCCTAAGGGTCAGAAGAAGTGTTTTAAGTGCCATAGCGATGGCCATTTCTAGGTAGATTGCCCCAACAGAAGAGTTGTCACTATCGGAGAGATTAAGGACTTGGATTAGATGGAATTAGAAGAGGGTAAAAAAGAGTCAGAAGAGGAAGGAGAGACCTCTTACTTGCTAGCTGAAGAAGAAGAGATGTTAAAGATCAAAAGAACACTTCATACCAGTGAAGACTTACAACAAGCAAATCAGAGGGAGCAAATATTCTATTTCGGGTGCAAGACAACCAACAAGACCTGTAACCTGATTAGTGATGGAAGAAGTTGTACAAAAGTAGCTTGCACTGAGTTGATTGACAAGCTCAATCTTCTCACCATGAAGCACCCCAGACCATATACCCTACAATGGCTCAAGAAAGGAAATGAGGTCACTGTCTCTAAACAAGCCTTAGTAGCTTTTTCCATTAGAGAGTATAAAGATGAGATTATTTATGATGTGTTGCCTATGGATGCATGCCATTTGCTCCTAGTTAGGCCCTGATAGTGTGACAGAAGGGTCTTTTATCATGGCAAGACCAACACATATTCCTTTAAAGTGAGTGGGGCGAAATGGACCCTAACCCCTCTAGCCCTCACCCAATTGTACAAGATTGAAGCTCGGAAATGAAACCTTAGGGAAAATGCATTGCTTGTAAGTGGAGTTAAAGTAGAAAGGGATATTTCTAAGAGAAAGACCATACTTGCTGTGTTAGTGTAGAGTCTACCTCTAATGGGGAGTTGGCGCCTTTTAGTCCCTTGGTCCAGCCTTTACTTCAAGAGTTTGGAGATGTCTTTCCTCAAGACCTTTCTCTTAACCTTCTTCCAAAGAGGGGAATTGAACATTAGATTGACCTAGTCTTAGGAGCACCTCTACCAAACAAACCTACTTACAGATGAAACCCCATTGAGACTAAGGAATTGGAAAGGTAGGGGAGCTTATTAACAGAGGCAATGTGAAGGAAAGCATGAGTCCCTATTCTATGCCAGCTCTCCTCATACCAAAGAAGGATGGCAGTTGGAGAATGTGTGTAGACAATAAGGAAATCAACAACATTATAGTCAAGTATAGGTACCCCATTCCTAGGTTGAACTGCATAACTCAAAGGTCTTCTCTAAGATCGACCTAAGGAGTGGATACCATCGAATCAGAATGAGAGAGGGAGATGAGTGGAAGACTACCTTTAAAACTAAGCAAGGACTCTATGAATGGCTTGTCATGCCATTTGGACTATCCAATGCCCCAAACACTTTCATGAGACTCATGAATGAGGTGCTCACGCCCTATATTCGTTTTTTTTGTAGTTAGTTATTTTGGTGATATCTTTATTTATAGCAAGACTAAACGAGAACATATGAACCATTTGAGCAAGTTTTTTCTATCCTCAAAGAACAAAAGCTTTATAGTACGCTTGAGAAATGTGAATTCTTCACTCCCATGGTTGTTTTCCTTGGGTATGTAGTTTCTTGTGAAGGTATTTAGGTTGATGATACCAAGATTGAAGCAACCAAGTCCTGGCCAATCCCAAACTCTGTTACAACAGTGAGAAGTTTCATAGCCTTGCTTTATTCTTTAGGAGCTTTATAAAGGATTTCAGTTCTATCATGGCTTCATTATAGAATGTGTGAAGAAGGGTAGTTTCTCATGGTCTCCAGTAGCTCAGAAGGCCATTGACACTATCAAGTAAAGGTTATGTGAGGCACTTATTTTAGCACTACCCAACTTTGAAGAATTATTTGAGGTCGAGTGTGATGCCTATGGAGTAGGCATTTGAGCTATGCTTACTCAACTCAGAAAGCCCATAGCCTGCTTTAGTGAGAATCTCAGTGGTCTAAAGCTCAACTACTCCGAATATGATAAAGAATTTTATGTTGTTGTGAGAGCATTGAGCCACTAGAGTCACTACCTCAAACCTAAGGCCTTTGTTCTTCACTCAGATAATCAAGCACTCAAGTTTCTCAATGGGCAACCCAAGTTGAATTCAAGACATGCCAAGTGGGTGGAGTTTCTATAAGCCTTCACCTTCTCCACTAGCCATAGGAAGGGCACTGAGAATTTAGTAGTTGATGCCCTTTCCAGAAGATATGCTCTTATTTCTATAGGAGCAAAGCTTCTTGGACTATAATCCATGCAAGACTACTATTATAAGGATTTAGCTTTCAAAGACCTAGTGAAGAACACTCCATCACAAGGCCCTTATTTGATGTAAAAGGGTTTCTATTTAAGGGGAACAAGCTGTGTGTTCCCAGCTATCCTTTGAGGGAACTACTGGTCAAAGAAGCTCTTCGAGGATCCCTTATAGGCCATTTAAGGTTGAATAAGATTGTGGATATCTTTAGAGAACACTTTTATTGGCCCAAAATGAGGGAGGATGTTCACATAGTGGTTTCCAGGTGCTCTATTTGTCATAAAGCCAAAAGTTAGTTTCATCAAGGCCTATATACACCACTTCCAGTTCCCACGAGGCCTTATGAAGGTGCTAGCATGGATTTGTAATAGCACTACCCAAAACCCAGAGGGAAAAGAACTTAGTTAAGGTGATGGTGGACAGGTTTTAAAAAATGGCTCATTTTGTGGCTGGTCATAAGACAAATCATGCTTCCTATATTGTTAATTTATACTTCAGGGAAATCATTAAGGTCCATGGTGTACCTAGAACTATAGTGAGTCATAGAGACACCAAGTTTCTCTCCCATTTCTAGAGGAGCCTGTGGCATCTGCAGGGCACCAAGCTATTGTACAACACCACTTGTCATTTACAAAATGATGTCAAATTGAGGTTTCTAACAGAACACTCTGAACTCTAATAAGAACCTTGGTGCAGAGGAACTTGAAGGAGTGAAACCTGAAGCTCCCACATGCAGATTTTGCTTGCAACAAAGCCCCAACCAACGCTACTAGATACTTACCATCTAAGGCTCTCTATGGATTGATCCCCTCATTCCAATTTATCTTATTCCACTTTCAACTGAATGTAAGGTTAGCTATGATGTTGAACAGAGAGCCAGATAAATGAAGATGCTGTATGAGCAAATTAAGGCTCATATAGAGAAGATCAATAAGGCTTACAAAGCAAGGGCCAACAAGAACTCCAAAGGAATTGAATATCAGCCTAGTGTTCTTGTCTGGTTACACCTCAGGAAGAATAGGTTTCCTACCAAGAAAAAAAGAAAATTAATGCCAAGTGGGGATGGACCTTTCAAGGTCTTAGCAAAGGTGGGAGTCAATGCTTACAAGTTAGAACTTCTAGGGGATATGTCCATATCAGCCACCTTCAATATAGGGGATTTGAGTCCCTATGTAGAGGATGATATCAACCTTGGGGATTTGCGGGAAAATCCTCCCAAAGGTGGGAAGGATGATGCATGCTAGGACACTGAACAAGCTTCACAAGAGGATAACAGTGAGGTGCTTCTGACTACTCATCTAGGGAATCGGTTTTGTGAGGGCAAGGAGCTCAATTTTGAGGTTTGCTTGGGAAGAATCTTACTTTGCCAGATAGGTTAAGAAGTATGAATAACTTATAGCAACTCATTTTGAGGCTGTTTGATCATCCTTAGTCCAAGCAGATCAATAAAAGGCCAGAACAATCATGCAAAGTTAGAACAGGCCATGTTAGATTTAATGGGATTTTCAACAGAGCCTTGAAGCCTAACCTCATATAATATGGCACTTGTTTTGAAGCTTAGGAGGTCAAATTCAGTATCAAGCCATTAGATCCTAGTTAAACTCCATTAATTAGTCACCACAGCAAGAGCATTACCCACTGTTGGGTTTCCAGTGCAAGCTGGAATGAAGATACTTCATGATCATTGCTTCTAAGTAAGGATTACAACATCCTAAGATTATGAAGATGTATCATAGTATTTTACAGGCCTGCTCCTACCTATTATCCATGCAAGAGCTTGAGCATGAAGGCAAGAACCACCTGAGAAGGGAGAAAATATCAGCCAGACTAATGGACAGAATAGTATAACCCCAATGTAGTCCCACTTGCACAAATCAGCCTATTTTTGATTCTCTTACATTAGTGACTCATTGCATGTTTAATCCTAAGTGTGCCTTTGTATTTAAATGAGTTTTGAGACACTATAGGATCATTAGAACCCTGCAGCATGGTCTTAATCATTAGTCATTCTTGGTTAGGTGTTAGAAGCTCACTTGCTTAAGCTTCAGAATTTGTACTTTAACTATCATTGCATAAGCTTGGTTTGAATAAGCTTAGAGGGTATTATATAAACACTCTCTAGTAGCTTTGTATGAGTTAATGTTGAATTTTGTATACAATCAGATTTGCTACTGCAAACTCTCTCAAAATCTCTCTAAACTTTATCCTTACTTGAGGTGGTGTTTTTAGAGTGGGATTTTTTTATCTAATCTTCTAGTGCTTGACTTTAGGAGGATTGGTGG
Source organism: Selenicereus undatus (assembly GCA_017589665.1). Classification (NCBI taxonomy): domain Eukaryota; kingdom Viridiplantae; phylum Streptophyta; class Magnoliopsida; order Caryophyllales; family Cactaceae; genus Selenicereus; species Selenicereus undatus. The sequence continues at coordinate 87,934,723 of JACYFF010031957.1, forward strand.
TGAATCTCTTAGTCTTGGATGGTGGATTTCATCCTTTATTCTAGGTCATATCTTCCATATTGAATTGCTAGGTGTGAAGAAGGAAATTTGGCTACTTGACATACATCATTAGATAGGTTTGCGATTGCAAGAAGGCTGTGTGTCTTGAGCCAAGAAGCCTGGGCATGTTCTGACCCAGGATCCTGATCGGGATCCATGTGTAGGTACTGTTCTGATTTCTAGGACAAATAGTGATTACTGTTTGGGTCAAGCACAGGGATGAGCTCAAGATCCGAACATAGGATGCCTTATATTCGGACTATTTAGTTATGAGAATAAATTAAATGAAGAAGAATGAAATTACATGATTGCTCCCAGTAGGCCCAACATTTGTGGGGGATCTCACCTGAGGTTACGGGTCATGGTTCTTACAATAGCAAGATCTTAATAAGACAACCTATTATAGTTTAAAAATTCCTCCAAATCTAACTTTTTTTGGTTTTCTTATAATTGTAATTTAAAGTATGTTTTGCCACAATTGCATTTAAAGTGTTTGGCTAAGTTTGAAGTTTTCAAAGTGATTAGATAGGCATTAAGTTGATCTTTTGAAGACGTCTCTCAAACTGGCTATTAGAGACAAGCTGAACTTCTGAACTTTGTTGATTTTGATTTGATCTCCTTTGCCTTTATGGTTTGTTTTACATAGCAACTTGAGGAGTATAAAAGCTACTCTTATAGTTTATAATGATGATTTGTGATAAATGTTAGCCTCAAGTTTCTTATACAAATTTGCTCTTTTTTAGTGCTTGGCTTTAGAAGTTCACTAGTGGATTTCTTAGGTTTAAAGGATAGATTATTCCTTTAATTCAAGTTGTATCTTCTTAGCTTGGGTTTTCCAACTCATAATTACTTCGAAGTTGCCCTGACATATATTAACTAGTATGAGAGCCCAATTTTGATCCTTGGTGAGTTTTTCTTCCACTTTAATAGTTTTAGTACTTAGTCATCTTACTTTTTGCATTCCTTACTCTGGAAATCTTGATCTAACTAGAAAGAGCCCTTAGGCAAACACATTCCTTGCTACGAAGAATTTAAATCCTTAAAGCTACCACAATCATCCCATTTGCCCATCCAAACACAAGAAGTCTGACAGAGAACGATCTCTTCCTTAGCAACTTGTTGGAGTTCTAAGGGCCATTTCCCCTGAACAAGCTCATAACTCAGACTCTATAAAAGAATATCAAGAAGGTAGTAGTTCTTCTATGTGGAAAGAAGGCCAAGAAGTAGCAGGGACACAAGGACGACATTAAGGATTTTAAGATAGATGCTCCTGAGTTTGAGGAAGTCCAAAGCCTGAAAATTACCTACAATGGGCATAGCTAATGGAAAAGATCGTAAAGATCAAAGATACTCAAGAGAAAAGGAACTCAAGCATGTTATATTAAAGCTTAAACATAACATAATGCCTCACTAAGGTATGAGAATTTGAAATGGACTAGAGTCTTAAAAGAAAAGCCCGAGATAAAAACTTGGATTCATGGATAAAAGGCTCCTGTTGTCAAATACAAGAAGGAACTATATTTGAGAACCATTTCTCTTAGCCAAGGAAAACTGAAGGTGGAAAAGTACATCAGAGAGTTTAAACAACTCCAGATTAGATGAGCACGCAGGGCAAAGCCAGAGTAGACCATAGCCACATTCCTCAAGGATCTAAACCCTGCTATTCTAGAGAAGGTTGAACTTCAACCCTTATGGACTTCTAAGGATGCTTGTGAACTCGCCATCTAGGTGCAAAAGCATCTCAAGTCTAAGCGATCCCTCGCTACTGCTACCAATAAGGCTAATACTTTATACAAGTCTGAAGGCCCTCTAGCTGACAAGTATAAAGCCAAGGAAAAGGAGTCTACTAAGGAAGCTCTTACGGGTCACAAGAAGTGTTTCAAGTGCCATGGGTATGGGCACTTTTAGGCATATTCCCCAATAGGGCAGTCCTTACGATAAAGAAAATTGAGGATATAGCTTGAACAAAAGTAGAAGATAGTGCAAATGAATCAAAAGGGGGCTGAAACACCCTATCTCTTACCTAGGGAAAGTGAGATACTCATGATCAAGAAACTACCTCACAATAAAGACTCCACTGATGAATCCACTTAGAGAGTAGATCTTGCACTCCAAATGCAAGATGGGAGGCAATACTTACAGCTTGATCATAGATTAGCAATAGCTGCACTAGCGTAGCTTTAATAGACATAATTGATAAGTTAAGCTTGCTAGCCATTGAGCATCATAAGCCCTATACCCTGCAATGGCTCAATAGAGTGAGGTAAATATTTCTAGACAAGCTTTAGTAGCTTTTTTCTATAGAAGAGTGCAAGGATGACGTTATGTGTGTGTTTTATCTATGTATGCATGTCACTTGCTCTTAGGAAGACCATGGCAATGTGATAGAAATGTGTTGCGTTATAGCATACCTAACACTTATTTCTTTACGCTGCATGGTAGGAAATGGACTCAAGGTCTTCACCCAATTTAACTCCACAGAGTTGAGTGTAGGGTTGGCAATATAAGTGAAGAATCATTATTTATAAGTAGGAATAGGGTAGATAGAGCCATTAGCAAAGCAGAACCATTTATGCCTTGCTTGTGGTTGAAACCAACATTGGTGAGGAAGTAACATCCCTCACTCTCATTGTCCAACCCCAAATCCATAAGTTTGAGGATGTATTCCCACAAGACTTACCTCCTAGACTTCTCCCTAAGAGTGATTGAGCACTAGATTGATTTCATCCCTAGAGCCCGTTTGCCCAACAAAGCTACCTACAGATGTAATCCCACTAAAACCAAAGAGATGCAAAAATAGGTTCAAGAGCTTACACATAGAGGCTATGTAAGGGAAAACATAAGTCCTTGTTTTGTCCTTGTCCACTTAATTCTAAGAAAGATGAAAGTCATGTGTTGATAACAGAACTATAAATAATATCACATTCAAGTAAAAGTACCTTATCCCTTAACCTTGATGACATGTTGGAAGAGTTGCATGGTTCCAAACTCTTTTTCAAGATAGATCTCAAGGGTGGCTATTATCATACCAGAATAAAGAAAGAGGATGAGTGGAAAAGAACCTCTAAAACCAAGTAATAGTTATGTGAATGGCTTGTAATGCTCTTTGGCTTGTCAAATTCACCTAGTACCTTCATGAGACTCATGAATTAGGTCCTTAAGCCTTTTATTGGTGTATTTCTTGTCTTTTTTGATGACATTTTGGTGTATAGTGAAACTAAGCAGGAACATACTGGAAGCTTTCGCAGTCCTGGAAAAGCAAAATCTCTATGGTAAACTGGAGAAGTATGAATTTTTCTCCCCAAATGCACATGTTATTTTCCTAGGATATGTGATTTCTTGAGATGATATACAAGAGGATGAGTTCAAAATCGAGGCCATCAAGTCATGGCAGTTCCAAACTCCATCACTAAAGTCAGGACTTTTCATAGCCTTCTTTCCTTCCTTCTTCAGAAGGTTTATTAGTAACTTCAATGCAGTCATGGGTTCACTGATAGAATGTATTAAGAAAGGCACTTTTCTATGAACTCTATCAGCACAAAAAAGCCTTTGAGAACATCAAACAAACTATTCAAGGCATACATTTTAGCCTTGCCTAATTTTAAAGAGCTATTTGAAGTGGAGGGCGATGCTGGCAGTGTTGACATTGGTGCTATCCTAACTCAGCCCAGGAAGCTAGTGGCCTATTTTAGTGAGAAGCTTAGTGGTCTTAAGCTCAACAACTTAACTTATAATAAGAGTTCTACTCCATTCTAAGGGCAATGAGCCATTGGAACCATTATCTAAAGCGAAAGGCATTTATCCTATGTTCATCTCACCAAGCGCTCAAGTTCCTCAACGACCAACCCAAAACTCAATGTCAGACATGCTACGTGGGTTAAATTTCTTTAGGAGTTTACCTTCTTCATTAGACATAAGAAGAGCAATGAAAATGTGGTTGCTGGTGCCTTATTAATGAGGCATGTGTTGCTTACTGTCTTGGGATCCAAAATGGAAAATGCAACTTGCAAAGAGTTGGTGAGTGACATCGCTAGGTCGGAGCCTTACTTGATGCAAAAGGGTTTTTTCTCTTCGAAGGCAACAAGTTGTGTGTGCCTAAGTTCCCCTTAAGGTATCTCCTGGTCAAGAAGCCGATGGCATTTCTCTTGCATGTCACTTTGACTTGAACAAGACCCTAGCCATCCTCAAAGAACACTTCCATTGGCCTAAGATGGTAAAGAATGTTCATTGATGAATCCTCTTTCCTAATCCATATAAACTCATTTAGTTAACCCCAAATTAATAAAGTCAAGCGCCACATTTTAATTCAATATTTGAAATATTTATGCATTTGCAAGCTTGCACGACAAGTGGCCTTGAATTATGATTTAGTCATGTTTCGTAAAAAGTCATTAAAAGCTAATAAACAAATAAATAGATGAGCATATCTATAAAAGTGATTAAAAGTTATAATTCTTCATGGAAGATATTTATTTATATAATGTGCTTGCCCGTGTGTCCTATGTAAAACATTATTGTGAAGAAACGAGATAAAAATGAATACAAATGTACATATAAACTTATATGGGAAAAATTTAGAATTCTTCTTCGAAATAATTTATGAAATTTGTTACATAAATTTTATTGAAAATAAAATGAGGGGAGTGTGGATGTAAAATGATTTCATATTAAAATAAAGCGAAAGAGTTGAGAATAATGGTGTATTCTACTCTTAGAGCCGACTATGACTTCTTCGTCTTCTCTTTATCCTTTATCCAAAATGTATGTGATGCGGAGCAAACCATGAAGCCTAACGTCCTAATCAATATCAAGGCTTGGATTCAACTTGGGCCCTTAGTCACCTATGAGGGTGGCACCCAAGTACTTGGCTCTCCTAAGTCCTTGTTGGTTTGGGAGCCTTGAAGGACCCAAAGTAAGCTTAGGAAAGGTGACATGGCACTTAGTAGCCTAAATAAGGAGCCTAGCTATTTTACCTTCAAGTCATCTTATTTTACTTTACTTCTTTGTTCTGGGCAGAACAGATGGTCCGACTTCTAGCTCATTTTTTCCTGGGTAAATGGGATCCATTTTGGGTGAATTTTAAATCGATGGATAGCCCCAGATGTCTATTTTCCTACAAACCCCGGAGCATAATCAAATTCTAAGAATCGAGCAAGTTATGGGGTTTTAACTGAGCCATAATCCGTGCAAGGTCTAAAGGTGCACGCTTTTACTTAAGGATTTATTTAGGTCATCAAACAGGAGAATTAAGGGCCCAAACTTGGTGGGAAGCTGATAGACTCTTCTAGAAGGCTCGCATTAAAATCCCCACCTTAATCTTTTTAGTTTGGATAGGTGAATGACATCACTAAGACACCAATGAAAAGGAATGTGCAGACAAATTCCAACACACCATTGTCCCCTAGTGGTCCCCCTTTAAATGTACAATTAGCTTGAATTTCATTGGAAAAAATTCTCGTAATGCTATTGGATAGTACTAAGCCTGGGGGAGGGGCTATCTTGCATTTTAATTCCTCATCTCTTGTATTACATTCAGCTTTGATGATTATGAATGAATGAAAAGGTTAGATGCCATTTTCTCTCTCAAAAATCTCTTAATCTTTATCTCTTTTGGAGTGGTAATTTAGAGTCATCCCTTTATATTAACCCTTAGTGCTTAGGCTTTAAGGGATTAATTGTCGGCTTGTTTATCTTGGTGTTCTTTCCAGAAATCAAAAGAGTTTTCTTTTGATTTGGGTTTTCCTCCATTAAAGTGTTCTACAGGTATTCAACTCATTGGGTCTTCACTTGGATGATTAAGCTTTTATTTGGCCAAATGGACTTCTGAATCTGCCTTAGTTGGTGTCAGAGCACAAGAATCCTTCAAGGGTAAGCGTCTAATCCTCACACTTTGTGATTGGAATTTGTTGTTTGAGTTTTTTCTTTGTTATTTTGGGATTTGATACCTTCTGCTCCACCTTCTTATCTTATTTTCCTCAAAGAGCAGAAGCACTCTTCCTTGCTTTCTTTTCAATCTAAAACCCTAAACACCCACATTTGATTTCTCCACAAAACTCCTCTTTTAGTCCACAAAGAACCCCCAAAATAGCCTAAACACAATCCCTATCCAAAACACAACCCAAAAATCCACAAAAAAGCCGAAACACTCACCTACGCTAATTAGAAATTTGGCGTGGCCTGATCGTGCCCCTTGGCAAGACCATGCCATCTCTGGCCCAAATTTTTTTTTCCAGTGTTCTGGCATGGCCACCCCGTGCTGCGTAGCATGATTGTGCCCCCCCGTTTTAGCCCGTGCTTCCTTTGGCACGACCGTGTCACCTTTTTCCCAAACCCTTAAGCCTTCTTCCTTCTTTTGTTTACCTTCAAACATGTCCAATGATACGGAACCTTCTCAACCTAGAGGCACTCTCTAGAGTTAGCCCATAAAATAAGGAGAGACAAGGCTATAATCGACCTTTAAGAACAAGTAAGAAACTCACCATGGAGCTAGAGTGAGTTAAGGGATCCAAATGACGAGTTTCTGAATTAGGGAGCTTGATGTCAACCCCGTTGACATTGCCTACTCATCTTCTCATGAGGACCATGAAGATAGAGGTATTAGGGGAAGAAGTCATCCTAGAGATGATCTTAGTGACCTCAAGATTGAGGCATTGGAGTCTGATGATAACCTTAAACCAGAAAACTACATTGATTGGGTGCAAGCTATTGAGGGGATCATTGAACTCAAGGAGTAAATAATGAAAAGGCCTTCAAGTTGGTCATTATCAAGTTAAAGGGGTATGCCTCCTTGTGGTATGAGACTTTGAAGAAGAATAGAGCAAGGGAAACTAAGTCTGAGATCAAGACTTGGTCCAAGCTCAAAAAACACATGGAGAAGAGGTTCTTACCTCCCTCATACAAGCAAGAGCTCTATCTTAAGATTACCACCCTTAACCAAGAGAATCTCCGGGTGGAGGAACACATTCGAGAATTTGAGCAACTCCATATGAGAGTTGGCTTGAATGAAGACAATGAGCTTACTATTGCTAGGTTCATCAAAGGACTTTCTCCTAGCATCGCTAATAAGATGGAACTACAACCATACTTGTCCTTCAATGACATTTTCCACCTAGCCATCAAGATCGAGAAACAACTTAAGGGTCGAAAGCCCTTCGTAACTCCTTCCCCTCATCGACCCCAAAACACACCTAAGAGTTTCCTTTCCTACAACAAGGGTGACACTATCCCTACACCCATCAAGGCCATTGATAAGGGTAAGGGGATTGCTAGTGAATCTCTTAGGAGGTTGGAGGGAAAGAAGTGCTTCAAATTCCATGGTTATAGACACTTCCAAGAGGATTGCCCTAATTGAAGAGCCCTCTTTATTAGAGAGGTGGAAGAGATCCAAGCTCTATAGGAAGAAACTAGTGAAGAAGAGTTCGAAGAGGAAGATCACACCTTAGTCACTCCAGATGTCGGAGAGCTATTGGTGATTCGAAGAGCCCTCCATGCCCAAGAGGTTCCCCTTGAACTAAGTCAAATGGAGCAAATCTTCTACACTCGATGCACCATTGGAGGCAAAGTGTGTGAGCTTATTATCGATGGAGGTAGTTGCACCAATGTGGATTCTATGACTCTCATTGACAAGCTACAAGTTCCCACCAAGGTGCACCCCACTCCTTACACTCTTCAATGGCTCAAGCAAGGAAGCGAGGTAACCGTTTCTAAACAAGCTCTTATCTGTTTTTTGGTTGGTCCTTATTGTGGTGAGGTCCTTCGTGATGTTCTTCCTATGGATGCTTATCATATATTGCTTGGTTGACCTTGGTTATTTGATAATCATGCGATGTATGATGGGCATGCTATCACCTATGCCCTTAAGTTTAAAGGATGTATCCTCACTTTGACCCCCTAACACCACCCAAACCTCTTAAAATTAAACCGAGAAAGCGAAGTGAGAAAAGCCTTTATATGAGTGAGACACAGGTGAAGAAAGCCATTAGTAAGATCAAGCTTTTATTTACCTTACTTATGGTTGAATCAAACACTAGTGAGGAAGTGAAGCCCTTACACCCTCTTGTTCAATCACTCTTGAGAGAGTTTAAGGTTGTTTTTCCCAACGATCTACCACCGGGGCTCCCTCCTATAAAAGGAATTGAGCACCAAATTGATCTCCCATGGGGTGCTCCTTTGCCTAACAAGCCTGCTTATAGGTGTAATCCTAATGAGTCGAAAGAGCTCCAAAGACAAGTCTAAGAGTTACTTGATTGTGGGTCTGTTCGGGAGAGTTTGAGTCCTTGCTCGGTCCCCGCTCTTTCGATGCTTAAGAAGGATGGTATGTGGCATATGTGTGTGGATTCTAGGGCCATCAATAACATCACCATCAAGTACCGGTTTCCTATTCCACGATTAGATGACATGCTTGATGAGTGTTCCAAGTTTGAGGTCATTCATCGGGAAGTTTGTTGTGGTATACTTTGATGATATCTTGGTATATAGCCAAGATGAGACATCTCATTCGGAACACCTCACTCAAGTGTTCCAAGTCTTGAGGCAACAAGCTCTACATGCTAAGTTTGAGAAGTGTGAGCTCTTTACTCCTCAAGTTGTCTTCCTTGGGCATGTTGTATCCGGTGAGGGAATCCAAGGTGATGAAACCAAGGTTGAGGCTATCAAGAGTTGGCCCATTCCTACAACCATCACGGAAGTTCTCAGATTTCATGGGTTAGCTTCTTTCTATCACCGGTTCATCAAGGATTTTGGCTCCATTATAGCTCCCTTGACCGAGTACATGAAGAAGGGTACCTTTGAGTGGACAAAGGCCGCCCAAAGAGCCTTTGAGTCCATCAAGGGGAGGCTTTGTTCAACCCCTATCTTGGCCCTACCCAATTTTGAGCTCCTTTTTGAAGTTGAATGTGATGCTAGTGGAGTTGGGATTGGTGCGGTTCTCACTCAAGCCAAGCGTCCTCTTGCCCACTTCAGTGAGAAGTTGAATGGTTCAAGACTCAACTACTCTACTCATGATAAGGAGTTCTATGCCATTGTTAGGGCTTTTGAGCATTGAAATCATTACCTCAAGCCCAAACCTTTTGTACTCTATTTGGATCACAAGGCTTTGTCTTTCATCAATAGTCAACACAAGCTGATTAAAAGGCATGCTAAGTGGGTTGAATTTCTCCAATCTTTCACTTTCTCTTGCGCGCATGAGAGTGGAAAAGAGAATGTGGTTGTAGATGCCTTGTCACGCAGGTATGCTTTTCTATTGGTCCTAGAGGCTAAGGTTCTTGGTTTCCATTCCATCAAGACCTTGTACATATAAGATGAAGACTTCAAGATGGTGATTGAAGACCCCTCTACCTATGCCACTTATACCTTGCAAGAAGGTTTCCTCTTTAAGGAAAACAGTTTATGCATCCCCAAAAGTCCTCTAAGGGACTTGATTATCAAGGAGGCTCATAGAGGAGCCTTACCCGGGCATTTTGGCATCAACAAGACCCTTGAGATCCTCAAGGAGCACTTCTATCGGCCCAAGATGGTTAGGGATGTCCACAAGTTAATCTCAAGGTATGTCATTTGTCATATGGTCAAGAGTCACTTCTACCAAGGCTTTTACACCCTTCTTCCGATTCCTTCAAGGCCTTAGGATGACCTTAGCATGGATTTCAATGTGGCCCTTCCACAGACCCCTCGAGGGAAGATGCCATCATGGTAGTTGTTGATCGGTTCTCTAAGATGGCACATTTCGTTGCTTGCTACAAGTTTGATGATGCTACATATATTGCGGATCTCTTCTTCTAAGAAATTGTCAGGCTTTATGGGGTCCCAAGGACCATTGTATTGGATAGAGATACTAAGTTCTTATCACACTTTTGAAGAAGTCTATGGAGGCTAGTGGGGACTAAATTGCTTTTTAGCACCACTTGCCACCCCCAAACCGATGGACAAACGAAAGTGACCGACCGCACACATACTACCTTGTTGAGGGGTATGGTGAGTAAGAGCTTAAGAGATTGGGACGCTAAGTTTCCCCATGCAGAATTTGCCTACAATCGAACTCCTTCTTATGCTACTTCTTATTCACCCTTTGAGGTATGCTATGGTCTCAACCCTCTCAGTCCTCTTGATCTCATTCCCATTCCTCAAGAGTCCAAACTGAGCTTTGAAGCCGAGGAAATGGCTAAAGCTATGAAGAAACTACATGAGCAAGTGAGAGCTCAAATTGAGAAGGTAAATGAGCAATACAAGACCAAGGCCAATAAGACTTGAACTCATCTTGACTTTAAACCAGAAGATTTTGTATGGCTACATTTGAGGAAGGAGAGTTCCCATTCAAGGAGGAAAATCAAGCTTATGGCAAGGGGAGACGACCCCTACAAGATCGTGCACAAAGTGGGACATGATGCCTACAAGGTAGAACTTTCGGGTGACATAAACATCTCCTCCACTTTTAATGTTGGAGACCTCACTCCCTATATTGAGGATAAAGATGATGACATTGGCTATTTGAGGGCACATCCTCTTCAAGGAGGGGATATTGATGCGGAGCAAACCATGAAGCCTAACCTCCTAATCAATATCAAGGCTTGGATTCAACTTAGGCCCTCAGTCACCTATAAGGGTGGTACCCAAGTACTTGTCTATCCTAAGTCCTTATTAGTTTGGGAGCCTTGTGGGACCCAAAGTAAGATTAAGAAAGGTTACATGGCACTTAGTAGACTAAATAAGGAGCCTAGCTATTTTACCTCCAAGTCACCTTATTATATTTTACTTCTTTGTTCTGGGCCGAACAGGTAGCCCGACTTCTAGTTCGTTTTTTCCTTGGTAAATGGGATCTATTTTGGATGAATTTTATATGGGTGGATAACCCCAGATGTTTATTTTCTAATAGGCCCAATATCATCATCAAACTCTAAGAATCGAGCAAGTTATAAGGTTTTAACTGAGCCATAGTTCGTGCAGGGTATGAAGGTGCACATTTTTACTCAAGGATTTATTTGGGTCATCAAATGAGAGAATTAAGGGCCCAAACTTGGTGGGAAGCTGATAGACTCTTGTAGAAGGCTCATATAAAAATCGCCATCTTAATTTTTCCCATTTGGATAGGTGAATGACATCACCAATGATAAGGAATGTGTAGCCAAATTCCAGCACACCATTATCCCTTAGAGGTCCCCCTTTAATTGTACAATTAGCTTGAATTTCATTGGACAAAATCCTTGTAATGCTATTGGATAGTACTAAGCTTGGGGGAGGGGGTATCTTGCTATTTAATTCCTCATCTCTTGTATACATTAAGCTTTGATGATTATGAATAAATGAAAAGGCTAGAGGCCATTTTATCTCTCAAAAATTTCTTAATCTTTATCTCTTTTAGGGTGGTGATTTAGAGTCATCCATTTATATTAATCCTTGGTGCTTAAGCTTTAGAGGATTAATTGGTGGGTTGTTTATCTTGGTGTTCTTTCAAGAAATCAAAAGAGTTTCCTTTTGATTTGGGTTTCCTCCATTGAAGTGTTCTAGAGGTATTCAACTTATTGGGTCTTCACTTGGATGATTAAGCCTTTATTTGGCCAAATAGACTTCTAAATCCGCTTCAGGATGTAAAGTTGTGATGAATAATTTTATGGATAAAGAATAAACCCCAGTAACAGCCTAAAGTCTATGAGAATGGATATGAGTAAGTTGAAATTTAGGACCAAAGTAGATGAATAAAACAATATGAGCAAGATTATTTAAAAAGCCCGAGTGAGCTTGCCTTTCTTCTTCCCCTACATGCACATACATGCTCATCCCCCTCCTATATTCTACCTAGCCACGACGCCACTCAACTGCCTATCGTTAGTCACTGTCACCGGTCGGAGCAGCCGTTGGTGCCACCTAGCTGCACCAGTCTCACCCTCCTACTCCTTTTTCCCTTGGTTCTTTGGTGTTTGCAACTTAAAATCCAACCTCCTCCATTACATTAAATCGGTATTATTAATGCAATTTTGAAATATATAATTATATTTAGAGTTGGAATGTATGAATTTTTATAAGTATCCATAGGAGAATGGAATTCAGTTATAAGTTGTGAATACAAGCTCAAATAGGTTAATTAAATTGAAATCTAAAGGGGTTTTGTTGGATTTTGAAAGAAACTAAAGGTTGATTGTGTGGGCATTGGGTTCTTACCATTGAAGGGTTGAAGGGATGACACGCATCGCAAGAACACGGGTGTTGTAGTTTGGATTAAAATATCGTCCGCAAGAACCAATGTGATATATCAAGTTTTGACCTTCTAAAATGCCAAGTGAAATAAGTGTTCAATTGGATAGTGTATCTACACTAAATGATCACTGTGCAACAATGTTGGGAATTCAATCAAGGAAGGCACTTAAGGATTTGTTTTACCTTGCAATAAGTTAGATTCTTGAATTGAGCACGTGTTTTTGTGTAGTTTGAATGATTCAAATGAATACAATCAAATATAATTCAACCTCCTCTCTCGAAATGAACTGAATTACTTAAACTAATCCAATCACCATTCTTTTAAAGGTTCTTATTTTAGTCTAAGTTAAAGATCTTGATTGCCAATTTTCCTCTCAACATGCAATTCTTTTTCAAGAATCACTAACTTAAGTCTAATCTTGTTAATCTAATAGTGGGTTTCTCCTTTTGGTGTTTCACCTAACTCTCTATGCATATGTAGGCAAATTTGCCAAAATCACTCACATCTAATCAAACACAAGACAGGTAGAATCAATCCAAATAAGATTGAGCATAAGTTTGATAGAGCTAAAAAGCCAACATTATTGTTTTGACTAACAAATCCCTAGAGTAAAGAAAACTACTCACTCATGATTAAAATTAGATCAAAATAGTTCAAATCAAACATTAATAGAACAAATCAAGAAGGAGTTTAAGAGGGAACGGGAAAATATGCCTAGCAAAAAATGGAGATCTCTTCAACAATCTGTAAATCTTCAAGTCTTCTCTTGTAAAAGCCTTTCGTTGATTCTTCTATTGCTCCAAAATGATTAGAGTGAATGAAATTTGAGTGAAAACGAGAGGTAAAGTAAGGAGATATGCCTCCTTCTTCTGTCGAGAAACCCCTGGAAATAGCAGAACTCGAGCAATCTCTGCCACATAATACAGGGAAGATGAAGAGTTCATCGGTTTGGGAGGCACCGTGGTTTGTGGTCGTCACCACAGACCAATCGTGGTGCCTTCTGGACCAACTTTCTCTTTTTCCTCTTCTTCTCAAGGGTATAAGGCCCGAGAGAGCCTAAGTGGTGAGTCAAATTGCCTCCATTTAAGAGTCAACTCCAGGTAAAACAGGTTTTAAAACCTACAAGACACAATCAAGGTGACATACCAAAGTGTAAAATGGTAATGGGGGCACTAATCAACCACTAAAGCACTCAATCTCCTAAGAATGGTAGCAAATGACCCTAAAATGATACACATTTTCAACAGTGTTTATGAAGGAAGTAGGGAAATAGTGTTTATGGAGGAATTTTGACATAAATTAATAAATTATAAGTTTGGAGGCAATTGGGAAGATTAATTTTGTAACTTGAGCATGTTAGTGATTGAAATTTCTTACCAATAATTTGACAAAGTAGTAAGGATGAAAGGTTACGATTTTCTTAATAACAAAAACTAAGTGTTAATGTTACCCAAAAAGGTGATTAAATGTTGAAACATGCTTAAGCGGGTTAGAATTTAATGATTTCCTTGTAATTCAAACAAGCAAACGGTCATTAAAGTCGCCAATATTTAGGAAAAAATTAATGTCTTCTCAATTTGGCTGCAAAATTATAATATCTCATTTAGAATAAAATTAAACCATAAATTAGGCATGAGTGAGCTAATCTCTTTTGTTAATAGATCATTAGTTAACAAAGGATGAAAATTGAACAGTAATAGCTAGAATTAAAAAAATGCTAATTCTAGTTTTGGCAATAACAACAACAATAATAAAAGGAACCTTAATTGTGCTAATTTAAATCAATTTAATGATAAATAGGGCATGAGGCTTATTTGTGAATTCAAGTAAATAAGGATGTGTATGCTAATGATTAAGGAAAAGAAAAAAAAAAGCAAATGAATACCAAATAAAACACATATTGTTTACAAGGAATATAATAACAAAAACTATTTACAGCTTACTAATAAGAGAGACTGATTTAAAATAGAAGCGAGACCACTTTCATCATTGTTGAGCCATAAATGAATAGTTTTCAAGAGAGGGAGAGGCATTTCCAAATCCTGGTATGTTTACTATCTATACCTTTCAAAAATTCACATTTCTTCTATAAAAACCAAAAATCTCATAATAGACAAGTATTTAATGAACCATTTTCAAGCATTGTTTTGCCACGTAATCAAGTGGATCCACCAGTTATTAGTTATCAGGGGTTAGGTCCATCAATTCATCTATTCGGCTTTCGCTCAGAATTCTCGATTGGCCTGAGAGGTGTACCTGCTCAATGGTTGCATTGTACTTAAGAGCTCATCAATTTAGGTTCCACTTTCAAATAATCGGTAATAATTTTAATATAATTCTCTCTCTTCTCCTCATTTTGGACTAAAATGAATTGAAATGCGCTCATTCACTGAAAAATAAATTTCTATCTTTATAATATAGTAGTAAACGTTCAACGCTTTGGCCCACCACTGGAATATTTCGTGTTGTATGTTTTAGGTCAGTAAATTGTGAAGTCCTGACTCGATAATAACCCAAAAGTGAAGAGACAGTGAATGAAGTTAGACAAGCTCACAATGACATTTTTAAAAAGTCATGGTTAATAAGAGTATATGCTTCGTGGGTTGCTAGATTGACATTCGAGTTTGAATGTGAATAAATTATGCGCTGTTTGGAGTACACATAAGCTAGAATATGCTATCATGTTTGTGTAACTAAATTAACTAAGTATTATCCTTTCTGGGATGGCGATAGCATCCTGACCCCTACACTTTCGTTGTGTAGACCACTAATGGTTAGTTAATTGAGATTAACATCATGATTAAGAGTTAGGGCATTACAACTGTGTTGCCTTAAGATGCTTAATTTTCCATAAAGTTGTGAGTTAGTTTTATCAGGGGTTGTACATATAAGCATGGATTTTGAGGTGGCTTTTCCTAGAACTCAGAGGGGTAAAGACTCAAGTATGGCGGTAGTGACATGCACTTTAGGAAAATTATTAAGGTTCATGGAGTTCCAAAAAACCATAGTTAATGATGAAGACACCAAATTTATGTTCCATTTTGTAGGTGTTTTTTGCACCTTCTATGTACCAAGCTGCTAAACAATACTACTTGTGCACTATATATCCCTAGACTTTCTAGGACTCTATCTGCCCTCTTGATGATATTGGTGCCAAAAAAGGAAAAAAAAGAAATTGAAGAAAGAGGATTTAAAGCTAGTTAACGTTGAGTTTGCTTACAATAAGCTCCATCTCATTGAACACATTGCTCTCCATTTCAAACCTTGTATGAAGTTAACCACCTAACCCCTTACTGGTCTCATTCCCCACCAAGTGAAGCCAAGATAAGTTATGAGGTTGAAAAAAGAGATAAGGAAATGAAGAAGTTGCATGAACATATCAAGGCTTACATTGAAAAGGTCTATGAGACCTATAAGGCTAAGGCAAACAAAAGCAGAAAGGGCATTGAGTTCTAGCCTGGAGATCTCGTATGACTTCATCTTAGGAAAGAGGTTTCCAATCAAGAGGAAGAATAAGTTGGTGTCTAGAAAAGATAGGCCTTTCAAGGTCCTAGATAAGGTCAGAAGCTATGCATACAAATTGGAACTAGCAAGGACATTAATGAGTCTGCCACCTTTAACGTGAGGACCTCAACTGTTATGTGGAGGATGACATCAACTATAAGGATTTGAGGGAAACTCGTCTTCAAGGGGGCAAGAAAAATGCATGCTAAAGGTTAGATAAAATCAGTCCTCATTGCCCCCAACAAGATACATCCTACATCTGTGAGGGTAAACAATTAGTTTTTGAAGCCCACATACGGAGGCCCATGCTTTGTTGGAGTCCTTAGGGATTTAATCATGGAATGATCCTATTATTTATGGCTAAATGATCAACTAGTGAGATTATAGCTTAAATAAAGGTTAATGCAATTCAGACATTCCAGCAAGTGTATAGGTCTAGTTTAAAGGGCATTTTCAGTAGAGTCTTGAAGCTAGAATGTTCAGGTGTGAAACATATGAATTTTATTCCTCATTCTACCTAGATTTATCTCAAATAATTGATAAATTAGGTTGTTTAATAGTGTTTTGGTGGGTTTGTAGGTAATATAGAAAATTACTCAAATTATAGATAATCGATGCAAAACATGCTAAAAGTTAGGCACTTTAACCTAGGTTAACTTTGGAGGATAACCTGGAACCACTATGAAGCAAAGTCAGGTTAACGCATTACAAAAGTTGCCAGAAATCAAGGAAGAAAAACAAGGCAGAGATTCGAAATGGGCAGACCATGCCATGTGGCACGCTCGTGCCATATCTGGCCCTATTTTGCTCCTGTGCTAAAGTCCAAAAACTTAGCATGGTCTGCCTATGCCACATGGCACGACCATGCCAAGTTTGTTGATTTGGGGTTTGTATAAATCCTATTCCCTTATTTGTGCACGAAGCTAGATTTTTAGTTAGGTCTTTAAATAGGGGTGGCTTTGTTTTTAGGGTTTAAAAGATAGTGCTTAGAAGTAGATTAGTCCTTAATTTGGCTAATGTAGCCACATTTCAAGTGTTAATTTTATGTATTTGATTCTCTTTTAATTTCGTTTATTCTTGAAGCTTTTCAATTGAATGGTTGGTTTGCTCAATCTTTCTCCTTAACTCTTCACACTTGTAGTATGCAAGCCTTATTGCTTTAGGTTAATTTCACGCTTCAATGACATTATTTACTTTTGAATCTTGCTTTGTTTCCTTTCCCTACTTTCAATATTTCTCTTTCTTATCTTAAATCTCCATTTTCAACTCTCTCCTTCTTCATTCAAGTGAGGGTTTGAAAAACCACTTTTGAAAAGTTGAACATTGGGTTAGTGATGGATTAGATTACAATTAGCTAGAGTAGATTAGTGAGAATAACTGGAAGTCAAGTCACAAATTTCATCTCCTTACTCCTTCAATGGAGATCTAACCTCTATTGCTAGATATTTAAGTTTTTGAGGTACTCCCCTTTCTCTCTCTTCTCTTAGCTAGGAAATTTATTGCTTTCCTAGTTACATTAGATGCTTTGTTAGCTTATAGTTAGTTACAATGATGTTTTATGTGTTTTTCATATTAGTTTAATTAATTATGTTTAAATTAGATTTAGTGAGTAATTAGTTTAGTTAATCATGTTTATTTACATTTATTGCTTTTTAAAGTTAGATTCGGGGCTAGAATAACAAGTGACTTGATTTCAACACCATCCCCGAGGACGATAAACTTTTCACCATTACTCCCTAAAAACTTAGGAAGAAATTAGCAACATTGGCAAGGATAGTATCGTGAAATTAAGTCATTTCTTGTAAATATGACCTTGTAGTCTCTTTTGTTGTCTCTTTATTTCTTGCTTTTGAGTTATAGAGTCATACATTACATTGAAAAATATAAAAAAAAATGTGAAAAGTCCAAAACAAATTAAAAAATCTAAAAGTTGTAGCTCATTGCATGTAAATGATGTGCATAAGAATTTTATGGATTCTAATGTGATTAACGTTGAGCCCAAGTCCACTAAACTTAATGAGCCTATTCTTGAAGGAGTCGAACTCGACCAACCATGTTCATTGAGGAATCACTTCTATCCTTCCCGAGCTTCCCTAAGATCTTACTTTGACTTCTCCATATACCATGTGACGTATAATTTGACCTTATCCCTAACTATGTTGACATACTTATCAAATTTACCGACTTTGAAGATCTTTATTTTTTTATTCTTGAGTTTGAGGGGGTCTATTTGTTGATTGACATTCCTAGGGTACCAAATGATGTTTTGAGCATGAAATTCATTCCCTTTGCTCTTCAAAATAATGCGAAAATATGGATGTATAGTCTTAAGGTTGGTCCTATGAATTCTTGGGATTTCTTTGTTGATATCTTCCTTAAAAGATACTTCCTCACTAGCAAGAAATAAGGGTTTGGATGTGACTACTAGGACAATGATTGAATCTATGTATGGGGGAGAGTTTCTTTATAAGAACGCTAATGAGGCTTTGGACTTTCTTAAGGATTTAAGTGATAAGACATAAGAGTAGAAGACAATTAGGGAAGCCTATAGTCTTAGTTCTCTGAATTCTATTGCTAATATGGGCAATTTAAATAATGTTGTTGGAGTCTATGAGGAAACCATGGTTAATTATAAAAGTCAAATTAGAGTTCCTCCTTTGTCATCCCCTCTTAATCTTGGGAGTATGTCCCCACTTCATGTGTTTATGAGCACTTCTTTGACCATCATGTTAGCTTTTGCGTTCCCTCTCATGATCAAATGTCTTATAAGGGTGTAAATGATCTTGTATTGCCTTCCCTAATGATCACTCCTCATCTGGAGACTTGGTGTAACACCCCAAAATTCTAATTTTATTTCATTACTAGTATTTAACCCTAAGTGGCAGCGGGGTGTTATCGTTGTATTTCCTGCTCGAAAACACAAGGCTAAGTATCATAAAATCTACTAGTAAGAATCCAAAGATAAAATCAAACCAAAGGTCAAAGGCAATATATATAGTCAAAATCAAGTGTTCACTCTATGGAATTTATTGAACATCAAAAGTTTTGAGGTAGAAGGTGTCATCGACCTCGCTTTTAAACTTAAGTCCCATCCATCTGCTCATGATCATCACCTGAAAACAAAACACTTAGACAAATGAGACGGAGCTCAATAACAACCACCCATAACAATCAAAACATGACTCAAATTTCATTTCAAACAAGTTTAGGGAGGAGAGGGAAGATAACTCAAATAATTTCATTAATGGCTCCCAACCAATTAGGCTTGAACCCCTAAGTTCATGCAAATCTCTCTTAGTTCAAGTTTAAGACAAGGGCTTGAAACCTCACTAGATCTCATGGCCTACAATTGACTTAGATGCAACCACTTATTTAATTCATGGCCTACTGTCAATTAGATGATTATCGATAACCTAACCATTCCCATCAATAGGATGGCACGTGGCCACTAAGCATGAATGTAATTATCCGAAGAAGACTATAAGACCTTTAGAGCAAACATCCCATGTTTCTCCTAATTCACTGACGTAGATTATTTATGTTTGGAGCATAGGTCATTAACCCAAACTTTCAAATAGCCCATCTCGACCCAATAGAGGTCTTGCATTATTTAGAAATACTTTCGAAAAGCCCAAGGTTCCATATTAAGTTTCAATAATAACAATAAAACATTTATAACATATCGGGTTATTCAAGAAGGTTCCCCAAATATCATTTCAAATCAATGTAAGAGATAATCCACATAAAACATATTTTAAATGGGCATTCAGGGGGTTTAGGGCATGGTTGTTACCTGGCAAAAATGTGGTGCTTAAGCTTGAGCTCGACTTTCTAATATGGACCTATCCAAATTTTAAATTGGTTTTGTTAAAACTTAAACCTAGCCCAAAATCAAACTCAAATGGACAATAGCCCATAAATCACGTTGAAACCTATTTCTATGCCTAATTAATAAGTTAGACTTCTTAAAGTAATTTTATGAATATTTGGAATTATTCCTTTGATTAACCTTCATATTAACCATACAGATTAGGGACATAATTTAGTCAATATAGCTTATGATCTTGATATTAGATTCCAGATATCAAGCCCATTATGAAAAGCTCAGCTTGTCTAATCCAAGCTCAACTTGTCTAATCTAACTTTCATTTTAAAGGGATTAGCATATTCCATCCGTAACTAATTCAAATTTGGAGAAGTTCCCAAACTGTCCTAATACAGTCTAAGTTTGCATAGTCTCTATATTTCTGCCATAACTTTCTGATTTTAACTTTGATTAATACAATTCAAAATTCTTGATACAAAAGACTTCCAGATATATAAACTCTATAAATTTCATAATTTTTCAAAAATCCAATAATGATTTGTGGATTTTCAAATTCACCTCACCTTCTTATTGCAACAGTGACACTAATTCCTTAGATTTTTGTCCCAAGACACTATCACTCGTTAACCACAACTTCCACCATACATCCGTGTGATCTGCTCTTCATACCTACTAATTTAATCTCCCTAATTCAATCCAAGCTAGACAAATATGAAATTTAAAGATTGAAAATTTTTCCTTGAAAAGTATGAACAAAAGGAGGAGGCAATTCCTTAAACACAAGCAATTCAATATGAAAATCAAGGAAAGCAAACGAGATTTTAATGATGAAAAATTAGATTCATTAATCTCAAATAAAATTCATATATAAAAAAAGAAAATTAGGGCTAGGGTTTTTTCATGGAACCCTAGCCATACTCCACTAAGGAGAGAGAGAGAGAAGGGAGGTGGCTGGGCGGTGCGGCATGCACGGGCAGTGGCGCAGCCAGGATTCAAAGGAAGGGATGTCGAGAATAAAATACACATAATATAAACTTTAACATAAGTTCTGAAAATGAAGTGCATAACTAATACATTCAGGAAAGTTGTTAATAAATGGTAAATTTTCTGATGCAAAGCTTGAACCCAAGGATTGTTTAGCTATCTTATTAGAAAATTTATGCATTTCAAACTGAAAAAACAATCAACTTCTTACTTAGGTTCATGGGTTTTAGTTAATCCTTAAATCCATCAAATTATTTAACATAAACAAACACCAAGTTGACTAAAATCAATAAATTAAACACAAATAAACAAGCAATAACCAACAAATTACCCAAATCCTAATTCCTAAATTCCCAATCAAAATCGGTAAAGCCCTAATTTCTTAATTGATGAGTACATCACTAAATTGACAACTTATTTAACACATATTTAATGAAAATTAGTAAATTAAATATAAACAAGCAAGCAATAACAAGCCATATTAGCCCAGCCCTAAATTGTTAACCAAGAAAACAATTAGGTAGGAGCTCTCATTTTTCAATTCATGAATCATGAGTAAATTACTAACTTAATCAATTATTTAACATGAATCTAAGTTAAATCATCAAAGTAAACATAATTATTTACAAAATAATATAATTATAAATAAAAATTGGGGATTTACTCAAATATTTGGAGTTAGGGCTCCAATTTCAAATCAGCAAAGGCGAGCGTCCGTGGGCAGTTGCAGTGCCGACGACGGAGCTTCAGTGGATAGTGGTGAGACCGACCACGAGTGATTAGGTTGTAGTCAAGGGCAAGAGAGACCGTGGGGGTAAGGCAGAAGTAGATGGGAACAGAAAGCTAGCCAGTTAGGGTAGTTAAGCCAAGGGCAGAGATAAGTGTTTGACTGTGTGAGAACTGGGAAGAGTAAAAAAAAGATCTACGTAGCAAAATGTTTTTAAGAAAAACACAAAATGCAATAACCAGGCTTCAAACACGCAACCTACACCTACCAAAGGGAAGAAAAATAGTCATGCCAAACCACCCAAGCACTCAACATTTGCTGATGCTTATGGAAACTAAATAGTATATAGAGACTTTTTTATCTTTTCCCATAAATTTCAATATGCAAATTTTTTTCTCCAAAAATTGGGATGTTAGTTGATACCCCCTGCACCTTAGTAGCTCCGCCTATGTGCACGGATAGCAGCGGTGGTGGTCAGCGTCAATGGTGGTGGCTATAGACGGCAGTGGTGGCAGCCGCAGTGAGCAAGAGGAGCGAGCGAGAGAATGCGGCACAGAGAGAGGGAGAACACGAGGGCGGGAGAGAGAGAGAAAATGTGAGAGAGAGGTTTGGGAGTGAGAGATGAGGATGGAGATGACGAGGTTTGAGAGGCAGGGTAAGAGGAGCAAGCTAGGGCTAGGGTTTATCTCTCATGGGAGGAGGAAAAGGGGTTGGAGGAGGAGAGTGAAACAGAAGAAAATATTTTTTTTTCTTTTGCAACAAACGGCTGAGAGGAGGAGATTTTTGGGGCTGAAAATAACTGTCACTCACACCAAATATTTTTATTTGGATTTTCCAAAAAAAAATTGGGTAAAAAGGATCAAGAAAGAAAATGTTATTTTTTGCTTGGATTGACTTAAGCTGATCCCTAAAAATTACACTTGTAGATTACTCATAAAATTCTAATCAACTTACAAGCTCAAGCCCTCTAGGGCGGTCCAACATCAAAAGAACGAATATTTATAATTATAGAAATTTCTGGGGTTTTACACTAGGGATGCTCTTGGGGGTGATATGTTTCTTAATGATGAATCACCTTT
Organism: Selenicereus undatus; assembly: GCA_017589665.1. Classification (NCBI taxonomy): domain Eukaryota; kingdom Viridiplantae; phylum Streptophyta; class Magnoliopsida; order Caryophyllales; family Cactaceae; genus Selenicereus; species Selenicereus undatus. Next base: position 87,957,069 of record JACYFF010031957.1, read on the forward strand.
TCCTTTAGCCTCTTGAGAGAGAATGATGAGAGTGAGAAACTAGTGGTTAAGTCCAGTTGTGGGTTAGAGCATTACATGATTATGGTTTTCAAAGATTTTTTTTTTTATTTCTTAGGAGTATTCACTTGTGGAGACTCCTTGAGAGGAGCATTGTCTTAAGGAAATCGATGAGGTTATGCCATGTGATGTGGACTTGTTGATCTCATCTGTGTTGAGTCCCCTACTAAGCCCATCCATACCTCTTTTGTCTTACGATCTCTTCTTCCGAATTATTAAAATTTCTGTACCTCCAACTTTAGTCCCTGAATTATTAGATCCAGAAAATGGAAAAATGAACTTTTTGGTCCCTCCGGGTTTGAGAAAAAGTGACTTCCATATCCTTTTTATTATTATTTTGCCCCGAAACTTTTAGAAAAGTTTTCAATTTTGGCCCAAATGGGTTGCTTTGAGTATTTTTGGGGGTTTTTCAAGAAAGATGCTTGTTTTAACTGTTAACTTCTTATAATGATTTTGTTTGTACTAGTTATCACAATCTACTACTTATACTATGAATATTATATTTTCTGTTATTATAGGCCCACCATGCTTAGCATAATGATAAAGTTTAATTGGAGAGTTTTGACCGTTACCTGAACTTAGTCGGTGCTAAACCTTGATGTTCCTGTAGCTTTGATTTACAAAGATTGTTAATCTCAATCACACATCCCTCAGATAAGGCACAACACAGATTTGTTTCATTTCCTACCTCATACTATAGTCACTAATCAAGTTTTATAATTTAAAGAATAGCGAGAATTTAAACAAAAAAATTATAATATTTACGACATAAGGTTTAATTGAATGACATTTCCTACTGAAAAACTTCTTTTATTGAAAACTTGAAGGTGGAAATATTTACAATGGAAGGATTGAACAAGGATTTAAGCCACTAAGATCATCGGAGATGCTTGCTCATAGAGAAATGGAGAATCCCAACTTATCTTTTGCTCAAGTATGCTTAAATCACTGTGTCTCTTCTCAGCACTCAGTCTCTCCTTTTATAGAGGAGATGGGTTACATAAAATGCCATAATGGCTATAGTACACATTAATATTTTCACATGACTACAGTTCACCTCACATGGGTACAGTAGACTGTATTATTTTACTGACTTGGCACTTGACAATATACAATAATGGTGCAGCAATTTTTCAGAGTACTTAATGCTGATAAGACTGGCCATCTATATTGAGATTCTGCATGCCTTTATCTCCATTAATGTTTTTCAGTCATTCATTATCCAAATAATCATCAAAATCTTCATCAAGTTGAAGATGCTCTGGATGCCATCTTTTAAATAATTCATGAAGATATTTCTTTTCTTTTTCTGATAAGAATTTTTCAACTTGAACATCAAAGAGATAATCAAAGACATCTTCTAAATAGCTCCTTCTACCTTCATGTATTTGTTGAGGTCACTATGATAAATGAAAGTAGAGATCCCGTAATTCATTAGTGTTTTTCCTTGTTCAATTAATGCCACCATTTGATGACAAATGCTGTAAAAACCAATTAATCTTGCTAAAGTAGGATCACTAACTACTTCTTGTCGTTCTAGCAACTATTCTTATCGTTGATAACTGGAATAATCTAAATCAACTAATTGAATCATATAATGCGCTGGTTTGGCCTTTCAATTTTCATACTTAATTGCTGTGCAATGTACCTCAACATACAAACTTCTAATGTATGGAATTTTTATTGGACTATCAAGAGATGCAAGAATCTAATGGATCCTTTTAAACATGCATTGTTGAAACTTAGTTAGTCTTAAGAAGAATAGGTATAGTGGATTTGGGGTTTCCATGGGCTTAGCTACCATTCCATATTCCCAAGCTTTCATGATGAGTCATCTGAAGATATTGAATTTGTTGGGAATATGGCACCACCAACTCCAGATCTATCCGAAAAGTAAATCGTAGTATTCTATGACTCTCAAATATCATAAGAATAATTATAATAGTAGTTGATGCAAGTTGCATACCAGTCATTGAGCCATTTTTCCTAAACATGAGAACTTATTTTTTTCCTTGAATATCATGAGGACACCATAGGTAGTTCATTTGTACCTATAGAAGGTTGCTTTGTACTATTAGATAGGCAGAAGACAACTGACCAAAGCATAATATTCTTTTTATATGAAATTTCAAAATATCCATAAGGATTCTGCTAGAAGGAGAAACTTATTCTAGTAATAATGACATTTCATTTTGGATTTCCTCCTTTTCCCGTAGGAGTTCTGCTCTGATGATCACCATTAGCAAGTTCACGAGTTAAACTATTTGCTAGAGAATTCTTCGATCCTTCTATATGTTTAATGGAGAAACAAAACTGGTTAAGCCATAATTGCCAACACGGGAGTTGCTGTTGTGTTTGTAATGTGATAAGTTCTTTATCACAAAACCAGTTATTCCCTTGTAATTAGTTCGAATAAGAAAAGATTTTGGGGCTAAAAGATTAAGAACTTTTCAATTTTTCTTATGACTGCAAGGATTTCTTTTTTCATCGTGGGATACTTGCATTCTACTTTATTAAAGCTTCTATTGCAATATTTGCAGAGTTTTTCTCATTCTTTAATTTTAAGTATTGCACACCAGTGCTCATTGCTGGCATCTGTCTTGAGAATTAAATCATCTCCTTCAGTAGGCAAATTAAAAATTGGAAGACTTACATCTTTTTAAAGTTCTGAACAATATTTGAATCACTACTGGTCCATGTTCTATTTACTTCTTTCTTGAGTTTTTTCTATAATGGTTTTCTCAATTTAGCTAGATCTTTAATGAAGTCTGAAGCATAGGTAAGATATCCAAGAACCCTTTCTGATTGCTTTTTATCTTCAATTTTTTTAGAAAAATTTTCTATTTTTTCTAGAATATATTTTTGTGTGATGATTTGTCTAAGTTTTATCCTTAGGCCTAAATACTCAATTTCTTATTCAGCATAAATTCACTTGTTCTTACAAGAATAACACCATGATCAATGCATTTTTGGGTGACAGTTAAGGCATTATCTTCGTGCCATTCTATGGTCTTGGAAAAAACAAGGATATCATCTATGTAAACTAGACACCAACGATTAAGATTTTTGAGGATGTTATCCATTCTTATTTGAAATACTTGAGGTGCACTTTTAAGACCAAGTGTAAATACTATCCACTCATATTGTCCTTGAGGGGCACTAAAAGCAGTCAAATGAATGTTTTCTTCAGCTGTTTTTATTTGTTAATGTTCCCTTTTGCAATCCATTTTTGAGAACCAAAAAACTCTTTGAAAAACTATTTTTTTAGGGCTATATTAACCATCAAAGCTAGTATTATCATTAAAATTTTTCTAATTGACTACCTTTCTAGCTTTTTCTCTTTTTTCTTAAGCATGATTTTTCATCATAAAAGCGGAATTAGTGTGAGCACTCTTACTACTCCTGTTTGACCCTTTGTCCAAAATTTCTTTGCTTTGCGTGTCAAATTTTTGGATATCCTGATGCATATACACCATTTGTTTGACTCGGATAATAGTGTTGGGATTTAGCAAAGTGATTTTTACAAATGTCTTATCTTTATCCCAAAATTTAAGAGGATTATTAGAGTAGAATCTTTAAATAATTGCTCTTGTTGTTAAGCAATATGCTCTTTAATGGATACATCAAGATGTGAGATTGTTATTGCTACCTCACATTGCGCGGGTATTATCTTCTCACTATGCTAGCTATGTGCAAACCCAATTTTCTGATGAGTATAAACCATTATTTAATTTATCAATAGGAACTGAGTAACCATTTATTATGAATATTATTTGGTTTATTACTTGTGTGCATAAAAAATATAACATCGGAAAATTATTTCTAATAATGATGCCATAAGAGGGTTTATCAGTAGCCCATAGAACTGGTATAATGCATTGGAGTCCTCTTATTGCTATGGATAACCCTTTTATGTATGGCTTTGTTGTGGCTTGCTATGCTATTATCAGCTATCCTTACTTGTAAAGGATTCTTGACTTTTTTTCTCATAAATTGTAGAAATAAAGATATTTTTCCAAAGCAAACAGAACAACCACTATCAATGTAAGTACACAATTCATATTTATTATATCCCTCTAAGCATATATTTATTAGGACATAGATGCTATTAGAGTTTGTATTAGTGACTTCATAGCATATTTCCATAGTCATGTTTTTAACTAATTCATCCTCATAGATTGGCTAACTAGCAATTCTTATTTTGTACTCAATGACTTCCTATCTAGACTCATACTCCGGCCTACACTGTGTTTTGCGGTTCAAAACTCATTCTACTCATTTCACTTGTCATACTAATTGTATCGTCTTCTTTAAGCTCTTCTTTAGCTATCGAAGATCCTTATTCCTACTTTGATCTTGCACTCATGCTTCTTAATAATTGGGATTTAATGGTAATTTTATCATTCTCATCAATTTTTATTACATTTTCTTATTGATTTTTATGGGATTAGAAAAGTCGGATATCCAAGACCTATCGATTTTTATCCCATTGATTGAATTTTATCATTTGAATTTTTTGCATTGGCGTAGGACTTTCAATTTTTTCTACCTCTACAATTGTTATCTTAATCTTTGGATCTATAGTTTCGTCTGGTTTACAGATTATTTTTCAAAATATCCTTAATGGGTATTCTCTTCTTTTCATGTCCATCCCAACTATTTTTATTTTAAGGGGTAGGAAGTTTTTGGCAAATTCATCTTTTAGGCGTATATAATATATAGGTCCGCAATTAAACCCTACTGATTTATTACATAAATTGGTCTTAATCCTTGTGATAATTTGATTATTTAATTTGGTATGCCTGATATCATAGAGCAAAGCATATATATCAATATCTTTGCCATAATCCTATAAAGAAGAAATTTGCATTTGGACACTCGTAACATTGATATACCTATACTTTCTATCTTTGTTATCTTTTAGTATAGTTTCTTAATTAAGGAGATCAACTTCTTCCACAATATATTCACAGTCTTTATTTCTTGATCTCATTCCATCATTTCACATATGTATGTACTCTTTAATTAAAACTTGAATTTTTTATAGATCATGTCTTTCCTAATTATAGGAAGGACCTAATCTCCTTTGACTTCTGCGTTCTTATTATCCACAAAAAATTCTTTTTCTTGAAGATCACCAAGACTAATTGAACTACTTTCCATCATATGATTGGTTTCTTCATAATCACTTTCGTCATATTCGTCTTCCAGTACAATTTCAACAATTTACTTGTTGTTTTTCAGGGCGGTATGTAGTGTTTCTTCCTCACTAAGCCCAAAATAATTGAGATTACCCATGTTTCTATAAGCTTGTTGCTATTTTAACATTCATTTGCATGATGACCTTCTTCTCCGCATGCCTAACACTTGCAGTTGTTTTTTCGGCAAGATAAGAAGCGACTTTTCTAAAAACTTCATTTTTTAGGGCTTGGTTTGTTATAATATTTTCTTTTATATTTCAGTTGATCTTTTTGTTGATTTTCTTCTACTTCTTCTTGGATTTTTATGTCATGCAAAGGAAATGAATTTTTGTTTTTTAGGTTTTGGAAATGACATTTATACTGAAATGGAGTACTAATACTTAGATAAGATTTTTTACTATATCTAATTTTGTTAATTAAAGAAAGATAAATTACAGAAAATTGCTTCTTAATCTCCTTAACTTTAGTATTATTTTTCTAATTCAGCTTTTAATTCTAAAATATATCAATGATATAGTTTAATTCCTTTCTACTAAAGTGGTTCCCTCTATTGAGTGCACAATATGTGAATAATTAGGAGCATGACAAGTTGATGACGATTTAAGCATTAAATATAGTTAACTAGTTTAATTAACTATTAGTTATCTTAATTATTTTTGGCCACATAGCTCTGACACCAGATTAAAGAAAGCTTCGAGTAGTACTAGTGAGAATAATATTACATGCACAAAATTAAAATAAAAGCAAGTTTTTAAGGATTTGAGTAAAGTTTGTAAATATGAAAAGTTTTGGGAACTATGTAAAAAGTTCAATAATGACTTGTCCCCCAAAAGTTTATTGCACAATAATTCAATGCTCCTGATAGTTTAATTTTATAAAAGCTAGTCCTACAAATTAATACACTAAAGTTCGTTGGTCCCAAATATAAATATTTCCTCTGTCTGCTATATTATTTTACTCTTTCGACAATTCCTAAATGTCAACCTTCGTCGAGTGTAAGGCTTGCATGATTTATGCCCTTAATTTAGACTACAATCATGAGCTTGATGTGATTATAAGATTCTAGGATTGGGTAAAGGATTTTGGATTCTTACCTACTTTGTGTGTTTATACTTCTTGTGAAACTTCTAAGCCATTATCCTAGCTTGTACATCGAGTGATGTTAGGAATCTGTGTAGCCTAATTATTGGGCTCAGAGCTTTGGTAAGCTCAAGAGAGTTCTCACTTCTATTCCGATAATGTGTTTTCTTTGGAGCATCCTTCTTGTTACTGACTATCTTCATTTTTGTGAGGATCGTTCCCGTTTGATAGGTTGCGACTAGCTTTGATAGGAAATTGATGCAAGTGGCAACTTGGTGATTTGACCAAGCGACTGATGCTCTTCTAGCCTTTTATAGCACATCATATTGAGGCAAGACAAACTTTAGGTGCACTTAGAGCCTAAGCTACCATGATCGTTTCAACTATCCTTTCTTCTCATTTTGCTTTGGTTTCTTTCTGTTTTTAAATAGTTGTGGATATTTAGGATTGTGGTCATGTTGACAATTTAATTTAACGTGAAATTTGGAATTTGTTGAGCCCAGATAACTATGATCATCCTTGTTTGATTGTGTGTTTTGTTTTATGTGTGTTTGTTAATAATGTATTTTGTTTTGTGAATTTTTGTTGGTGTTGTTTAGTTTTGTGTTTCGTTGGTGGCTTCATAGGTTTACATGTACTTGTGGATTTATATTGTTGGTTTTATGGCCACTACAAGAAAACAGGGAAAAAATTGATGGATTTTTTCGCGAAATTTTGGGCATATTTTGACGAATATTTACTGTTGTGACAATTTTTTGATGGATTATTTGGCCCTAAAAAAACGCTTGTTGAAATTGACTTTTCGATCGGACAGTCACTAAAACTGATGGACCAATTTTGATAGACTAACATTCCATCAATATCACAATGACGGGTCCATAGTGACGGAATGCCTGGAAAACTGACAGCATGTTAGACTATTAGTGAGTGATTTTGACGGGACAAATTTGATGGGCACGATCACAATTGTGACAAATTCCATCACAATGAACAAGTTTTCAAATAAACAATTCATATCAACGTGTACCCATTAATATATATTTTTAAAATTTTTAAAAATTAGTTTTGAAAACTCATATATCAAATTTGAGCATTTGAAATTTGAAATGAAATTTAAAACTTTCAAATCTCAAAGTGTGAAATTTCAAAATGAAATTGAAACATTTTAGACTTGAATGTTTGAAATTCATATCCAAAATTCCAAGTTCTTGGATATGAAACTTCAAATTTCTATGGATAAACAAAAATAATGAATAAAGGAAACCACAATTACAAGTTAAAAGTGATCAAAAGAAGGAAAAAACCTTTTACTAATTACAAATTATAAATTACAAATTAGAGAGCATGAAGAAATACATCTTAAAATTACAAATTACAACACAAAATTTTAGACAAGAGAGTTATAAACTAAAATCCACAAATTAAAACCAAAAATTTTAGATGTGAGAGTAGTACAACTTAATTTCAACAAAGTACAACAAAATTTCAAATCCAAGAAAACATAAACCAAAATTACAATATAAATTTCAAAGTTTGAACTTTCAAATCTTACACCTGATTTTTCGAATTCGAAACTAAAGATATCCTTCACCACCTAACCTATTCTCTCGGATATCGCAGCCCAATCTCTATAATTTTAGAATTAGGGGAGAGAATGAGAAGGAGAACCAGATAGAGATTTTGGGAAGAGGGCCATGTCCACCAAGCTTTGCTTGTGCTTTTTTCCCAAATTCCAAGATTTTTAGTGCCTCAAAAAATAAAATTGAAAGAGAAAGAGAAAGAGATGTGGGAATGGGAACTTCCTAGGTTGGGGTAAGTCAGGAGAGGGAGGGTGTAACACTCTAGCTTGTAATAACTAGGTTAACCTTAATTATCTTAACTTTAGTGGCTAATACCTTGGAAGAACGAGGTTAGGAAGTCGCTGCCATTTTAGAGAGGAAAAGACTTCATTAATTTATTGAACATGAGCATTGCAACACGCTTTGGTCCACATGAAAAGCAACAACAACAATAACAACACCTCCCAGTATGAGTCCTGCTTTCGCGGGGTCTGGGGAGATCCGACTATAAGCAACCTTACCCCTACCGGCATTTCTACCTGTAGAGAGGCTGATTCCAAGAGACCCACAAAAAAGGATTCTGACAAAATATTTTATAGAAGAAAGATTTTGTGAAAACCTTTAATGGGAAAATTAAGGACACATAGCAACGAATGATGAAGATATATTAAAAGGCAAGTTTCTGAAGCTATGTAACAAAAGCACTATATATCAAAGGAAGGTAATATACCTTGGCAACTAGAGGTGCGCAAACAATGTCTCTTCTCAGAAGAAAGTGCAACCTACATACAAACACAACATAAAAAAAAAAAAAAAACCACTACCAGCAGTATGCCACTGCAACCAAACGACACCTACGGGGTCTACTATCTGCGATCTAAGATCTTAATTCTATCCCGCCATAGCTTCTTATCCTAAGCCAGATCCTCTGATAAACTGACAACTTTCAAGTCATCTCTAATCACCTCGTCCAAACTCTTCTTTGGATGTCCCCTCCCTCTTTTGCCTTTGGGGATGCTGATCATCTCACATCTTCTCACTGGAGCGTCCACACTTCTCCTTTTCACATGGCCAAACCATCGGAGTCTTGTTTCTCTAATCTTATCTTCAATGGGAGTTACTTTAACTAAGTCCCTGATAACTCCATTCCTAATTCGGTCCATTCTCGTATAACCACACATACACCTAATCATCCTCATCTCTGCTACCACCAACGTATGAACCTACGTCTGTTTTAGAGGCCAACATTTCGATCCATAAAGAATAGCCGGTCTAACTACCATACAATAGACTTTGTCTTTTAATCCAAGGGACACCCTCTTATCACACAGCACACCTAAGGTATACTTCCATTTTTGCACAATTTATACATTCTCAAACTCAAATGAAAGTCCAGCAGCCCATAAAGCTTGTATTTCATTGATCCTGGACTTTATGATATGATACTATGAGCTTATCTAGACTTCATGAACTATTTGTTTGCCTCTCTAGTGTTGTCATGTAAGGACTTCACAATTTATTTACGTAAAAACATAAAACACAAATATATTCGAATAATGAGGCGAAGCTCAATATGTTTACTCCTATAGTGTAAAGAAATTCATTTTTCAGTGAGGGCGCTTATTTCAATTTATTTTAGTTTGAAATGAGAAGAAGAGGGAATTATATTAAAAATGTTATTGGTTATTATCTGACAATGCAATTCCATTTGATGAGCTCATATATACAATGTGATCATTGAATAGGTGTAAACCTGCCAGACTGATCAGATAGCTTGACCAGAGGTCATGCAGGTAAACTGAAAGGTGTAAGCCTTGATAAGTGATGATCGGTGGATCTACTTGATTATGTGGTAAAACAATGCTTAAAAATAATCCATTAAATAACTATACATTTGAGATTTTGATATGTATAAAAATACATGAATTTTCAAAATGTACAGGTAGTAAACGCCCCTTACTTCTTAAAATACGCTCTCTCCCCTAGGTATTGACCGGCAAATGACTCGATGACAATGACCTCATTTTCTGGTTCAAGAAACTTAATATTGTTAGTCATTAATGAATTTTGTGGTATTCATTTTGATAATAATAATTACATAGATGCACCACACATGTGCACATTTATCAATGTGATATTTGTATAATTAATGGGTTTCTAATTTTGCTTATCATAATTAATGGGTTTTCTAACTTTAATACATATCATTGTTTTGGTTGTTGCTATTGTCACCACCACCACCACTATCACTACTACCAGCACCACCATTACCACCACCACTACTACTACCACCACTACTACCATTACTACTACTACCACTACTACTACCACCATCACCACCACTACTACAATATATACTACCACCACTACTACTACCACCACCACCACCACCACTACTACTATCATCATAATCATAATCATCATTATTATTTGAATCATGTGATGCTTATCACTTGTTCTTTTCATGAGCTTCCAAGATCCACTTCACTTGTTTGATTACCAATTAATTTGGAAATAGTTAAATCCAATAGGAAAAGTCTGCCTAATTTGTCTCATCAAAATGAGTAAATTTTGTTATGCAAAGTTGTAAGATTATTTCTTTCATCTCATTATTTAGTAGTAAAATTATAACCGCAATTTTCTTTATGTATTACCCATTTTCCTTACAATTTTCCCCCTTTTCTTTTTCTACCTCACTTAGTGGCACAATTTACTCATTTTTAACTTTGATAATTATTAAAATTTCCAACTTAATAGCATCATGCCAAACATTAGAAATGTGGAATTATACTTCAACCTCTATTCAAAATTCGAACAATTGGCGAAATAACCAAAAATTCTGAAACAAAAATTAAAAATTCATAACTCAGAAAATACACATCCAAAAGTTACAAAAGTTTACAAGAAATCATAAAATATTATGAGTATCTATAGTAAATATTTGAGGATTTTTCTCCACACTCATCCATCCCAGAAATTAAAACAGTTGCCGCAAATACGCACTAAAATAGGGCAATTTCAATTGGAAATTGATAACTCATAAAATACGCAACCAAAATTCATGAAAATGTTTATGAAATTGAAAACTATTATAAATAACATATAGTAAAATTTTCATAATTTTGGGCCAGCCTAATAGTTCTTGCAAATTATAACAATGATAAAATTTGTGCAAAATCTGCAAATTCAATTTTTTTTCCCATTTCCATTCTTCTGATCCAAATATTCTGTGGGAGAACCCATAACATGCTAAATAGAAGTTTAATTCATAGCATAATAATCAAATCTACAGCACCTACAACCTCAATTTCATTCAATTATCTTAAGAACTCCACAACCTTTTCATCCAAATCTCTCAAGAAACCAAAATCAATGCTCCAATCATCTTTGAATATCTATCTAAGTCCAAATGAATTCAATTAACTTCAGCAAGTTGAGGAAATTAAACTAATACATGAAAATAGGATGAAATAATTTGGAGGTTTACCCTGAAACTTTAAGTGAAAGAAGCAAAAGAAAAAGGAGGAGGGATGACGGTGGTGGTTCAGTGGGTCATCAATAACCTCTGGCGATAGCTGACTGTGGTAGTTGGCATGGTGGCTATTGGTGGTCAGCAGGGGAGGGTTGCTGTAGGGGAAGGGGAAAGGTGAGAGAAAGAAGATGAGAGTTTTAGACTTTTGGATATTTCTCAAGTCAAATTAATTTCTATCACTTATGTTTCTTCTTTTTGGCCCTAGATTTTTTTTGATGTTGATTTTTAATGCCTTTCCTTCATTTTTATTTTCATTTTTTAAAGGATATTGTTTCCTTTTAATAAATCAATTAGCTAATTAATAGCGTAGTATAACGACTCATTTACCTACTTGTTTGCTCAATTATTTTTGATTAGTCTATTCTAAATACTAAACTTAGGTGTATGTCTATACATATATGTGACTACTAAAAAATTTCAAATTAATGACGAAAAAAATTAATGACAGATTTGGTTACGGAAATGGCAACTGAAAAACAATTTTAGAAAAAAGTCAGATTGTACGACAGATATGGCGACGAATTAAAATTTCCGTCGCCAAAATTTAATTTTTTTTTTTGAAAAAACGAGCGACGGAATTTCCGTCGCCCAAAAAAAAAAATTTCGTTTTTCTTTTAAAAAAATTGGGCTGGCAATGGAAATTCCGTCGCCATTCCGGCGCCAACCCAATTAAATGAAACCATAATTTTTCTGGTTTCATTTGCTGCCATTCGAAGAGAGAGAGCGAGAGCCCGAACGGAATCGCCAACCCAGCTCGACACCGTCCCCCGCCCCGCCAACCCACCGCCGGCCGTCCCCCACCCCCACCGTCGGCCGTCCCCCGCCCCCTGCTGCCGCCCGCCGCCTGCCGCCCCTTTCACTGTCGGTTTTTTGGAGCACTTGGAGACATTTTTCTCAACTAAACTATTAGTAATTTCTACAAATTTTTGTATTACATTGTTAGAATTGCATAGTTAGTTCATATTTATGTTGAAATGTGGTGTTTGTGTGAGGTTATTGCTTTAATTTGGTTCAATATTGGGGTAAATGCGATTTAGGGTTTAGATTTGGTAGTTTGAAGTTAAAGTTTGACATGTTGGTGGAATGAAATGGTTTAATTGATATTGTTGTTGAAATGTGCTATTTGTGTGAGGTTATTGCTCTAATTCGTTATAAGAATTTGGTAAATGCGATTTAGGGTTGAGGTTTGGTAGTTTGAAGTTGAAATTTCATATGTTGATGGAATGAAATGTTTTAATTGATAATGTTATTGAAATGTGGTGTTCGTGTGAGGTTATTGATCTAATTTGGTTGGAGATTTTGCTAAATGCAATTTAGGGATTAGGTTTGGTGATGTGAACTTGAAAGTTGATATGTTGGTGGATTGAGATGCTTTAGTTTATAGCTTTGTTCAAATGTGAGTTCGTATGAAGTTGTAGATCATATTTGTTTAAAGATTTCGCCCAATGCAATGTACACTTAGATTTGGTAATTTTAAGTTCAAATTGGATAGGTTGGTGGAATAAAGTGATGAACTAGATATGTATGAATTATTAGTTTTATGATATTCGTGAGAATATAAGCATATTTGTCGAAATTTAAAAGTTTTTTTTCTCGGTGCATGTGGAAATTTCAAAGTAAACATATATAATATATAGTTGCGTAATTTATGTAATTATTATAATTTTGATTAAAATTAATTCTTAGCAAATACCTTATGTGGTTATTGTTATTTGAGCAGAATATGAATGGTCATCCCCATCGTAGGTGGATGTATAATAGATTACTGCCTGATCGAAGTGGTTATACGCAAGAATTTCTAGATGGAGTAAACCAATTCGATCAATTTGCACGTATACAGACAGAGTTTCTGAATGGGAGAAAGTATAGATATCCTTGTGCGAAATGTAGAAATAGGGTGTACTTGACACCTGATGAAGTCAAGATGCACCTTATGTATAAGGGTTTTGTGCAAGGGTATTGGTTTTGGATAAGTCATGGAAAAATAGAACCTCAGGAATATGGTTTTAGGTATTCAAATAGTGAAATTCCCAAAGTTGAAGATTCAAGTCATGTTAATAATGACTATTCTGAAGCCTACATAGATCGGATGGAGGATATGGTTGATGATGCTATAATAGCAAATCAAAATGTAAGGGAAGAGGGGTGAAGCACTTGCCGAGAACCATTTTATAATATGGTTCAAGCAGCTAAACAACCCTTATATGATGGTTGTTCCACCCACAGTGAGCTATCTGCGGCGGTAAGACTATTAAGTATTAAATCTAATTATAATATGTTCAAAATTGTTTCAATGAAGTTGTTCAATTAATGAAAGAGATGTGTCCCCTTAACAACCGCGTGCCAAACAACTATGGGCAAACGAAGAAGGTTGTTAAAGATCTAGGCAACGATGTGGTCCAAATTGATTGTTGTCGGAAAGGTTGCATGCTATTTTATAAGGAGGATGCAAACCTAGATGCGTGCAAGTATTGTGGGCATTCAAGATGGAAGAGGCAAAGGTCACAACAAAGGAATTGGAATCCATTGCCATACTCAAGGATGCATTAATTGCCGTTAAAACCTCGATTGCAGAGGTTGTACGCATCAAGAAGTAGTGCAGGGCACATGAGATGGCATTATGAACATCGACGTGAGGACGGTGTTTTATGTCATCCATCAGATGGGGCAGCATGGAAACATTTCGATACCAAGTACCCTGAATTTGCTGCAGAGCCTCGGAATGTGAGGCTTGGCTTATGTGCTGATGGATTTAATCCTTACACATTGTCTTCAAGATCATACTCCATTTGGCCGGTGGTCGTTACACCTTATAACCTCCCCCTTGAAATGTGTATGACCACACTGTTTATGTTCTTGACTTGTGTAATCCCCGGGCCCAAAAATCCCAAGAACAAGATAGATGTATATTTACAACCTCTTGTTGATGAGTTGAAAGAGTTGTGGGATGTTGGAGTTGGGACTTATGATATTTCTACAGGGCACCCATTTCAGATGAAGACTGCATTTATGTGGACTATCAATGATTTTCCCGCATATGGAATGTTATCTGGGTGGAGTACTAATGACCAATTGGCATGTCCCGTATGTATAAAACAGCAAAAGGCTTTAAGATTGTGAAATGGAGGTAAATTTTCATGGTTTGACTGTCATAGGTGTTTTTTGCCAAGGAATCATGCGTTTAGAAGAAATAGAACAGCATTTAGGAAAGGTAGAACTATTACAAGGGGTCCTCCTCGCCGATTGTTCGGGGAAGAACTTTATGCCGAGGTGGAATATTACCCAATGGTAACCACAAATGGGGACTTTGGCATACCAGGACTTAAAGAAAATGAGCACAACTGGACGAATAAGAGCATATTCTGGGAGTTGCCTTATTGGCAACACCAACTGCTCCGCCATAATTTGGATCTGATGCACATTGAGAAGAACTTCTTCGAGAACATTATTAACACTGTTATGGATGTTCATGGGAAAACAAAGGACAATGCCAAATCAAGAATGGATGTTGCAGAAATATGTGATATACTAGAATTACATTTACATTGCGGGAGGATATGCTTGAGGAACTGTATCGCGACATCGTCATCACTTTTTGTAAGTTGGAGACCATTTTCCCTCATGGCTTTTTCAATGTAATGGAGCACCTACCAGTGCATTTGGCAGAAGAGGCTCAACTAGATGGTCCAATATAATACCGATGGATGTATCCATTTGAGAGGTAAATTATACTATAATCGATAAAACCTTATATGAATTCTTATATGTGGAATCACTTAGAAGTGAATGCAATTGTGAATTTGGTAGGTTATTTGGTCGATTGAAGAAAAAGATAAAGCAACAAGCATGTCCTGAAGGTTCAATCATAGAAGCATTCCTAGAGGCAGAGAAGACATTCTTCACCTCCTATTACTTAGACTCTAATGTGCTCTCCATGCGCACTAAGTGCAGGAGAAATGAGGATGACGATGAACATATTAATCATTTTCCAACTTTGTCCGTGTTTGCACCGCAAGGGACTGCTATTGGTAGAGAAAGATTAAGGTATCTCACAGATGCTGAATATGTTGTTGTCCATCTTTACGTGCTATTAAATTGTGATGAAGTTAAACCTTGTATAGGGTGAGTGCTATTTTCACTTCCAATTGAGTTTATCATTTAGAGCACAAGTATATTAATACGCTTCATAAAATGTGATAGAATTTTCATAGAACAAGTCATAACTACACGTCCCAATGTCAGCAACGTAGATGTCAACACCATCATCGGAACTCATTTCGCAGATTGGTTTAGTGAGAATGTAAGTATTATAACTCATTTATTAATAATTCTATAATAATTTGAACATAACAGTTAATTAGGTGCATTGTATTAATTAAAACCACATGTTATGTCACCTTATGAGCATTATATTCAACTATTCAAGACCGACAAACATTGCTACTTGAGCCAATTGGCTGTGAAGCCAAAGCGGTATGTGTCGACGTGAACGACATATAGAGTAAATGGATTCAAATTTCACACAAAAACTCGAAGCGTCGGGAAGAGAACATATAATTGTGGTGTTGGTGTTTGTGGCACTGGGGAAGGCGATATTGAGAATGATTATTATGGTGTACTGAAAGATATTGTCCAAATTGAGTACGTAGGCGAACCACTTAAACGATGTGTGCTCTCCAGTTGTGAGTGGTTCGACCCCACATTGAACTGTGGAACACGATCTCATAAACTAAGCAACCTTATTGAGGTCCACCGTACAAGAAGGTATCGAAAGTACGACCCATTTATCTTCCCAAACACCGCATCACAAGTATACTTCATGCCACATGCAGATCGCTCAAGGGATAGGGCCAATTGGCTTGTTGTCATACCAACCAAACCAAGGGTGAGAGTGGATCAGCAGTACACTCTACCTACTGCGTACCAACAAACGAACATAACTACTATCGTCGAACCTGTGAATGATGTCATCCCTGCATTATTAGTGGATGAAAGTGCACCAC
The DNA here is from genome assembly GCA_017589665.1 of Selenicereus undatus. NCBI lineage: Eukaryota > Viridiplantae > Streptophyta > Magnoliopsida > Caryophyllales > Cactaceae > Selenicereus > Selenicereus undatus. The sequence goes on from JACYFF010031957.1 coordinate 87,973,501, forward strand.
CGGAAGAGGTTAATGATGAAATAGGGTTTTCATTCATTTAGGGTAATGGTGAGATAGATGAGGTAGAAAATGATGAGGATGATGGAGAGGGGGAGTGGGATGACGGTAATGAAACAGATGAAGCTGAAGAAAATTTGCATTTGTATGATGATGATGACGATGACATTGATGATGATGAGGATGCAGATGATTGAGTAGTTATGAATTCTTATGTATTTGAGTACTTTGTATGTCAAACAATTAGTTGTGACTTTACTTATATTGTATGAATGAGCTTTGCAAAATATGTGTAACCTACGTACCTATTATAATGTATGAGGAAAACGGTTTATATGTGCAATCATTATATATTTGTACTTGGCTTTGTTGTTACCTATTTCAAGTATGGATTCAAGTTCTCGTTGAGGTAAGTCCTCCCCTCCTGGTAGAGGACGAGGGCGTAGGAGCTCTGCCGTAGATCCGACCGCAATGGACATTGATCCATCTTCCCCCCAGGTACCTCATATACTAGTTCAGCCAGGAGCCACAATGGCTGCTTACATACCAGGTATTTCAGGACCACTGCCTCTCCCATTTGGGGTTTTCTATCATCAGACCTCATACATTCCCAACCAAAGCACCATGTATGGCCAATTTGCGTACAACATTCCTCCAAACCCCCTGTTGTTCACACTGTGCAGCCCACTACCCAACCCACTCATCCTAACACAAACCAATCCCAAAAGAACATTGCAAGTGGTGAAAGTGAAGCACAATCAAGTCATGGGAGCACTTGAGCTAAGACTTGGATTGCGCCAGATGGTAACATGTAAGTCTTCATTTGTTATATCTTATGAAGTACTACATGAATTTTGCATAACAAGTAATCAATTTGATGTGTTATGTTCAATTAGGTTTCTCCCTAATGATGGTGCTGTTAGTAGGATTTCGCTCATATTTCAAAGCAAATTTGATGGAGCTTGGCCTACTTGGAGCAAAGTGCCCAAACCAGTACGAGATTTGTGGTTTGGAGAGTTCAAGGAAACTATAGTGACTTCGTATTAACAGTTTCTGTGAATGTGATATATTACTATTGAATTATTTGATGTGTTTTTTGTTTTTATAATTGCAAAAGTGGTTTACTTGAGATCCGGTCCATGAGAACCGTATAAGAAGGAATTTGGAAAACCGAGGCAATGCACGCTTGAGAGACTTCTTTGACAAAGCAAGGAAGCATAATAAGAAGCCTGTTTGGCTCGGTGATGCTCAATGGGAGGGACTCCAACAGCACTGGGCGAATGAATATTACAGGAAATTGCGTGAAATAGCCCAGAAAAACCGACTGGGAACTCCAGAAAGTGGTGGCCCATCGCTCCACACCTGTGGCTCGATCCTTATGAATGAGCATAGGCAACGTCTGGTAAATGAATTAATGTTTGCTACGTATTCATTTAAGTTTAATACTGTATTTTGTGTCGTGGTTGACATCATTCTTTCCGGCACGTGCATAGAGGGAACAACTTGGGACGGAGCCCGCCATTGTTGAATTATTCAGTCGTACTCACAAACTCCAAGACAAAAAAGATGTCCCTTGGGTTGACAAGAAATCACAACAAACATATGTAAGCAATTAGCTATTCTCAATCTTTATTGGTAGTTCAACATGAACTTGTATACTTTATTTTAAGTAATTGTAGTATGCATGATTTCGTGCGCATGTTGCAGTATTGTAGGAATCCTTTGAACGTGATTTTCAAAATGTTATCAACTCTCAAGGGACCAGGGATGACACTTCTCAAGATCCAAACCAGCCATTTTCAAACCCAAATGAGTTGTGGGTGAAGATGTTCAAGAACAAGAAGGGTCGTATTTATGGCATTGGTGACGAGGGTGTCAACATGAGGGAATCCGGTTACTTCAGTCCCACTCAAAGATCCGGTACAGTTTTCATATTAAAGTTTCAATGACCATTGTTATACATTGAATTTACTTAATTGCAATACTAATGCGTACTTCACTGAAATGCCCGTCAGCAGGTACCAGTTCTACGCCATCGCAATAAGAGCTTAATGAGTTTAAGGGGTCTAGTAACCAACTTGGGGGGTGAGCTAACTTCACAAGCTGAATGCTACCGGTTGGTTATGGAGAAATGTAAGCAACTGGAGGAATCCAATAAATTGCTCACCCAAAGCAACCAACAACTGAGCCAACAAATGATGAGCATCGATTAGCGCCTCCAAGCTTTCTTTCAAATGCAACATGCGTCTGGCTCGGGATCTCAGCCAACATTTACTCATCACTCGCAACATAATGGGGAAGATGGTAAGGAAGAGGAAGAGGAAGAGGATGATCTTCATCTTGATGATTGAGTTGGTTGCAGTTTTTCTTCAGCTGGTGGCTCTTCTGCTTGATTCTTCACGAAGTACATCTCTTGCTACTTGCTTCCCCTTCCATTTCTGCCTATTTCACTCCCCTTCCCCTGGTGCTTATTTCACTCCCCTCCCATTTGGCGCTTGCTTCTCCCTCTTTGGCAAACATATATATAACTTCATTCTCAATTACTGGCAACTTCTGGTTTGTTTAGATTTGTGGTTTGTGATATGTACAAACTTTATTTGGAACTTGTGGTTTGTGATATGTAGAGACTTTGTTTGGAACTTATGGTTTGTCAATTGAAAACCATTGGTTGGAAGTGTTGCGTTAGATGTGAAATTCTACCTGTGTGTGGCTTGAAATTATTGAGAACGCTTCGAATGAAACCGAATTTGAAGCCAGTGGATGTTGATTGAGTGCGAAGATCTTGTAAATTTCTTGCAGGTATTGAATTGTATGTACGGATATGATAAAAAACAAGTGATTTTATTTTTAAAAAAAAACAGAAACCTAACGACGGAATGGCGATGGATTGAGATGAATTTTTTTTTTGGGGCAGGGGCGGCGATGGAATGAAGCATCCGTCGCCATCAGCGATGGAAATTCTGTCGCTGATTCTGTCTCTAATGGCAACAGATGGTTAATTCTCTCGTCACCCCCTGCCCCGTCAAAAAAACTATGTCGCAATTTCTGTCGCTAATGACGACGAAATTTTGAAATTCCGTCGCCGGCTAGTTTGCGACGAGCGAAAATCCGACAGTCGTATTCCGTCGCTGATTAACCATGTTCCATCGCTGATTCCGTCTTTATTTGGTCTTTTTCTTGTAGTGTGTGTGTGTGTGTGTGTGTGTGTACATATATATATATAT
>JACYFF010031957.1:88001721-88079678 GCA_017589665.1 Selenicereus undatus
TATTATTATTTTTCATCTAAAACAAATTATACTATACAACTCTTTTACAATTCAACAACTCCTTATATCTATCCTTACAACTCCTTACAGCTTTTTACAGCTCCTTACATCTTCTTACAGCTCCTTATATCTCCTTACAACTTCTTACATCTTCTTATAGCTTCTTACATCTCCTTACAGCTTCTTACAGCTCCTTACATCTCCTCACAGCTCCTTACAGCTCCTTACATCTCCTTGTATCTATCTATCTATCTAAAACGCGAAATAGAACAGACCCTAAATGTCGTTGCAATTAGCTGAAGCATTGTTCTAGGTCCGGTTGGCAATCAACTGTTAGCTGTTAGCTGATTACATTAGCTATTAGCTGTTTGACTTAGGTGATTATATTAACTGTTTGTGAAAAATGTTTGGTGAAGTTAACTGTTTCTAACAAAGCTATTTGATAAAATTTCACTTATGCCCATTACTCAATTTCATTATTTTTCTAACAAAACAATTTTTCATTGGATATTTATTTTTCTTATTGATATGAATTATGAATTAAAACTTATGTGATATATAAAATTACATTTATACTTTTTCCTAATTTTAGTACTTATTATCAAAATATATTTTTAATGTTAAATGTTTTCTTTTTTAATAGCAATTGAAATTATGTGATATAAAAAATATTTATATATCATGTAAGACTAACTAACATAAATTATTTGTTAAATTAAGAAAGTCTTAAAATTAAAAGCATTATCTTCAACATCATGACCATCCACAACTCTTCTCCCAAAAAAGAAAAAAAATTGAAAACTTTAAAACTTAAGCATCCAACATTCGAGAATATTATTTGTGAATGACATGTAATGTAAATTTGTCCAAATTATAAGGTTAGTTTGGTCATTATAATAGTAAATATCAAAAAACTCCTTGAAAAAGCTATCCCAAAAAGTTTTTTGTAAAAGAGTTTTTTGGGCATAAAAAGCTAATCTAAAAAGCTAATCAACCAAACATCCCAAAGAGTTTTTTGACCAGAGTCAAATAGCTAATATCCCCAAAAAGCTATTTGTCAAATGTGGCCCTAATCTCACTCCTTTTTGCCCTAATTATTTTGGCTTAGGAATTGGCACAGACCTATTTCATTTTTCATTTTTGTTTTTTTCATTTTCCCTCTGATTATGACATCAACGACGAACATATAAAAGTAATAACAATGTGTTCTATATTTCGTTCTCTAATGGTAAATTTTCTTTGAGATTAAACACCCATAAAATTATTTCGTTGTTATTAATAATCTTCAACGACGAATTTTACTTGTGGTCATTAAAATGTGGTCGTTAAAAAGTGAATTTCTAGTAGTGTTATATGTGTGATTTTGTGTCTATCTTACTCACTACCATTAATTCTTCGAGTCTTTTTGTTATGTTGGCATGTGAACTTTTTGTTTGTCGAGTTCCCTATTAAGCTCTTGAAATAATGCCAAAAAAAGGGACAAAAAAAAGGAGGAAAAAAAGTGAATAACAACCCAGATGCCAATGTTCAAAGCTACAATCTTTATTTTATATCTTTAATTGGCATGAATATGTGCTATTTTATCTGATTACACATCTACTTGGGCAATGAAACAAGTGTTTTGCATGACTAAATAAACCCTTTTAGAGAAAACCTGAATATTTATGAGTCAAGTGGGTATTGAGGGCGTGTGTTATTTATGCTTGAGAAATGGAAAAAAGGGGGGGGGGGGGGAAAGAAGAGAGTAAAGAAGTCAATTAGGCAAGGAAGTGGGGATCATGTCACTTTTAACAGCTTAACTCATAAGGATTGGTACACATTTGCACATGTACTAAGGTGTATATATCATTGAATATTATTGTATGGGGTGAAAAATGAGAGTCGAGATGCATCCCATGAGTTAGATACCTTTTGATTGTACATTATATTTCTATATATTTTGATGATTTGGTTACTAGGATGATGTAAATGCTCAAGTTGTGTACATAATCTCCCAAATTACTTGTATTTAAGGCTATGGTTTTGAAAAATTCAAAAATATTTCAAAGATTTTATAAGTATGTCTTTTGCAAATTCTCACAAGACCTCACTCATCCACTTAAGGTAATTAAGAGGTTTAAAGGGCTATTGCATACGCTAAATGTAATTGTGATTCCTACGAAAGTAAGTTAGGTTCTAGTAGTTTTATTTTGTTTTGCTCAAGGACGAGCAAAGTTTTCATGTAGGGGTATTGCCCTAGAGGTGATATGCGTGAATTGTATACCCGATTCTACCTAGATTTAGCTTTAGTAATTGGTTAATAGTGTTTTATTGGTTTTGTTGGTAAAAAAGAGAATTTCTTAAATGGCGGATAATCGATGCAAAACATGTGAAAAGTTAGGCACGTTAACCCAAGTTAATCTTGGAGGACAACCCAGGATAACCACGAAGCAAAACCAGGTTAATGCATCACAAAAGTTACTAGAAAACAAGGAAGAAAAATAAGGAAGATATTTAGTACGGACTAGCTGTGGCATGTGGAGCACGACACGTGTGCCACTTGTAGCCCCTCTATGTTCCTGTGACGAAGTCCAAAAACTTGGCACAATGTGCCCATGCCACATGGTAAGACTGTGCCAAGTTTGCTGATTCGGTGTCTATATAAATCCCCTTCCCCCATTTGTGTAAAAAGCTAAGTTTTTAGTTAGGTTTTTTTTAAGTGGGGCTAGCTTTGATGTTACGTTTCTCAAGGTAGTGCTTAGGAGTGGATTAACTCTTAATTTAGCTAATATGGCTACATTTTATGTGTTAATTTTAAGTATTTCATTCTCTCTAAATTTCATTAACTCTTGAAACTTTTCAATTGAATGGCTGGTCTTGTTAATCTCTATCCTTGACTCTTCTCTTTTAGCATGCAAACCTTCTTGCTTTGGGTTAATTCTTACTTTAGGTTAGTTTTATGCTTTAGTGATGTTGTTTATTTTTGAGTATTGCTTTCTTTCGTTTCTCTACTTTCAATCTTTTTCTTTCTTATCTCAAATCTCCATTTTCAACTCTCCCATTCTTCATTCAAGTTAGGATTTGAAAACCAACTTTTACAGTTGAACATTTGGTTAGTTATGAGTTAGATTAGATATAGGGCAAATTAGCGAGACAAACTATAAGCTTAGAGTGTTTGAGGTTTCCAAACTACTAAAAAATCCGATTTTTCCGACGGATATTCGATTGAAAAAGGCACTTTTTCCATCAGAAAAATAATTTTCCAACAGAATAGCCGACCGAATTAAGACGTTGGAATAAGGGGGGTCGGGACCATGTTCCGATGGAAAATTCTTGCCATCGGAGCAAAGTTTCGACGGACCACCGACAAAAACGCTTGCATCCGACGGCAAGAAAATCTGTCGCCTCCCATCTGCTAGAGGTTTTCAAAAAAAAAAAGGAAAAATGCCATTTTTCGTTGGATGTCCGTCAGAGTTCCGACGAAATTCCGTCGGAATGCGCTGGAATTCCGTCCCCTTCAGTCGGAAATCCGTCGGCCCCTGTTGGAGTTTCGGTCGCAATTTTTGAATTTTTTTTTAAATGGGCGCATTCAGTCGATCCAAAATACAATTTACACCAAAAACTTGCAAATTGAAGCCTTACAACCACCACACGTTGTATATGAATCAAAACAAGGTAACCACCACACGTGGTTACATTCATTCAACTCAACCAGTATAAGTACTCATTTCCACATAAACGCATCGACATTCTACCTGATTCCAAAAGTAACCATCACACATGGTTACTTTCATTCAACATCACAATTACAAAGTGTTAAAAAATCCAGATGATCGTAGCACATACAAACTCAAACCATTGTACCCAATATATATAACATAACATGAAATTTTCTGAATGTTAGAAGTTCTAATAGTTGAAATAGTTATAAGTAGAGTACGGATCATACCCATCACCATCATCATCATCAGCAGCAGCAGCAGCAGCAGCAACATCACCATCATCATCATCATCATTATTTTGAGATTGAGGAGAAGGAGGAAGTGGAGCGCCGGTGTTGTCGAGAGTGCGAAGAAGGGTGTGGTTGTGATCCAGAACCAGATGCTTGTTGAGATCTAATGAACTGACTTAGTGTGTTTTGCATCCCACTAAGTTGTTCACTCAACATCATCACTTTCTCTTCTAAATGACGGTTCCTCTCTTCAGTTCGGTGATTTAACTCAACCATTGAACTTAGCTCATTGTTCAATTGGGTGACCGTCTCTCGTACATATGCATGCTAACTGCCCCTGGATGTTGCTGAGGACTTCAACAAGTGCTTCAGCTTCACCCCTTCTAAACCTAATCCATATACGCACCCCTTTTTTTTAAGTTGCCTTGCACCCACAGCTCCGTCTCGGATGAAATTTCAGATGGCTCGGAGCTAGGATCTGTCGAGGATTGGGAATTCTTGATCTGTTCCCATTTCTGTTGATGCTCCATATACAAAATAAGTTCAAAAATATTAAATGTTGCAGATCTAATAACGCCGACGGAGTAAGAATATTTTAAACACGTAAAAAGTACATGTTACTTACATATGTTTTTTCATATTTTTTATCAACCCATGTTTTGTCCCGCTCATGTTGATGAGTGTCTTTAAATAGCTCTATTGCAGTTGGGTCCCTTTGAAGCTTCTTAGCCTATAATATGCAAATAAGTTGAAATATTGTGAGACTTCTTCGTACATTGCAAAGTAAAACACATACGAAGTACAAAATGCAACAAGTTGAAATAAGTGAGAGCTCTTCGTACTTACCAAGCGTCTCTTTTGCTCGCTGAATGGGATTGAACCACATGTATGCAAAGAAGGACCTAAGCCATCCTAATCACTGTTCCAATTCTTCTTCGCTTGTGCACTCACCTTTTGAAATTTTTCGGAAGCCTAGTACTCTTGAAGTGATTTCCAAGTGTTGTCAGACAACCACAGAGGCTGCTTGCTCCTTTTCCTTAGCTCCCTAAATGTATCCTTCAATCTACTAGCCCCATTTTCCTCAAAGTTACTCCTAATATGGGAGTCATGCTCTGGAGCCCAATAGAAATACTTTTGTGAAATAAAAGTGAACAAAATATAAACAATATATTGGTGAACAATATATTTATAGATATAGTGCACATCTAAATTTATCTTACCTTGAAATCGCCAAACCATAGATCCCATTGTGATTTAGGAACTTTACCCCATGTTGGCCAAGGCTTGGGAAATTTGCTCACAAATATCTTCGTCATTTCAAACACCACATCATATGGAAAGAAGCTGCAAGTAAGAAAGACAGTTATAAATTTGTGTGCACAACAAACATATTTATATGTATGTTTGGCTTTTGAATATACAAAAGCGAAAATGTATAATCACTTACTCTTTACCATATGTCCTAATAAGCACCTTGTTGGACGTGCTCTCATGGCTTGAAGCACCTTCACTATGAAGCACCTTCACTATGATCCCTACTCCTTTGTTCATTGTATTGTGAAATGACATGTGGTATAGGGATGTAGGAGCCAAATTGGTTACCCATAAATGCTCATTGCGTTTGAGTGTTAGGAGGTCTTTGTGACTGGAAGAAGCACATGTCAGTCTGGGGGAACGTAGCATTTTGATGTACGTGTTGGGTGAATTGCATGTTTTAGACATTATTGGGATCAGGAAAAGCATTCTGAGGGATGTCTAGGTTGTTTTGCCATCCTTGGAACTCTTCTTCTGCTTGGCCACTTTGGTTGTTACGATCTCTTCCCCGAGTTCTACCACGTCCATCACCGCGTCCCCGTTGCATACTTGACATCTTTAAGACAAACATACAAACCATAGTGATCAAATAAAAAAAAATGCAAGAATTAAACAATATTAATAACTCATACAATGACAATTGTGTCATTAATTATTGAACAAAGACTACATGCATACGATGACCAAGTGTACATCCATACAATGAAAAAGTTACATTAATTCAACAAAGACTAGTCATCATCCTCAATTTCATTGTCCTCATCAGAATCTTCATGGTCCACAACGACTTCATCTTCAATGTATGCATAATCATCATCCCACTCTGCCTCCACACCTCCCTCGTTTTCACCCTCCTCATTAACAACTTCAATGTTTTCCTCATGACTCAACAAAGTTGCACGAATTGTGTCATTCACCGGTGTCACGTGAGACACATGTTCCTCTTGGAATGCAACTGGTAAAGTGAATTCGTTATTGACTTTATGCCTAGGTTTGTTTGGTAAAACAACCCACCAGTTAGACTTATCTCTTATTCTATTTAGGTATTTCATGTGCACCACTTGCGTTGCAGAACTAGCAAACATGAATGGATCATATTTTCTATATCTTCAAGTGGCATTTACCTCTACAAATGGACATAGTTTGGGACAACATGTTCCTCGAGGGGTGTTATCAAACCAATCACATTTGAACAACATTCATTGTTTGAGCGGCTCTCCAAGATATTCAATGTGAATAATCTCTTGGAGGATTCCATAATAATTGTACTCATATCCACCTTCCCCGCTCCCTTTAACTCAAACGCCACAGTTGAAAGTCTTTTTCCCTTTACACCTTTTCTGTGTGTGAAATAGAAATCCATTAACTCTAAATGCAGACCAAGATGTAACTTTCCTTAAAGGCAATTGAGCCAAGTGGTATATGTGTACTTGGCGTTCGTCATTGAAGATTTGTACAATGTCAACCTACATTAATTTTTACAAACTTGATCAACATGGGAACCACATTGTGTAAGATGTGCTCAAGCAGATCAATATATAGCATAAGAGGCAAGTTTAGGCTCTTACTGCTTTTTTGAACGATCAAATAAATTGAGCTTCAATCAAGGTATCTATCTCCACGTCTGTTAAAGTGGGATTTTCTTGTAATTGTTGTTGTTTGAATAAACTGTGATAATGATATTCATCAACACTAAGTTCCCAATTAACTTCATTACAATACAAAAAGGCGCATGTTGGACTTACTCGATATAAGGTTGCACTTCATTACAATTCAACAAAATGTCAAGGTGTGCAGCGTGCAACTCTTCATCAGTTAGGTACCTCTGTGTACCACTTCTCACTGCAATTCCTTGGGTTTGAAAAACTGATATAGTAGGTTGCATTTGTGGCTCGTCGTTGTCATTCTCATTACGTCGACGTCTTGTGCGCATTGAAGGCACATCATCGTCTAAGTAATATGAGGAAAATTACGATATCTCAAACATCAAGTATGCTTCAGCCATTGATCCCTTAAGATGTGTTTTGTTTCTTATCTTCTTCTTAAGCCATCCAAAGTACCTAAAATAGAACAACTTATATAAGTATTTCAGTATAACACTACTGCTGAATTTAGTGCTCTATGATATTTGGATAACTATTTACCTTTCAAATGGATACATCCATTGATATTGCACTGGACCCCCTAGGTATGCTTCTTCTGCCAAGTGCATAGGCAAGTGCTCCATGACATTAAAGAATCCCAGTGGGAAAACTCTCTCCAATTTACAAAGTATTATGCTTATATTGCATTGCATTTCTTGTAACTTATCAACCCTTAATACTGTTGAGCAAATTTTTTTGAAAAATTCACTTAACTCAACGAGTGGTTCTAATACATCATCTGGAAGGGCAGGAAATGCTATTGGCATAAGCATTTGCAAAAACACATGACAATCATGGCCAGGTACATCCATGACAGTGTTGATGATGTTATCATAAAGTTCTTCTCTATGTGCATTACGTCCGAATTGTGATGTAGTAGTTGGTCTCTCCAATAAGGTAACTCCCAAAAGATGTTTTGCTTTGTCCAATTATGATGATTCTCCTTGAAACCCGGGATGATGAAATCTTCATTAGTGGTTACTTTAGGAAGACTTCGAACCTCTTCGTATAGTTCCTCCTCATTTTTTCAGGATGGAGGACCATCGTTAACAACTTTCCCTCTATGAAATGCAGTTTGATTTCTTCGAAATGCATGATGTCTAGGCAAGAATCGACAGTGACAGTCAAACCAGGATGCTTTGCCCCCATGTTTCAAATGTGTTGCTTTTAACTTCTCCATACAAACAGGGCAACTTAAAACACCATGAGTGCTCCATCCAGATAACATTTCAAGGGTTGGGAAGTCATTTACCGTCCACATTAATGCAACTCTCATCACGAAGTTCTACCTCATTGAAATGTCATAAGTTTGAACACCATCCCATAGCGTTTTCAACTCATCAATCAAAGGTTGCAAGTACACATCTATTTTGTTCTTCGGATTTGCAGGCCCGGGTATAATGCAAGAACATATATGGCGTTGCCATGCACATATCCGGGGGAAGGTTGTAAGGTGTCACAACGACATGCCAAATTGAATAAGTTCGTGCAAATTGTGCAAATGGGGTAAACCCATCCGCACATAAACCAAGTCTCACATTGCGGGGCTCTGGAGCAAAATCTGAGTGTTTGCGATCAAAATGTTTCCATGCTTCACCATCAGAAGGGTGACAAAGAACACCATCCTCACGCCTATTATCGTAATGCCACCTCATGTGCTCAGCTGTGTTTCTTGAGGCGTAAAGGCGTTGCAACCCAGGTATAACCGGGAAGTAGACATTTTCAAATATGGTTTTGGTTTTCCATTATCACCTGACTTCTTTGGCTTCTACCTTGGTGCATCACAAAACTTACATTTCTCAACTGCTGAATCTTCCTTAAAGTACAACATACAACCATTACGGCAACAATCAATGGTTTGTACATCTAAACCCAAGCTTCGAACCTTCTTTTTCAACTCTGAGTAATTTCTGGGGACACAATTGTCTGCCAGACAACTTTCATGCATTAATTGCACCATCTCGTTCAAACAATTTTGAGGCATATTATAATCAGATTTGATACTCATCAATCTGACAGCATTTGACAATTCAGTTTGGTTAGAACAACCATCCCATAAAGGTATCTGCGCAGCTTGAAGCATATTATAAAATACCTGAGCTTCTGCATTTGGTTGCTCATTGTCACTAACTTTATTAGTAATCATTACATCATTCACCATTGCTTCAACATTATCCACAAATGGTTCAGTATTATCAACGTCTATGGGACTTGAAACCATGTTGTCATATAAGTTCTATGCGTTGCTACTTCCAACATTGTCATAGGAGGTTGATTCTACTTCCCCATAAGATGTCCAGTACCAATAACCTTTAACAAAACTGTTTTGGTATAAGTGTAATCTCACGTCATCAGGTTCTCTATAAGCTCTATTATGGCATTTGGCACAAGGACATCTATAATGTCCATTATTTATGAATTCCACTTGAATTCTTGCAAATTGATCAAACAATTCAACTCCATCTAAAAATTCTTGTCTATACCCTTTTCTATCTAGTAAAAATCTTTTATACATCCACCTCCGATGTGATAGAGTGGTCCATCAATATTATCCATTGTACAGCATTACAAATGTATACGTTAATTCCTTATTTATAATAATAATGGACATAATGATTACACTTTTCTTCATATACAGTTAGAACAATAATTTACATATGATTGTACTACTTCGTCATGCACTATGTTCAATATGCGATGCACAAAAATAAGACAGTACGACAATTAGGTCAGGGTGTAAGCCCGTTCGAATGTTTGAAATTGCAGTCCAAACTTGTGACATTCACACCGACAATAACGACATTCACAACAATAATAACGTATTTTTTTTCCGTTCGCAATATGTTTTCTCTTATGACCCATATCCTTCATATTAATCATCCACACAAATTAAAACTTCAAATATTTACGTTATATATAATAAACGTATAATTATTTACTCTACGTACATAACAATAAATAATATCTACACATTTACAAAATAGTACAATTTCATCATCCAACTCCCAATTATTATCCAACATACCTTTATTTAATTTATTACATTTTAGGTACAACATACGAAATAATCTACTAATTACAAATATTATCTAATTAAAATTTAAAATTAATATATTACAAGTACTTGTATAATACTAAATAACATGTACACATATTATCCAAATAATACGTCACAATATTTCACCCTCCCACATTTTCTATATTCTAACATACTAATTTTTTTAAATAGTCACTATTAATTGTAACAATCATAAATTCTACGAGTTAGCCACACCAAACATCCACTTCCAATATGAAATTCTCTAAAGTCACGAATTCAAAACTCCCAATAATAAGTTCCAAAAAATAACATTGAATTAAATTTTTATATCATCCACACAATTACGTACTAATAATACTCAATAATTACTTTCACATTCATATCAACACAACCGCATTTGAAATCCAAAATCTATCAATTATTGAATAAAATTTCTACAACTAACACAAATTACCATATAATTGTTAAATTGTAACTTCAATTTCTCAATTTCATCGACATATCTACTACAACCTAAACAAACAACATTTACATATTAAAATTTCATATTCACATCAACACAACCAAATTCAAAACCCATAATCTACAAATAGCTCAATAAAATTTCAACAACAAATACAAATTATCACATAATTGTTAAATTCTAGCTCAAATTTGTCAAATTCATAAAAAAATTTACTGCAAATTATATAAACATCACATATTTGAATTTGGAAGAGAAAAGTGGTGGTGGTCGAATTGGGGAGGCCGTCGGCTGGGCAGTGGCCGAATGGGCGGCGGCGGCTTCACACGGCGACGGCGACGACGGGTTGGGCGGTGACGGCGATGGCGGTGCTCTTCTCCTTCTCTCTCTACGTCGCCCTCTCTCTCTCTTTAGCGTGGGGTGCCGAAAACGAAACCCGATTTTTGGGTTTTAAAGATGGTCCGACGAAATATTCCGTCGGACAGTCATGTCCGACGGAATATTCCGTTGGACAAGGAATCTTTTTTTAAAAAATTTCCCCCCTTTTGCTGCAGACAACCGGTCAATTTTGACCAGAGGACCAATGGAATATCCATCGGATTTCTGTCGGAATTCTGACGGAACAGTCGGATTCCGTCAGAAATTCCGACGGAATATCCGTCCGTCGAAATATCCGTATGCCTTTTTGCTTTTTCCATCTTTCTGTCGCCATGTCCGACGATCTCTTTTTCGGTCGGCATTTTCCGTTGAAAAATGCAGATTTTTTAGTAGTGAAAGTATGTTTTCCCAAAATTTCACTTAGAGTTTTTGAGCTTTCCAAAGTGATTATACTAGAGATCAAGTTGATCTTTTAAAGCCATCACTAAACTAGCTATTTGAGACAAACTATGCAACTTGTGAACTTTGCTAATTTTGGTTAAATCTCCTTAACCTTTTATGATTTGTCTACACAACAACTTGAGGAGGATAAAAGAGTTTTGGTAAATTTTGAATCTCAACTTGCTTTTTGTAGTTTACTTTCCCAAAATTTCTCTCACTTTATCCTTGTTCAAAGGTTGTGTTCTAGAATGGGATTCGTTATCTAAACTTAGGTGCTTCACTTCAGGAGTTCAACAGTGGATCTTTTGGGCTTGAAGGGTAGATTATTCCTTTAATTCAATTCTCTCCCTCTTAGCTTGATTTTGCCAACTTAGAAATTCTTCCAAACTGCCCTGACATACATCACATGTGACAATCTATCCATACAACTATATATGAAATTGAGTGACTTTACACATTTTTTTCAAGTGTCATAACTTTATTCGTAAGGTTATTAATTAGTATTTAGATTCATTTTGTGTGTTTTAGAATGCATACACTCTTTTTTGTTACTTTTTCTTTTATATACTTCACAAGACCTTTCATCTTCTTCTTCATCAATTACTTAGAAATATCATTAATAAACATTTACTTGAATATGTAAAAATAACATACATATAAACCTGAAAAAGTAAATAGATACAAAGATTATTTAACAAATAAAATAAATCTAAATGATGAAAATAATATTATTGATGAATTAATTATAATTTTAGACATTGACATATTGTTTAACTCAATCCTTGTATCACAAGGGGAATAGTTCTAGTAATCTTATACACTTGCATGTAGTAGGATTAATTCTATGACTTGAAAAATCCAAGAAATTAAACGCACTTCCATGTCATACTATGCCGATTTAAAGAGCATGTATTATTTTTAATGATTCGTAGTTATGTATAAGTATACAGTTTTCAGTTTTTGAACTTCACACAGTTTATGCTGTAATGTTCAATTAATGGACTTTTGAGTGTTCAATATTTTCAACATTTACACCCTGTTCTTTTCGTGTGTAAGTCAACCCACCACTCCTTACTTCTCCGACTACTTTATAGTTCTTCCCACTTCGACCTACTCCTTCCCATTTCTTTCTACTCATATCCACTTTTACATATTTTTATTATAATTTGTATTATTAATATCAATAACTATTATCATTGAAATTATTATTGTTAATTATTATTATTATTATTATTATTACTATTACTATTATTATTATTATTATTATTATTGATTACTATCCTTATTATTAATTAGTCAAAATTATTAATTAACTGTTATGATTAATCATTATTATTTTGATTAACTATTTTTATTATTAATTAGTTATTAAATAACAATTATTAATATTTTTGATTATTTTTATTAATTCTTATTATTAATAGTATTAACCATTATTATTGTTCTTAAAATTATTAATTATCATTTTTATAAATATTTATTATCATTAATTAAAAATTTTGTTATTATTAAGATTAATATTAATAATTACTATTTTTTTGCAGTAATAATAATGGCACTTATTAATATAAACAATAATTATTATTGTAAATGGTAATAATTTTCATTAATAGTAATGATTATTATTGTTGTCTTTATTATTTACTATTAATATTAACATTAATATTAGTATTAATAATTATTATCAAGATTAATAATTATTATGATCATTACTATTAATAATAATATTATTTACTGCTAAAATTATTATTTTAATTATTATTAATATTATTATTTTTTATGATTTATTGTTATTTTTATTATTAATTAATAATTGCTATTATTATAAAACTTATAAATAAGCATTTTTAATTAATAATAATATTAATTATTATTATTATTAATACTAATATTAGTAATTATTGTTATTATTAAGAGCAATAAAAATAGGTATTGTTAATATTAACATTAATTATTATTGTAATTATTAATAATATTGTTTAATAATAATAATTACATCAATGATAATAACAATAATAATGGTTATTAATATTGACTATAATGATTATTATTATTATTACTATTAGTAATAATTTTAATTTAATATTTAAAGTTTATTATGATTATTATTACTGTAATTATTATTAAATGGATTAATTACCATAATTATTATTGCTAATTATTATTAATGATTAATTATCATATTTATCGTTGAAAATTATTTTAATAATCATTATTGTTAATTACTGATGATTTTTGCTAATAATTATTATTAGTTAATAATAAATTTAATAGTAATTACTTTTAATATTGAAAATAATGATAATTAAGTATTATTATTTAGTTAATTTTAAAATAATAATTATTAAAATTAGTACTTAATAATAATTATTATTGCTAATAATATTAATAAATATTTCTATTATTCTTCTTAATTAGTATAGATTCGTGCGATGCACGGACTATCTTTTAAATTAAATTTAAATTTAACAACTATAGAGTATTCATTTCATAAAATCATTTGTCTTATAAATATTTTATGAATACTAAGATAAAACACTGCCTGATTTACTTGATCATACAATAGTAAAATTGGCTTTTTCAATCAATGGAAACTTTAATTGGTGAATCAAATCCTTCTCCCATACGTCCAAAAGTCTCAAATCTCACTAAATTCAGTTGTAAAGTGGATTATGTCGGGGAAAACTAACCCATTAAAAGTAGGTCTTGATTATGAAATGATCAGCACATAGCATGAGACAGTTAGGATCATGTATCACTCACATCTAAAATAGTTTCGCTAAGTTATAAGCCACAAATACCACTTCCTTTACATTAGACGACACCTTCGAGAATAATTAGATACCCAAAATTCTTTCAAAACAAAGCCATTTCTTCATTCTACATTTATGCAATATACATCAAACTTTATGGTTTATAAATTCTACACTATAACGTATCTAACATCATGATACTCTCTATGATAACTCATAAAAAAAAAAATGAATCCAAAAATATAATGTACATTAAAGACCCTCACCTAGCTATAAACATAGAAAATTATACATAAATTCTTATATAACGTTGGAGCTTCACTCCATCATACTGAACATGCCATTTGTTTCTTCTAATGAGTTGCTTTGCACCCCCCTTCTTGTTAATTAGCATCCCCTTTGTAATATCTTCAAAGAATGATAGTGTTGCAAGAGCTTCAAATCTGACCCAAAAATAGCAGTAAATTTCATGGTTGTTCATTTCTCATATTGCACAATTACATTACATTCCTCGAATTAAGTTCCAAAGGCATATCAAAATCATAAGGAAAACAATAAACAATTCATCAAAGTAATCATCCAAATTGTGCAATGACATTTTGAATTAAGTCAAATAAATTACCAACACATTACTGCATCCTCTTAGAAGTTACAATCCATGCGATAACATGCATCCTCATTAGAGAAATTCCGTTTAGTTTTGCAAAGAGTCAAACACAGAGGAGCAATAGCAATATTAATTACAAACCACTTATTAGGGGAAAGCTTGATATCTAACTATAAACTCAAAATAAAAACAAAAAGTATGAACCAAAATCACAAACGAATTATTGCAAAACAAAATCTAAACAAATAAAAAAACTACATCCAAATTGAAAAATTAAATTACCCCCCTTTCTCAGTCAAATCCCACTCTCCCAAAATCCTGAGTTAAGTACTTTGAAAGTACCTAATGTCTTTAATTACTGTCCAATAATGACCTAAAGGTTAGCATCAAAGTACATAAAGAACCTATGGTAGAAAAAAGAGGCATAATATGACCTAAAGATGGATTAATGTTCTATAGGGACATATAAAATAAAACAATAACAAAATAGGAGTTATAATATGCAGTAAATATACTATATTTTTAACTGAAGTGTATGAAATAATTGAAAAAAAAATTAACCCATGTAAAAAAACGCACATATCTTACTGCCTCCCTCATGACGTTTTTGCACAATATCTAATTAATACAATAAAGGTACTTAGAATTAAGTCTTCACCAGTACTTTTCAATAATTGATTAAATAATTAACAAACTTAAAGCTCTTCATCAATGATGGAATTTAGACTCCCTAAATTAGTTTGATTAAACAACGACTTCAAATACTTTGTTCAATTATGCTCTTATTGATGCAGATATATCTTATTCTATTGCTATTCTCTGTTTAAGAATTAAATTATGACAATATTGCTATAGCCCAACCTCCATATTTTTGTCTCACTGAAAATACGAACTTTTTGCCGGGGGGGGGGGGGAGGGATCATGATGAACTTTGTTCATAACACATTTATTTTTATGTTGTGTGTGAAATGAATTTTTTCAAAATATAGAGATATCAAATGCAATATCTCTTGAAAATTTGTCAACAATAGTAAGAATCATAGTATAAAATTTATTCTCTTTCATCCAATGCTGAATTGCATGTATATGCCTTTAAAATTCATTATTTTAGTTTTTTCACAATAGTATTTAGAAATAGTTATCAATTTATGCTAAGGTGAAGGCATCATTTTCCAAAAAATAGATTATATTCCTTTAATTCTCTTTTTTTCTCTTCCCAGTTGAACAAAATATTAATCCAAAATCCTTGAAGGACACTTATTTGTACTCGAGGGTCCTATTAGACAGTAATGCAATGTTTCAAGTCCTTCCACAAGTATTAACTCCCCAAATCCCTAATTCAGTGCTCATTATGTTAAACATGTTGTACAATTAGTTCCTCCAAAAAGAAAAGACAAAATGGAGCTCAAAACTCAAAATGACTCCATCAATACCCAACTCAAGGTCAAAATACCCTCTAACTAAAATTAAATTTTCTGAAGCCAATTGCCCCGTTCTAAATCAATACACCATACTATCATCCCTTATCTCAAAATCTTTGACTTCACAAATCAACCACCCTCCTCCAAAACTCCATTATCATGACTATCCTATTTGTCATTCTTACACCTTAAAAATAAAAAGAAGTTAAAAAAATCCAAAACCTTGATAACATACAACCAAAAAGAATTGCTAATAGTAGCAAAAACCCAGCAGGCACAAACTGAAATTAATAAACGAATTGGAGCAGAAGCAATCACTCTGTGACACAATGATGGTAGATTCAATCCCAGGAATTGAAAGCAAAAGAAAAAGAAGGAGATTTTCATATGTTCTTCTAGTCTTTGCATACCTCCATTGCTTCATGAGTATTGATTATATCTTTCTATTTTTCTTAGCTTGCACCTATGTATCACACAAATCCCCAAATAAATTGGCCAAAAGATTTTGAAAAATTCATATAGTGAATAATTAAAGGGTAATTATCAAAGAAAATTAGGAGGAATATTAAAAAAGCGATTTCCAAAATAAATTGAAGAAATCAATTTCCTGTAGGGGGAAGAGAGAGAGAGAGAGAGAGTGTGTGTGTGTGTCTGTGTGTGCCGACCTGGCAAATGGGTCATTCGGTTCGGGTACGGGTTAGGTTAAGTTCGGGTTGGGTCATGCTAGGGTTAAGTGACATTTCAGGTCGTTTTGGTTTGGGTCGGGTATGGTTCGGGTTGGGTCGATTTCGGGTCATCAAATTTTTGGTCAAATACACTCGTTATGCCAAAACAAATAACTTTATAGAAAATTTCGGGTCGGGTATGGTTCGGTTCAGGTCATTTCGGGTCGGGTATGGTTCGGTTCAGGTCAATTCGGGTTTCGGGTCTACTTTCCGGTGAGCATATTTCGGGTGTCGGGTCGGGTATGGGTCCGGGTCGTTCGGTTCGGGTTTCGGGTCTCAGGTCAGTTTTGCCAAGTCTATGTGTGCGCACGCTTTGATGAGAGAAAGAGACGTGCACAGCATCCAAAAGTATCCAAAGCCCCGACATTCATGTATCACGTATAGTCAAAAATATGGGGAGTAGGTAGTTAATTCCTCTAAGTTTTGTTTTTAAAAACAAATAAAAATAAAGCAGTATTTTGCTTGGGGATAGACAACAGTTACAAACTATTTTTTTAAAAACTTTAAAATCAAGGGTCTAAATTTAATGAGTTGATAATATTTGTGACTAAGATTACACCAAATCCAATAAATCACTCTCGTGTTAGTATTTTAGGGTTTTCCAAATATTGTTATTTATATAATCTATATAGATAGATTAGATACAAAATCGAAGGCTTAGATTTAATAGATGGCTAGTTTTTATAGCTGAGATTACATCAACTCCAGCAAATCACTCCCATTGTAGGTAGCATTTTAGGTTTTTCCAAAGATTATCACTTTTTTTAATTGCTTGGATTTTTTTTAGATAATAGAATTATCATGCATGCCTTATAAAATATAACCGAAATTATGAGTGATTTTTTAAAAAAATAAAAATTGTAAATCAGTCTTTTACTTAGATAAGGTGATTTTTTTAAAACTAAAATATATGGTTTAGATTTAATGAATAAATATAATTGTCTAATTTTTTTCCTAGATAATAGGATTATCATCTATCTTTTATCATGTATAGACGAAATCATGCAGGGTTTTTAAAAATAAAATCAAAAGATATCCTAACTTAAAAATCGACGGTTTAGATTTAATGCATAAATAATTTTTACATTTAAGATTACATCAAATCCCGCAAATCACTCTCGTTGCACCATTCTAGGGTTTTGTAAAGATTGCTATTATAATAGTATAGATATTGTTAGATATTATTTATATTAATACTAACTATAAATAATATTACTAATTATTAATTTTTATCATTTTTATCAATAATTATTAATATTAATATTAATAATAATATTAATTATTATTATTAATACTAGTAATTATTGTGATTATTATTATCAATAGTATTATTAATTATTATTGTGACTATTACTAATATTCATTAATAATAATAATTATTAGAATAATAATAAAAAAATTATATTGACATTAATTTTAATATTAACGATTATTATTATTATTAAAAATTATTATGAATATCATTAGTAATTGTAATTATTAATAATAATAATTAATGACTAACTATTATTTTTAGTATTAGTTTATGATTTTTATTATTATAATCATTATAACCATTTTAATAATAAGATTAACAGTAATTATTTTTAATATTCACAATAATAATGATTTTTGATTATTAATATTAATTAATTAAATTTGAAATAATAATAATAATTAAAATTTTTACTATTAAGTATTATTTTTGGTATTGAAAGTAATGATAATAATTAATATTTGTTATAATTACTATTATACGTATTGCTAATATTCATTGATAATAATGATAATAATCATTACATTAAGTATAATTATAACAAATACTAAAAAGTATTACTATTAGTATTAATCATAATACTTATTATTAATAATAATTTTTATTATGATTATCATTAACTTTAATACGAATGACTACTATAATTATTGTTGCTAATTATTATTATTAATATTAATAATAATTATTGTTAATGACTCATTATTGTTTTTTTTATTAATTAATAATTTTTATTATTATAATAAGTTATTAATTATTATCAATTTTTGAAAGGATTAATAGTAATTGTTTTATAATAAATGTAACAGTTACTATTATTATTATTTATTTAATTAGTTGTGTATGAGTAATTAATAATATTTATTGTTATTATTAATATTAGTTATAATAATAATTACTGTTCTTGATATTATTAATTATTAATTTTATTATAATTAATTAATATTAATATTAGTAATGAGTGATTTTTATTATTATGAATATTGATATTAATTCTTATTATTTGCATTAATAATAATTATTATTACTATCAATAGCGATCACTATTATTATTATTACTAATATTCATTTATAATAATTTTATAATAATAATAAATAATAATAGTAGTTAATATTACTATTAATTAATTATTAATATTAATTTTAATATTATTTATTAATATTAGTATTAATGATTATCTTTATTGCTATTGCTATTAATAGGAATTATTATTGTAGTTATTATTTATTACTACTACTACTACTACTACTGCTACTACTACTACTAATAATAATAATAATAATAACAGCAATTGAATATTATTATGTTACACAAATCGTTAATATCTAATATCAATACTTTCACTCCTGCCCACTCTTTCCCACTCTCCACTTCCACACCCAACAAACCACTCCTACGCATTTTCATCCATTTCTTCACACTCATTTTCACTCTTACTAATTCCATACCGGCTAATGCAATATGCCTATAAAAAGAACGTGGCCTAAATTGGGGAGTCCTTTGACATGTATGTCAAGGTCACCTATCACTTACAACTTAGGTACAGTAAAAGAGTTGTTCAATAGAGAAAAGAGTTGTTAATTGATATTAGGCCACATGCCAGCATCATGCACAAGCTGGATAGACATGCTTGTGCTCATCTTCTATTTGCCATTTACTGTTATGGACATGGCCGTTAAAACTCAGTTTTATTTGGGTGTTTCTTTTTATTTTGTTTGTTTTTATTTTTCTAAGATAAATTGACAACAATGCAAATTCTCATGCTTTTTAAATTAAGTACTGACATATTAAACATGCTAGGTTCAAAAATCTAATCTAATACAATGATTCTTAAATTAATTATTGACATATTAAACGTGCTCTTAGGCTGGAGTAGTTGAGGTCTAATCTACTAATTGAAGAAAGAACTTCGACAAGTCTTACTCTTATTGGAAGTATCAATGGTTCATTGCTCAAACTACAAAAGTTGTTGGTTCGTTCCAAGGAGGTTAGCTGTTGGTTGTATTGATTGTAGTGATAGATTGACTTACAAGTAGTCTTGTATCAGTTGGTTAAATTTTGTTCCACTTGTACTATTGTATAATTTCATGCAACTTCTTTGAAGCTCTAATGATTAAAAAACAAAACGAATATCAAATTTATCATCACATGACATATTGCAGTTAAAAAGAAATCATAACTATAAAAGTAAGAAGTTCCACCAATAAAAAATCAAACGATCTAATATAATGAGTTGGGGTATCTTTAATATATTTTTTGTCGGTGTAAATATAATTTTTTTTCTAACAAATAAAAATAATCAAAATATATAGTAGATGCCACCTAATTTACCTAGTAAAAACTACACAACTATGGCGGAAAAACTTACGCTTAATTAATTCTGGGCTAGATTGATTTCATGGCACCCTTAAAAAAAAAGAGGCAAAAACGTAAGTTTTCAAAGATTCAAACCTCTCGTGCTATTGGCTACGATCACAAATGCTCTCCATTTCCATTTCCACTATATATATTATAGATATGGGAGTTTATGCTCCCATGTATAGCTAGATAAATTGTGCCACGTTGGATTTACACAGGCTTTTAAAAAAAAAAAACACAAAAGGCACTCAAGTTGAAGAACCGCCATACCTAGAAACGCACAACCGTTGCTCTGTACCCGCCATTTTTTCAACTAGTAAAAACCCGTGCTTTGCACAGAGCCTCTTTAATAAGAAATTTAGTGCAAATTAATACGGATCTTATAAGTGAAATTTGTTCATAAATGTAGTATGTTGTGATGTAATATAAAAGATACGATCACTAATTTTTAGAAAATACGACAGTATTGGGAATATGTAATTTCCAACACAGGATTGCTAAGAAGGTATAAAAAAAGGTGTAACATAAAGGTGCACCCAATTTTCTTTCAAATAATACCATTTTACATCACCGCTATAAGCCAGGAGCATGCCTTTTATTTTGGGGGAAGGGGGGAGGGGCGGGTGCTAAGAGCACCACTAAATTGGTATAAAGCAGTCTATAATTATACTTTTTACATAAGAACAAAAAATAAGATTGGCTCATACATTCCTTGTAATTTTTGATACAATGAACTTGTTGCTCTGGTGTGCATTTTTGGCATTAAATTGGTACAGAGGGTGATACAATAATACTTTTTACACAAGAACGAACAATAAGATTAACCATACATTCCTTGTAATTTTTTATACAATAAACTTGTTGCTCCAGTGTGGCATTTCTTGGCATAAAATAAGGAAAGTGCATATACCCACATTCCTTCAATGAACAAATGCATAATTGTAAGCTTTTATCAAGCTGAAGGGATAGATATGCCAAAGAAATTCAGTGCATTAAACATCAACAAACCAAGCATAGCAATGTCATTTTTTTCAAATAATTCCAACGACGCCTTCAGATAGAGCTCTCAACTTAACTTGTCACTCATATGCCTGGTTGTTGTAACCTTCCCCAACTCCTTATATGAATTAGAAGCATATCACGCCCATCTTTCCTTGCACTATCATATTAATTTTTCTTGTCCTTCGCATGGTCACATGTTGTGGTTCCTAGTGGTTTTTTTTCTTGTTTTTAGCATGGTTATAAGGTTTCATAGTCATCCTATTCTACCAACTCTACCAAATAGTCTATATAACTATGAAAAAGAAAAAAAGAAAGTTTTCTACTTACCTTGGTAATTGTGTATCACGTGTCCAATGCTTCCTATGCTCCCAAGTACTATTGATTGCAACAATAATTTTGCTTTCGCTCGTTCACTTGCTAAATTCTGACAACCATTTATATACATACCATGCATAGACATAGTTGTGGTGAGGATTTCATAAGTTTACAAAATATATACATGCCATGCATAAGCATAATATATTATCCATGGCCCATACATGCCCAAATCAACTAAACAGCACCAGCTTTTTCTCTTTACCTATTTTATCTCCCCTACAGCATCAAACTCATGGTGTTTTAGGAGAGAATACCTAATGGCTAAACAATTTTTGACTAAGTTCCATTACAACATGAAACTCATTCTGATTGGGAGTAAGTTTTTCTCCCCAAATAGTCAACCATCACTCTCATTCTTTGGCAACACGGTTTTAATTAAATAAATTATTTAAGAACATAGAACAAAACATGGGGGATAGAGCATTTGCAAAGTAATCCTACATCATTGAATCGGTTGCCTCTTAGGCGTCACTTAGGACATTCACTCCAGCAAATAAGCCAAGAAAGCAAAACAGCGCATATAACAGATAATGAATTTTTGCACCTTTCTTCAAGCAAATGCATGCTTTACAATGTCAATAGTAGATGACAAACACCACGGTATTATTTCAGGGTATGAGAGTTGACTATGAAGCAGGTTACCAATCTTAGCAAGATGTATCATACAGGTCAGATGATCATCAAGTCATGTTATAGCCAATCAATAGTAATTGGAATCCATATCACTGCCTACATAATGTAGTATACCAAGGTAGAGCCAATAAAAAATTGTATATAAGTAAGAAACAATGAGAAATGTAGATGTAAAATAGACTCCATAGGAACGTAGGGTAAAAAATACAACTAAATATGGGAATTTAGTTTTAAAATAGGAATCTAGTTTTAAAATATAATTGAGTACATTGGTTGACGTTAAAAGTGATGGGAAAGACTATAGATTTCATTGAGGTTTTTAAACATACTCTTTGGGGCTTTTTTCTTTTTTACAACTACTAAAATGATGGTGAGAGAGGCACTCAAAAGGTGCATAAGAGAATCTAAAATTATAATATGAAACCCTTTTATTTAAGTTGAAATTAAAGTGAGCAGTTATGATATTTTAATGCGTATCAGCATCGTTGTAAGTTGGATTAGAATCATTTCAATATTTTAAACACCCCCTCCTCCAAAAAGGAACAAAAAAACCTTCATATAGTAAAGTTTTTCTTATTATGTTGTATGCTCTTCATTATGACTGCATTCAGGAAAGGTCATCTGACCTGAAGCTGAAAGGTATGCCTTCTAATGGAAAAGTGTTGGAAAGAAGTCTGATGGAAAGTTTCAGAAGAGTGCACTGGTTGAGGTTAAAAGTCATGGGAAAGACTATGAATAATCTTAGTGTTCTGCAGTTATTGCGAGATAAAAAGAAAGGGTATATTCTTGGTAGAATATTATAGTCAGAAAACAGATGACAAAAGGAAATTCATAAGAGTGAAATTGATACTCAAGACATTACAATAATGATTTTTGCATAGTTAGTGTCACTTTTCTTTCTGTATATTATATACATTCTGTAAATTATATGATCGTAAGAAATTAGTTAAAAAAAATCATAAAATTTTATACAATCATAAACCATAACTTCTCCTCTCAAAGTTCCATCGTCAGTTTGAAATGGTGGATTCTGATGCCAAAGTTTGAAGTTAAATGGAGAAAATCAAAAGGCACCAAAAACGAATCTTTCAATTTTCAAAAATTGCTGAAGGGTAAATTAAATGCAAACATGCCAATTTAAATGGAATCAATATAATCCAGCCATAGGGCAATCCCATGTCCTTATTGTAATATGTTTCATCATCATTAGAAGTCACTTTAGAAGTTATAATATCGAAATGTCCCACAATCACAAGATCAATCCAGGGACCTAATTTCTTGTTCTTTTAATATCAAAATTCTAATACCTCGAATACACAAAATAGATGAAGGGACAGAGGAAATATATAGGGGCTAATTAACAGAGTCTGACCTGCAAGTTGATAGATTCATTGTTGTTGCCACCATTAGCATCTGAAGTTGAAGCAGAATCAGACGAATGAAATTCCCATCTGGCCATTCGTCCAATAGGCTCTTTATGATTCTCCACAAAAAAAAAAGAAAGACATAAATTTGCCAAAAAAAAGGAAAATCTTGTCAAAACTAAAGAACTTGGACTGTAAACGTCTCAAAGAAAAACTGTGGCCATGGAGAAACTGTGGCCATGGAGAAATTGATGCCCTTGAAAGAGAAAGAGAAAGAGAAAGAGAAAAAGAGGGAGAGAAAGTAGGAAAGAGAGCTCACATATAGGGAGGTGTGAAAAGGATTGACGGTGAGAGAGAAAGAGACGTGTGGGGCACAGTTGCTGATGGAGAAACGTGACATTCTGGGTTTTTTTTTCCATGAATAATTTTTAATTTATTTCTACTAATGAACAGTAGATATTAACTTTTTGAGCTTAATCAACGGTGAAAATACACAAATCTCTCACAATTTATGGATAACTATTTGGTGGCTTCTCAGCCCCTCACTCATTTTTGCATTTATAATATAAAAATTTGCGTTTGTGCTGCTCTGTGACTTCTCTCTCGAACTCAACTCCCCCAAAACATGAATGTTGCATGTTATCAAGCAAGATTGTGAGGAATCAAAAACTAAAGAAATTCGTTCAATTAAGCTCTACAAGTGCTAACAATGGCGGAAACAATGAATGCCTTGTCTTCAAATGTCTTGCCTGCAAATTGTGATTCTGAACTTGGAATTGAAGTCAACAACAAGGCAAAGAGGAGAAACAATCACATACAAGTGAAAATCCAGGTAAGACATTTTAGAAGATGTTGGAATAATTGAAAATAATGGAAATTTAGGGTTCAAAGTTCGATTTGATGGTATGCAATTTTGAATCTGAAAATTGGATGAAACTGACCAACATTGATAGTTACATGATAATTGAAAACCTCCAGAAAGAGATATTTCACCTAAATAGAATACTATTGATATGTAATCGAAATGCATTGTATATGTATCTGTTCAATTCGTTAGCTGTTATAAGGTCATGATTTCTAAGACTTTTATAAGATTCTAGGGGGGAAGTGCTTAGGTTAGAATGTGTGTTGTGTGCTGTTAGCCTTGATTAGTTCATTAGATATGCTTGACAGTTCACTTGTTTAATGGAATTGCATTGCCTCTGATCAGTTCATTACCTTAGATTGATTTCTAATGCATTCAGCTACAGGCCTTATACTTGCTTGGAAATTCACATACCATAGATGACATTGTTATTTGCAGCTACAACCGGAAAACTGAACAACTTGTTTACTAAGTTGGAGATCAGTAAAAGAAATAATGTTAATATTTATGTTAATGCTGTTGCTGTTATTATTACTGTTGTTGTTTACAACTTCTAACCTAAATGTTAGTGGAAAATGCGACTGTTAATGCTTCTGATTTTTACTGCTACTAATATTAATCGTGGTGTAAAATGGGATTGTTAATGATGTTGCTTTTTGCGGCTTCTATTCTTCATGCCTCTTGACTTGTTGACATTTACAATGAACAACACTTAAGAACTCAGTGAAGTCACCCAACGTCAGTAGTGAACCACCCTGATCTACACCTGTGAACCACCAAAAAAAGATAATGAACGACCAAAAATAAAGTCAATGAACTACAAAGAAGTTAAAAAACTGTGGCAGACAAATGAAAAGGCATTAAATGAGAGTAACCAATAGGGAAAGCTGAAAGGCTATATGACATGGAAGCAAACATCCTTAACAATTTTACCCGAGTTTAAAACCATGTCCTAAAAGGTGTCTGCAACAATCACCTGTACAGACTCAATGTTACTCTCAGGAATGGGCTTAGACTTTCTGGTTGCAGGCACCTTTCCCTTTGAGACTTTAAAATAATGATGAATGCATTAGATTTGGGCTATATTTTCTAAGTCTATGTGAGAAAGACTATGACAAGTAATGAGAAGTCTGCCATGTGAATTAGAAGATTCCTCTTATAAGAGCGGTTTAAATGCTTATAGATTGCACATTCCATTGGTGTAATTGAGCTTAGGCAGTTGCCGGAAGTCACCTAGCCATTCATCTTAAGCTTTGCTCCCCCGCTGGCTGAGGAGTGCAAATTTTCATCATAGGATGAATTATATGAAGAAGCTCCATCGTATTAATTTTTCGATGGAAAAAGACTATTAGTGCAAATTTAAGGATTAATTTGTGACAATTGCTCATTGTTGATAATGTTGTGATAAAATTTAGACTTGGATTCATTTTAGGAAGTTGCATGTTACTGGGAATAACTCCTTTTATGATGATATGATGTATTTATTTCTTTTCTCAGCAATTGACAAAATTGGACCCCACTCTGTTGGCAGCTACTTTGATATGATGTCCAATTCTGTAATTTTCTTTTCTTCAGGCTGCATGGATGACAGCCTGATTCTATTTGTTTTAAAAAAGAAAAAGGAGGGGGGTCAAAGAAGAAGTAAATCCCATGATAACACCATCTCCTAATATATCTCAGGCTTTGCTACAAGTCTTCAATGGCGAAACAAGCTTTCGCTATACACATGACACTCTAATACACAGTTTCCTATGGTCCCTAGATGACAAAGAACAACATCAAACAAAGGGCACAGTAATTCGGTACATAGTTGATCCAAACTGCATTTGGTGTTGCTTGCACTGAATTAGACTCCCAAGAGTGGAGTCTGATGTATTTAAGAACTAAGCATAATGTGCAACACTTACACAACCTAATTGCTATGGGTTCCTAAGGCTTGGTTGTAGTCAATTATTTCTCAACTAGAGAGTGGGCTTTTGGAACCAAGTCCTCTTCGAGTTATTGGTTGAATTTTTTGTGTTGTGTTATTGGTTAATTGTATGGGTAATTATTCATACTTATTAAATATAAGTTTTATCAAATGGGTTGTGTTGTCGTAGTTGGTCAATAATTTAAAGGAACTTTTAGTGGTGAAACTTTTTTTAGTTTGTGGATTTGGCGTTGTTCACTATTATACACATCATAGTTCACTGTTAGTTGTTGTGTTGTTCATTTTTTCCCCAGTATATTATACCATTATTAGTGGTTGAATTTTTGGTGTAGTGTTATTACTTAATTGTGTGGTTATTATTCATACTTCTTGAGTTTTATCAAATGGGTTGTGTTGTCGTAGTTGGTCAATAATTTAAAGGAACTTTTAGTGGTGAAACTTTTTTTAGTTTGTGGTTTTGGTGTTGTTCACTATTATACACATCATAGTTCATTACTAATTGTTGTGTTGTTCAGTTGTTTTCTCGTATAATATACCATTATTACTAGTTGAATTTTTTGAGTAGTGTTATTGCTTAATAATTTGGGTTATTATTCATACTTCTTAAGTGTTATCAAATGGGTTGTGTTGTCGTAATTGGTCAATAATTTAAAGGGACTTTTAGTGGTAAAACTTTTTGTAGTTTGTGATTTTGGTATTGTTCACTACTATACACTTCATAATTCATTACTGATTGCTGTGTTCACTTTGTTCTTCTTTATATTATAGGCATTCGTATCCAAAATCAGGACATTATTGAGGTTCAACCTTTGCGAGAAGTGTTGGTTGGGGCTACAGATATCTCAGAACGTGAAGCGTTTCATATCTACAATGACTAAGCATATAAAGTTGGCTTTAGTGTTCGCTATTCCAAGATACGTCATAGATGTAAGTCCAATTTTTGTCCAATCCAAGCCTAATTCCTTCTTTTAATCCCTTTTCAACTCTGTTGTAGGTTTTTTCCGAGTTATTGATAGAAGGGGAGCAGCTAAATGTGTAAACAACGCAAAGTAAGAGCAAGGAAGGTCACACGGAGGCCCCGAGGGATGCAATAGGTCAATGAAAGCAACAATTGAAGGTCCATGGGAGGCGACAGCCGTTGCAAAGTCAACTGCATGGCTGTTGACACCCTAAAAAATTGCAGCATAATTCCAGGGGTCGCCATGCCATGAAATTTCCTCCAGGCAATGGTCTGGCCGTCGCACTCTCGACGACCATCGTCTAGGCCGGTGTTTTCCCTTTTGCTTCTAATCGTCTTATTTTTGGGGTGTTACGCGATTGTGGCTTTAGAGACAACCTCTCTAAACACCTTTAGGGTGAATTTTTAGGGCTAAGTTAGATTTGACTGTTGTTGTATGGTTGAATTGAAGATTGTTCAAAATGCGGAGTTAAAATATGGAGAAGCATATCACACGTTAATTACGTTTACTATGCAAATTAATGTGGTTCAATAAGATTGCTCATATTGTAACAAACATATCACATGTGCAAAAATTATTTAAAATATGGAGAAGCATATTATAATTAACATAATTGTTTACTGTATTCAACACTAGACAACATAATAAGGTTTGTCTGGGTTATAGGTCATTAACAAGGAGAACGTTAGGGGACACCATCCATAAATCCGGAAGCAAAAGTGAAATGGGATGGTATGGAGTACAACATTATTCACTACAGTATTCAATATTAATCATTATTGCACAACTTGAACAACACGTTAAGCTGTCTGTACTTCCTAAGCCATCAACAACATGCACATCAAAATACACCTACATTGTATGATAATTAAAAGAAGGAAAATATGACTTTATGGATTACAATAATCAACTTTGTTAATTAAAAAACTAAACATAGTTTGGTTAATGGCAGAAATGAACAATGACAAGCATATGTCCATCAATCCCATAATTTGCTTCACACAACAATAATACTCTAGAATTGTAAAAAGTGCCCATTTACACATTGCCCAGATCAAAGACTCTAAAACCAAGAAAAAGAATGGGGCAAGGAACAAGACAACTACAACTACATTGTTATATAACATACAATCAAAACTTGAACTACATTGTTATATAACATACAATCCTCATCTATATAAAACTGAATAAACGCCTTGCAACCTGTCCTCACATCCACATTCGTATGATCCTTATAATTTTGACCTTTATCTTGCTTGAATCCTGCTTTCCAACAACAAAACTAACACATGCATAACCCTCCTCCTTTGGACTTACATCTATGACGTATCTTGGAATAGTGAACACTAAAGCCAACTTTATATGCATAGTCATTGTCGATATGAAACGCTTCACGTTCTGAGCTAGCTGTAGCCCCAACCAACACTTCTTTCAAAGGTTGAACATCAGTAATGTCCTGATTTTGGATACCAATGCCTATAATATAATGAAAAACAAAGTGACCAACATAGCAATCAGTAATGAACTATGATGTGTATAATAGTGAACAACACCAAAACCACAATCTACAAAAGATTTCACCACTAAAATTCCCTTTAAATTATTGACCAACTACGACAACACAATCCATTTGATAAAACTTAACAAGTATGAATAATAACCCATATTATTAAGCAATAACAAAGTAATAACACTTCTCAAAAATTCAACCAGTAATAATGGTATAATATATAGGGAAAAAAATGAACAATACAACAATTAGTAATGAACTGTGATGTGTATAATAGTGAACAACACCAAAACCACAAACTACAAAAATTTTCACCACTAAAAGTCCCTTTAAATTATTGACCAACTACAACAACACAACCCATTTAATAAAACTCAAGAAGTATGAATAATAACCCACACAATTAAGCAATAACACTACACAAAAGATTCAACCAGTAATAATGGTATAATATATGGGGAAAAAAAATGAACAACGCAACAATTAATAATGATCTATGATAGAACCACTACAACCTCAATTCAACAACCAAAAAAGGGGGGAAAAACAATAAAACTAGCTCATATCATAATAACTACACGTACACCATAAGCACTAGGACACTTTTTAAATTTATTTCAGTATAATTAAAATAATGAAGAAAAGGTAATGAACAAATGGAAGCTCGATAATGAACAATATCATACAACTAAAAAATGTGAACATCATAGCCATACTAATAAACAAATAACACCTTTGAAACATATTACACTCACCGTATATGTCTTCATCACCCTCATTAGCCTCAATGTCCAAAGGTTCCGTATTAAATAAATCTATGGAAAAAGAAGGGGGGGGGGGAGCTCATCAATAATATATCTTAACAACATATTCCAATATATGACAAAATTAAGCCATTAATCTACGTACAAATCAAACTTTTGACAACTGTATGTTCTTTAATTTCTTCTTCTCTGCCTTCCACAATGCTTGAGTCCATTTTAAAATTCAGATTTCACACAATGCTTGTTAAAATACAACAACCAAAGGAAAAATCCGATGCAACAATCCAATTACACAATTGCGTGAACAGTATAAATCGGTGCTTGCTATTTTCTGGAGTGTGCTACACATACGGTTGGGAAAAGACACTCATAAATCTGTTTCAAATACAAGAACCTCCATTAAAATGTTCCTCTAATAAATAGGAACCTGAGGTCAAAACCTGTTTTGCAAAATCCAACCAACTTCACAGAAGGACTATTGCAACTCCAAGACAACGTTTCTTGTTTTTGGGCATGGCAATCTCTTTTGTAAGCATCAACCCATCCAAATTGCAATCTCCTCTAAAAGCGTCAACCCAATCGAATTCTGAAAATGGCAGCAATCATTTTTAATGTCTAGTGAACAATGGAAGTTATTTGCATAATTTAGTTTCTTGTTTTTGGGTATGGCAATCTCCTTTGTAAGCATCAACCCATCCGAATTGCTATATCCTCTGAAAGCATCAACCCAACCGAATTCTGGGAATGACAACAATCATTGTTAACGTCTAGTAAAAAATGGAATCTTTTTGCATAATTAATTACAAAATCCACTTGCATCAACCCAAAAATCAGATATTGCTAACCTGAAGAGTGGATGAAACTGCAGGAATAACCACCCATCCGAATTATTTTTTAATTATTGAGTATAAAATATAATTTTTTTAAAAAAAAAGGGCTGATGTGGCTGTTACACTTATCGCTGACATAGCCCAGTAATATAAACTCCCGGGTGTATATAATGATTTGTAGTTTCCGTGGGCCATATAATCCATTTCCCACTCGTAATTCACTGCCGTCAATGCCGATCGCCAACCGCAACCGCAATCAAATTATAATTAACCCTTAAGCCTAAACTAAACCATTCACAATCCATTCTTCCCTCACCAAATTCAGCATTTTCTAAATTTGAACAAATGGTTAAAGAAAACCAAAAAAAAAATAAAATTGAAGAAATCATGCCAACAATTCTTTCCTCACATTCCTAAATTAAACCGAAACATGTCCTTAAAAACACCCATTTCCCAACGTTCCTCCGCTCTTTTGTCCACAGAATTTCATCCCAGATTTTCTTTCGCTCATTTCCATGACCACATCTATTTTCATCGTCCTCTTGTTCTGCTCCTCCTTGTCTCTGTCCTCTGCCAACCCAAAAAATGCCACCACTGTCAACCAGAAAATCTGGAAAGCGTGTAAGGCGACGCGCCATCCTGAACCATGCCAGTTCATGCTCACCAAGTCAGGTCGGGTCCGCCAGAAATCATCACCGCAGGAAATAATCCAAGCGGCCCTTCACGTCTCGGGTCAAAAACTCAAAACGGGTCAATCCATGATCAAGGAAATATTAGAAACCTCAACCCAAAACCCAAACCGCACCAAAGTGGCGCAAACCTGCCTAGAGAGCCTCGACTACTCGAGCCTCAGAGCACGTGCGGCGGAGCAAGCGCTGTCACATGACAGGCTGAGGGACGCACGTGCGTGGGCAAGCTCCGCCCTCAACTTCCAGCACGGGTGCTGGGGAGGGCTCAAGTACGTGAACGACACGCCCCTGGTGAACAAAGCGCTGTCGTATTTCGAAACCGAGGTGATCGTGTCTACTGGCAACGCGCTCAGCATGATGCGTGCGTTGGACGCGCTGGGGGACGACACCGTCAAGTGGACCCCACCAAGGACTGAGCGGGATGGGTTCTGGGAGCCCGTGGTTGGGTCCGAATCTGGGTTGGGTATGACTCATATCGGGTTCAAGTTGGCGGGTATGGAGGCGAATGTCACGGTCTGCAAGAGTGGGTGCCGGCATAGCAGCGTGCAGGAGGCGGTGGATATGGCGCCGGAGAATCTGAAGAGCGGAGAAATATACGTGATCAAGATAAAGGCGGGTGTTTATGTGGAGATAGTTAGAGTGCCATTTCCCAAGAAAAATTTGGTGTTCTTAGGAGCTGGTATGGGTAAAACAGTCATCACCGGTTCCCGTAGTTTTGGGCTGCAGGGTATCAACACGTTTCATACTGCCACTGTCGGTGAGTATTAACCTTCGTTTGATTTCTTTCCGTCCTGTGCTTCGAAGTGAATGAAGTAATTTAAAGGTTGTCTTTTTTATTTATTTGTAGTGCGCATCTTTCAAGCAATAAATGTTTGTTTCAATAACTCCGAGTTGTCGAGATACATCTCATGTTTGGATCACGTGGGGAGTAAAGTTGGGTAATAGGTCATGTTGGGTCGAATTTGTGTTCGTATCGAATTTAAATGAGTTGAGAATTCCTTGATTTGAATCTAACCTATTTATTAAACGGGTTGAAAAATCTTGACTTGTACCAATTTAATTTTTAAACGGGTTGACTCGCTTAACTCGTTTAAGCTAAATAGGTCAAGTTCAGTCACCTAATTACTATTTATGCATTTAATGTTTTCAACTAATACGTAATTACAGTGTTAAAAATTAAGTTTACATATCGCATTAAATAATTACTCTTTAAAATTCTCCTGATTCGTCATAATTCACAATTTTAAAAAAATTTTATATTCATAATTATCTAATAAAAAGTAAATGGATAAATGACAAATGGAAAAATGAGTGGACTTATTTAACTCATTTAATTAAACGAGTTAAATAAGTACTTTTTCGTATCGAGAATGTCGACCTGAACCTAACCTATTTAATTAAACGGGTTGAATGTGTCAACCCATTTAATTAAACGGGTCGAAGATTTACACCCAAAGTCACTTAACTTCGTGTCGGTTTCGGGTCGGTAATTATATCGGATCAGCTTTTTCCGGCTCTAGTGGGAAGTGTGAGGCTGCGAAGTGTTTTGACTAAATTCGACATGGGTTCATGGTATCCAATATGGCATGGAATGATTGAATGAAAGCTTACTTGTATGCCAACCTCTCTTATCTTAGCTAATTAGTTGAGTTTAGTTGACTTGGAAAATTTGATTTGAGCATTAATTTTTTCATTTGATTTTTATTGTCATCGTTGATATTTGATTTCAATAAAAAAATCTTCCTTTTTAAAAAATTGTCATAATTTTAATTTTTGATTTTTCTTGATCAGAAATAAATTGATGCTCAAAAAAGAAAAATGTTTTCTATCAAAAAAAGAAAAAGAAAAATACTACTACAATATGTTCAATTATGAGTAGTGCTTAATTTTTGCAACTCTATCTAGTGTAGGGTGTAACTTTAGTCTTACGGGAAAAACAAGTAAACAACCATACATCTCGTCATAGGGGTCTATTGTATTTTGTTTCGCTTTTAGTTCTCTGAGGTTGAGATTAATACGTAAAGCATGTAAACAACCATTAAGACTGGTAGGTAGAGCTAGTAAACATCAGGCAATAGCAGCATCAAAGGAAAAAAATGAATCTTACACGTTACATAGAGCTCTTTTTTATGATTGAATATTGTATATGTACCCTTGGTTAGTACATATGTTCAAAGGTATATACATGAAATTGTAATAAATTACACGGTACAATCTAAGGACATTTTTCCAGCGTAATTGCGTAAAAGTTACTTTCACATATTCGTCACTCTTATTTTGATGAAAAGAAGAAATTTTGTCTATAAGTGGATGCATGGAATCCCTCAATGAATCTACTGTTGAATTAATTCACATTAATCCGTATTTCAATATAATCATGTAATTTATTCTACATATCACTAAACACTTCTTTGTTATCATTGGTTCCATCTTTTATGAAGGCAGTATAATGTCAAGTTTAAAGTCTATTGGAGTCTAAAGATAAGTAAGCGGAATAATATCGTGAACATCTGATCACATCCCTTCTTGCTAGTTGTGTTGTGAAATAATAAGGATTCAGTTGTTTTTAAGCATGTAGCCTAATGAAAATGACTTTGCATTTAGTAGTTACCCTGCATTATGTCTAACTATCCTCAAAGAAGATTCTTAGGTATTAATTTGTCAGTTTATTTATCACAACATATTTCTAAGGGCATTTTTGTTGAACTCAGAGTACAGCCATATTTAAAAGTAATAATTTCGACTTTTAATTAGTTTCGTAAAGTCCTAAAGTTATAGGAATAAAATAGGCTATTTACAGAGGCTGAGATAACAACGCGCACATTTAAATTTGCACGTAAGACTGCAAACTTTGATGATGATCTGGATAAATTAATATTCCTCTTTCCAATTCCTAAATTTTGTTGATCATTTTGCTGCAGGTATACTTGCGGATGGATTCATGGCAAGCGGCCTGACAATTCAGAACAAAGCAGGGGTGGGCGCACATCAAGCAGTGGCCTTCAGATCAGACAGCGACTTCTCCTACATCGAAAACTGCGAGTTCCTTGGCAACCAAGACACCGTCTACACCCATTCCCTCCGTCAACTCTATTCCAACTGCATAATCCAAGGAAACATCGACTTCATCTTTGGCAACGCAGCTGCTATCTTCAAGAACTGCACCATATTAATCTGCCCTCGCCAGGAGAACCCGGACAAGGGAGGAGCCTCTGCCATCACAGCACACGGGAGATCCGACCCAGCCCAAACCACAGGCTTCGCCTTCGTGGGGTGCCACATTGATGGGACCCCTGACTACATGGAGTTGTACAAAGCAAACCCTAGTATTCACAGGAATTACTTGGGGAGGCCATGGAAGATGTACTCAAGGACCGTCTTCATTAACTGCACCATGGGAGAGCTTATTCATCCTGAAGGGTGGATGCCGTGGGATGGAGATTTTGCGCTTTCTACAGTTTATTATGGGGAGTATGGCAATTCTGGACGAGGCGCTAATGTATCCGAAAGGGTGCCTTGGAGCAGGCTTATTCCAGCCGAACGTATATCTACATTTACTGTACGGAATTTTTTGCAAGGTGACGAGTGGATTACCAAATCATTTTCTTGATTAAAGAAGCTTCAAAGGTTTTTTTTGGCCCTATTTTTTACGAAAGATAACATACACTTTTCACTAGGTGAGTGGTGGATAGAAATATCTTGACGTCCATTTAAGATCTCTTATTATGTTCCATGAGATTTTTTTTTTATTTTTTATTATGGTTGTCTCATTTCATATGAATAAGGGAAGGGGATAATAAAATCCTCATTCAAGCAGTGCAAGGATACATACAAGCAACATGGAAATTACAAGTCCTGATACACGAAATCTACACTTACTTTCAATCATGTAATCATACAATCGTTAAACATATTTTTAGGGAAGGCAATCGCGCAGTAGCTAGCTAGCAAAGTTAGGACTCACTATGAAAATGGTCTTACATAGAGACCTTGTATCCTTTTTGAGGATAATCTAGGGAGACCTCTTGCGAGAAGGGCTGACTATATTGTATTATTTACATTTCTTGCCCAAAAAAATGAATAACGCAATATTTAAAATTTTAAATATTATCAAGGGAATAAAACTTTATCTAAAATGAGGTTTTCTTTCGAGAGTGGGGCATGCAGGGGAATTGGGATGATTTTTTTGGGCAGTGATGTATGTTTTACAACAAGATACCTCTTAACTATCTTGTTTTAATCAAAAGTAATATGGTACATGATTTTAAATTATCAAATTTTCAATATTAGAATCAATTATGAATGGTAGAGCCCTAAAATTATTGATTTCACTGACGAATATAAAATGATACTCTAATCAGATCAACCCTATCCGCGAAAGCATATCATGCACGTCATTTTCTAATTGTGAAAAATATAAATAAAAGATTATTTTTTACAATTTATAAGTTAAAAGAATAAGACCCTTCCACTATTCAGTCATGCAATTTTTAAAAAAAATTTAATATATGATAATATGAATTTAAGCTCAGGTAAAACACTTAAAAAGTGTCTTCTAGCAAAATATATATTATTTTGCAATTTTTTTGATGAGAATAATTTTGCTAAATATATGCTCTACTTAAATTAATTTAAAAAGATGATCCTTAGACTCAATAATGTTTTTTCGGTGGTACTTAATTAGTCTTCAAGAGAATGGTCTACTCAAATTTGAAAGTGTGACAATCTTTACAACTTTAGAGTACTCTTGTCTACAATGTTACTTGAGGGATGTTAGGATTATCAACAATAATATGGCATCTCTGTAATTTGTTGCTAGTTAGTTGCATCATTAGTTACATGGTTGTTATTTTCTGTAACTAATTTGCCAGCTCATTAGCTCGTCCCTGCTATGCATTGGCGGGAACACTGCTCCTATAAATGACCCTGTATCAACTTTATGAGGATGATGAATAGAAAATGTGGATTCTCTCTCTCTTCAAATTTCTCTGTCTAAAATCCTATGTTTGTCTTTGCGATGCATCTTATCATGGTATCAGAGCAAGGGCATGGTGATTCCAGATCATCTATCAAATCTTTTTCATTTTTCGATCAATTGACTAGATCCTTCAATCGATCAAGCCTACAATCTTCTTCACAAACACAATAATTCTTTCATTTCTCGATTGTTTGGTTTGATTCCCCAAACAATCTGGCTGGCATTTCTTGATCTGGAATCGCTCTAACCTAGGGTTTCTCTTCGTTTTGTTGATCCTCTGCTTGTTTCTATCATCAATGAGTTTTGCAATGGCGATTCAAGGAAATCAATTACCTCAAATTAAGCCAAGCGATCCTCTCTACATTCATCCTTCAGATAGTCCAGGGCAAGCTCTGGTCACGAACATCTTCAATGGAGAAAACTACGATAGCTGGAAAAGGTCTATGATAATTACTCTGTCTGCTCGACATAAGGTAGCATTCATCGATGGAACTTGTTCCAATCCAGGTTCTGCATCACCTCTTTAGCAAAGAAACAATGCTATGGTTTTATCTTGGCTTTTGAACTGCTTGACTGAAAACATCAGAAACAGTGTGTTGTATTTTTAAACAGCAAGTGAGTTGTGGATAGATTTAGAAGAGAGATTTGGACGATCAAATAAAGCTAGATTGTTCCAAGTCCAAAAAGATGTATCATGCCTATCTCAAGGAGACATGGACATTGCTGGATATTGCACTAAAGCCAAGCAACTTTGGGATGAATCCAAGGCTGTGAGTAGAATGCCTAGTTGCACTTGTGGAAAATGTGAGTGTGAAGTAAACAAGAAGCTGCATAATTACAATGAGGAGCAGAAACTTATTCAGTTTCTGATGGGCCTCAACAGTAGTTATACTGCAATCAGGGGCAATATCCTTATGATGGTTCCCTTTCCATCTATAAGCCAAGCTTATTCACTGCTTGTCTAAGAAGAAAGGCAAAGACAAGTTAGGACTGAAACACATTTTCTAAGTGAAAATGCCTCTTTGTCTGCAAACAAACAATCCTCACAACAAGAGAGCTAGAGGCCCAACCAAAGAAGATTTGAGAGCAAACGGTCACAATTTTTTTGTGACCATTGCAAAAGATCTGGACACACAGTTGATAAATGTTATAAACTTCATGGATATCCAAACAACTCAAACAAACCTCAAGGCAAAGGTAAAGGAGGACATGGTTTTTCACAAAACAGAAGGGTATATAACACTTGGACTGAAAGCGACCAGCAAGGCACACTATCTGAGCAAACCTCAGTTTTACCTGGCTTGAATCCAGAACAGACCAAGCAGTTGTATCAGTTCTTGAGCAATCTTACCAGCACCAATCAGCCAAAGCACAGTGATAAAGAAAGTGTTAGAGCTCATATGGCAGGCATAATTTCTGCTTCAACAACAACAATATATAATCCCAAAACTATATGCTATTTATGTAAGTTGGAAAATGGTGCTTAGATCTTGGATTCCGGAGCTAGTGATCACATGAGTTTTGATGCTACTTCCTTATATGACCTGCAGTTACTTGAGAATCCTGTTTTAGTATCTTTGCCAAATGTATATAAAGTCCAGGTCACTCAATGTGGAAAGTTAAAAATAAATGTTAAGCTTTAGCTGCACCAAGTCTTGCTGGTACCACATTTTAAATATAACCTTCTTTCAGTTAAGAAAATGACAAGTCAGCTGAAGTGTGAGGTAGTTTTTACAGAAAATTTGTGCATGTTGCAGGGCCCTTCTCCAAAGAGGCCACTGGCAATTGGTAGAGCATCATATGGACTCTACATTCTGGACAAAGAACTGATGGAAGATACCAAGTTTGCTAGAAGTTTATCTTCTCTTTGTAATAATGTACCTGTAGCTCATGAACAGTTTCTTGAATTTTCTTGTAATCATACGGCAAAGCAATTAAGTTTTGTTTGGCATAAGAGGGTTGCACACATACCCTATAAGAGAATGAAACTATTACCGTTAGACATTGATTTCAGAGCTGTACAACAAGATGTCCCCTGTGACATTTACCCCAAAGCAAAGCAACAAAGGTTGCCTTTTCAATTGAGTACTATATCTTCTACTTTTGCTTTTGAACTTATTTATGTGGATACATGGGGACCATATCACACCAAGACCTACAGTGGCCACATGTTCTTTTTAACCATAGTAGATGACTTTACAAGGGCCATGTGGACTCACTTAATGGTGACAAAGAATGAAGCAATAGGGCTAATCAAGTATTTTGTTAAGATGGCACAAACACAATTTTTTGCCTGCATTAAAATACTCAAGTCTGATAATGCATTGGAACTGAGTACTAGTCATATTGCTTTGGATTTTTTCTCTGCTAATGGCATTATACACCATACTAGGTGTGTTCAAACCCCACAACAGAATGGAGTTGTGGAGAGAAAGCACAAACACCTACTAGAGGTTTCACAAGCCCTATTGTTTCAGTCCAACCTACCCCTGAAATATTGGGGAGAATGTGTGTTGACAGCCACATATCTCATCAACAGAATTCCCATTGGAGTGCTGCAAAATAAAACACCATTTGAGTTGCTTTATGGTCAAAAACCATCTTATGAGCATTTAAGGACTTTTGGTTGTCTATGCTACATGAGTACTCCTAAGCAAGGTCGAGATAAATTCCAGGCAAGAGCAATTCCCTGTGTGTTTCTTGGTTATCCATATGGCAAGAAGGCATACAAGGTCTTGAATCTAGACACCCATAAGTTTTATACCTCTAGAGATATTATTTTTCATGAGAATATATTCCCTTTTTCTGCTACACTAGCCCACAGCACTCAGTAGCCCCTATTTCCAGTCCATTCAGACACACCACATGATTATCCTGATTTCTCACAAATTACAAACGATCCTGTCTCCCAGCCATATGCTCAACAACCCATTCCTTTACAGGAGGAAAATACGACTCCTACCGAAGATACTCACCAACAACCATTGAGGAAATCAGACAGACTACACAAGACACCAAGATACTTGACTAATTATGTTTGTGGAACCCAAACAGAGACTAGTTGCTTTGCAACTCTTACTAACCTCAGTTTTCAACCCCCAAGCATGTCTTCCCATTGTTTACATATAGGCAGTCAACAATTCTTGGACACCTTAGTTTCCACTGAGCCACAAAGTTATGAAGAGGTTGTTTTACACCCAAGCTGGCAGGTTGCTATGGATAAGGAACTGCAGGCCTCGACAGACATAAGAACCTGGGATATTGTCTCTTTACCTTAGGGTAAGATACCCATAGGTTACAAATGGGTACATAAAGTCAAGTGCAAAGCTGATGGTATCATTGAAAGACTAAAAGCAAGACTCGTAGTCAAGGGCTTTACTTAGAAAGAGGGCATTGACTGCACTAAGACGTTATCTCCAGTGGTAAAAATGACAACTATTAGAGCCGTAATGACTATAGCAGTAAAGAAGGGCTGGGAGCTTTATTGGTTGGATATTAATAATGCCTTTCTTCATGGGGATTTACATGAGGAAATATATATGAGACTGCCTCAAGGAGTTCACACTACTATCCCCAATGCAGTATGCAAACTCAAGAAATCTTTATATAGGCTGAAACAAGCCTCTTGTCAATGGTATGCCAAACTTTGTGATGTTCTTTTTCAGAAGGGCTACAAGCATTCAGAAAATGATTACTCTCTCTTCTATAAACAAGGTAAAGATTCAGTGGTTTTCTTGGCTGTTTATGTTGATGACATTCTCTTAACCTGGAATGATGAAATGGAGATAAACTCTCTTAAGTCCTTCCTTGATGACACCTTTAAAATCAAGGATTTGGGATACGTCCATTATTTTCTTAGTATTGAAGTTCTCAGATCATACCAAGGCCTCCTCCTCACACAAAGGAAATTCACAATGGAATTATTACAGGAATTTGACAGTTATGCTAGCCTTCCTGTAATCAGTGCCCTTGATCATAACATCAAACTTACTCTAGATGATGGGGCTTTGCTGACAGATCCCAACACCTACCGAAGGCTGATTGGGAAGCTTAACTTCCTCACTAACACTAGACCATTCATTGCCTTCTCTGTCCAACATCTCAGCCAGTTTCTACAACAACCTCGAGAACCTCATATGCAGGCAGCTCTCCATGTTCTTAAATACTTGAGAAGGGATCATTCCCCTTGGAATTCTCCTCAGTAAAAGCCCCACCTTTGATCTCCTCGCTTACTGTGATGCAGACTGGGCTTCATGCTCTCATACTCGCAAGTCAGTAAGTGGTTTAGTGGTCTTCTTTGGCAACGCCCTCATTTCATGGAACTCTAAGAAACAGGTCACAATCTCTTTACCTTCAGCCGAAGCTGAATACAGAAGTATGCGTAGACTTGTTGCTGAATTATCTTGGCTGAGTCGCCTTCTCCACGAACTTACCATTACTTCCATTAGCCCCATACCTGTGAAGTGTGACAACCTTGCTGCAGTTTACATCGCCAAGAACCCTGTTTTCCACTAGCGCACCAAGCATATTGAGCTTGATTGTCACTTTGTTCACCATAAGCTCATGGAAGGCCTGATCAGACTCAACTATGTTCCTACCAAACATCAACTCGCTGACATTATGACCAAGTCCCTCATGGGTGTTCACCACCACTCCATATTGTCCAAATTGGGGGTTAACAACACCCTCTAATTTGCCGGGGGAGGGGGGTGTTAGGATTATCAACAATAATATGCCATCTCTGTAATTTGTTGCAAGTTAGTTGCATCATTAGTTACAGGGTTGTTATTTTCTATAACTAATTTGCCAGCTTATTAGCTCATCCCTGCTATGCATTGGCGGGAACACTACTCCTATAAATGAACTTGTATCAACTTTGTGAGGATGATGAATAGAAAATGTGGATTCTCACTCTCTACAAATTTCTCTATCTAAAATCCTCTGTCTGTCTTTGCAATGCATCTTATTAAGGGAGCACATTTCATGTCAACTTCCAGAGGCTATAAATTTTGTTCCCGATATCCAATTTCAGTGTTCTAAGTCAATCCCGAAACCTTAAGTCGTCCTCTA
This sequence comes from Selenicereus undatus, assembly GCA_017589665.1. Taxonomy (NCBI): domain Eukaryota; kingdom Viridiplantae; phylum Streptophyta; class Magnoliopsida; order Caryophyllales; family Cactaceae; genus Selenicereus; species Selenicereus undatus. The sequence continues at coordinate 88,043,021 of JACYFF010031957.1, forward strand.
CCTTTTCTATGTTCGGGGTTTGGCATGGTTTTGTCCCGAACTAGGACGTATTTCGTTTCTTTCTGAAGTGTCAGTGACTGTCTTCCCCCATGACGGTCCTGAGGAAATGTATTACGACCCGGACTACACTACTCCAAATGGCCCGATTCCAAAACAGGATTGTTCGGTACATCCAGGGGTTCCCATGAAAAAAATTTCACGATTTTTGGCAACCAAATTTAACCTAGGGATTTTTCCAAAGTCGAGGATGAAGCAGCCCCAAACTCTGCCTTCCAGATTCTGTTAGGATTTTTTAGCCTAAATTCCCAACCTCATAACTTTTTCTCCCGAACTCCAAAAATCAACTTATTGCCCAACTTAGAAAGATAATTTTTCTACTAAAAGTTTCATGTTAAGAGTTTTTACAAATTCACACAGTAGTTAGGCCCAAAAATTTAAAAACCGCAAACTATACCTGCAGCCCTGGTTTTGACGGTGCTCAGTATTTCGGCCATAACTCCTTCATTTTAACTCCGATTCATCCAATTCAAAGACCCATGTAACTGTCACATCCTAATATACCCGAATTGAGACTAAATTTGCAGCAAGAGTGCAAGAGGCATTCCATAGTGTCGGATCGGGACACCAGATTCCAGTCGGGATTTTGGCAGAAGCTGTAAGAGGCGTTCAGGACGCTACTACGTTTTAGCACTGCCTTTCACCCTGCTATGGACGGGAAGACGGAACGCACCATTCAAACCTAGGAAGATGTGTTGTGGGCTTGCGCGTTGGACTTTAAGAGCGCGTGGGACGAACAGTTGGCGTTGATTGAGTTTTCTTACAACAATAGCTACCACGCGAGTATTGGCATGGCCTCGTACGAGGCATTATATGGGAGGAAATGCAGGACTCCACTTTGTTGGCAAGAGATCGATGAGGCCTAGACCATCGGAACAGAGTTGATCCAATCCACCAAGGACAAAGTAAGAGTCATCCAGGAACGAATGAAGGCTGCCCAGAGCCGCCAGAAGAGTTATGCGGATCGAAGGCGTAAACCCCTCGAATTCCAGGTGGGGGACCAGGTGTTTCTTTGCGTTTCTCCAATCAAAGGAGTCGCGAGGTTTGGGAAAGCAGGGAAGCTCAACCCGAGGTACATCGGACCGTACCCGGTCATACAGCGGATTGGAGAGGTAGCCTACCGACTGGAGCTACCGACTGAACTTTAGAGAGTGCATAATGTATTCCATGTGTCGCAATTGCGAAAATGCATTTCAGATCCCTCGCACATCATTGAACCCGATCCTATACAGCTTCAAGAAGACTTGTCGTATGAGGAACAGTCTGTACAGATCCTGAATCGGTGGGAAAAGCACCTTCGTAGAAAGATGGTGCCCCTAGTAAAGGTCATTTGGGCTAACCATGAGACATCTGAGGCCACTTGGGAGCCAGAGCAAGAGATGCGAGACAAACATCACCACCTATTTCCATAATCAGTTGCATATCAGTTTCGAGGATGAAACCTCTGAAGGAGGGTAGTATGTAAAACCCTGAAAATTCTAAGTCAGGTTGGAAAGTCAGATTGATGATGATGGTGTGTCATGACCTAATAAAGTTTCGAGGACGAAACTTTTCTAAGTGGGGTAGTATGTAAAACCCCAGAAAATTGTTAGGTTGGACCGACCTAGACCCGAGTCATGCCAAATGAGTTATTGGGAAATCTATTTCGATTAAGAAAAACTTTTGATCGATTCTTTTTTTATATTCCGGGAGTTTTAAATCTTCAGATTTTCTCCTTTGATTTCTGTCAAACAACTATTTAAGTGTTATCGTTATTATCGTAAACATCTTTATTGGACAAAATTGACATTGTTTTTGCCTCGAATTTTTGATGACCCGAAACGGGCAAAAACCGTTCATAAAGAAAAGGGGGTAAATTGGACAGAATTGACACTGTTTTTGTCTCGAATTTGGAAATTTGGTATAATTAATCTGGTCGTCCAAAAATTCACCCATTCCCATTAGCCATCCTTAGACCCTCGCCCAGACCCAATCATGTCAAAAGAATCCACTTTTACTGAGACTAAAAATAAAACGCCATTAAATCATTGCTACGAATTACCTTGACTCGAAACTGGGGTTAACTCAATGGGATTTCTGCCTTCGCTCAAGTTCAACGCCGAAAAAGCTGAGAGAAGTAATAAAACTCGAATTAAGAACTTGTAATCTTCAATGAAAGAAAACTCAAAAGAAGATGAAGAACGAGAATTCTCGAGGCATGGTTCGCATGAATCCAACTTCCCCCGCCTTTTTTTTTGTACATCTTACCACACAATGAGTAGAGTGGCGGTGCATAGGGCGGCACGGTGGCGGCGGTGGTGGCGCAAGGGTGGAGGAAGAGAGAGAGTGAGAGAGTGAAAGAGAGAAAGTGGCCGAAGGGGGGGTGGCGTGAGAGACGTGAGGGAGAGTGGGGAGTTAGGTTAGGGTTTTGAAATAAAAAGGGAGGGAAAGAGTTTGCATGGGGGTGAACTCTAATGCTACTTAGAAAAGGGTTTCAATTCTTTTTTTTAATTTCCTTTGGGCTTCACAGCCATCACTAGGAAAAACGTAATTTTTTTTGTTACAATAGTGTAAGAAATAATAATAATAATAAAAGGATGGTAAAAATAAAGATGTTTACGATAATAACGATAATACTTAAATAGTTGTTTGACAGAAATCGAAGGAGAAAATCTGAAGATTTAAAACTCCCGGAATATAAAAAAAGAATCGATCAAAAGTTTTTCTTAATCGAAATAGATTTCCCAAGAACTCATTTCGCATGACTCACGTCTAGGTCGGTCCAACTTGATAATTTTTTGGGGTTTTACAGTTTGGCTAGTGCAAGTATTGTATTTCACGAACATTAGTAATGTGTTGGGTGAGCAATAAATGTATATGCATGGTGATGATTGAGATTACATTTTTGCTGCCCCTAGTTTTAAGGTTTTATTCTTTTCAACTCATCATATGTAACTTGTTGCTCATCAATACTGATCTGTGCTAATGTTGATCAATGCTGATCAGGACTAAAATAATGAATAGGAAATATGGCTAAGTGTTGACGAGTGTCGATCGGAGTTGATAAGTGCTGATTAATACTAAATGCTGATGATAAGTACTTATGACAAGTTGAAAAGAATAGGCTATAAACTTCATAAGCAATAATACGCATATCACTCCATGGCCAGCTGAATGCATAGGCTTGTCTTTCAAGCCTACATTCCACCATTTGATTAGCTAGAGCTCAGTGTTTATGTGGGGAGTAACTTAGCTCATTTTCTAGCTCACAACATAGCTACTAGATGATAAAATTTCCCCCCATACTTTTGGACAGCTCACAGACCAAATCAGCTCAAGACAGCAAGGCCAGCCTAGTTTGTAATCCAATAGGTCCAATTTTTGGGGAGTCAACTATGAGCCCACAACGCAGTAGCCTTTGGCAAGTTTAAGAACTTGAAAATGGGTCTAAAATATTTTCTCAATTTACCTTAAAATTGTAGAACTCGATTAGATTGCATCAACTATTAACCAAATCAAGTTTCAAGAGAATTCCCTTTTATCACTAGTTCACTCCCTGTTGCCCACTTGCATCTTCCTGCGGAAATCTCAAGGATTGAAGGTGCAATTTGCACCATTTTACCATCATTATAAGAGCTTAGGTGGTGCATTAGCTTGACACCTCATTAGCTGAGATTAGTAAGCAAAAGAGATGTCTAAGTTAGGATAGAAACTTTGCTTTTAAGGGTTGCTCTCTTTGAACTTTTGTTTAGTATTTTAGAATCTTTTGTACTTCAATTAGCTATTAAGAGAGGGAGTGGAAAGCCTAGATTTCATGTGTAAAGCATCGGTTGCTGATTAATGAAAGTAGAGCTTGGTTCCTTCCCTTCAAACTCTCTCTAGCTTATCCTGCATTGTGGCCAGTGTAGGTAGTGATCAAGTGAGACTTAATTGTTAAATGGTGGCGTGCCTTTTGCATTCTAGAAGCTAAGGGCCTTGAATCCCAGTTGGTGGTGAGTCTTATACATCTTTGATTTAGATTATCTTGTTTGTTTATTGGCATAGTGCACTAAGCTCAGCCCAATTTGTGGATGTGTTTAAAGATTTCATTTCTGTCACTCTAGCCTCCTATCCTTGCCTTTAGTTATACGTCATATTTGGTATTAGTGCTTAGACAACTCTCTTAAGCCTAAAACCCAGCCACAAACACAACCTATGACCAAAATACATAGCCTGCGAATAACTAGTTTGTTTGATTTAGCAAGATGAGTGGCAATATGTCTTTGGAGGAAAAGTTTGAGACCTTGACGAAAGATTATGATTTATAAGTATTTGGAAAACAAAATGACTAAGGAGGTAACTTGGGGATTCACTCAAGAACAAAAGGAGAGCTTTGCATTTTGATATATTAAGCTCTTCAGGATGTTCCCACGGAGAATTTGAAAGGCAAGGTAACCCCTTTCGGCAATTCAAGTAAAGTAGACTCTGAGCCAAAGGCTAGAAGGAGTAGAAGGCAACCACAACAAAGTAATGACATCAAATTTCTTGACTGGTTGCACACAGTTGAGAGGTTCTTTGATCACAAAAACATTTTTTAAGACAAGAAGGTCAAGTTAGTGGCTTTAAGGTTGAGAAAGTATGCTTTACTCTGGTGGACCGATCTTGTACCAAGAGAGCCAAGAGAAGGAAGAGCAAGATCAAAACCTGGGCTAAGATGAAAACCAATCTCAAAGACATGTTTTAACTCCCTTGTCACCTTTAAGATAACTATGCTCAATTGCGGAGCTTGACTCTGGGTTCCATGTCTGTTGAAGGATACACCAGAGAGTTTCAAAAACTCTTGATTAAGTGTAATTTGTGAGAACTTGAGCATCAAATCATAGTGAGATATCTCAATGGGTACTTCTATGTAGTAGAGCTGCAACAGTATACAACCTTTGAAGAGGTGTGTGTGTTAGCTCATGGAGTTGACAACAAAGTGATCCAAGTCTGTTAAGAAGGAGATGTCTAAACCTTTACTTAGAAAACAACCCCTCAACAAGGGCGAGCACACAACTAACCCTTAAACCTATTGGCAACTCATCTTAGGTTGCCCCAAGAACAACTGCTCCACAAAATAAACCCCCACTAGGCTTCAATGCCACTAGGAGGTGTTACAAGTGTTAACAACTAGGACATATTGCCTCAAAATGTCCAAATAGGAGGGTGATGACCGTGGCAGAACACCAAGCGATTCAAGAGGAGGAAGTGGAGGAAGAAAGGGAAGTTTGCTTGATGTAGGAGTAAGGGAATGAGGAGATTATTACTGAGCCAGATGAGGGAGAGCTTTCAGTGATTAGAACTATCAAAAGCCAGAAAGGTTCCAAGGATGAGTAGAGGGAAAACATCTTCCGTAGTAGGTGCACTATCTAAGGAAAGTTTTGCTCTTTGATTATTGATAGTGGAAGTTGTTCTAATATAGCTTCTACCAGTCTAGTTGAGAAGCTTAGTTTGCAAAACTCAGCATCCCCATCCATACAACATTCAGTAGTTTAATCAAGGTAAGGGTTTGCAAGTCAACTCAAGATGTTTAGCTGTTTTTTCTATTGGTAAAAGTTACGTTGATGAGGTTCGGTGTGACACCATCCCCATGGATGTATGTTAATTATGTGTTGTTAGGGTGGCCATGGCTATTTGATAGGAGATTCATGCATGTATGATGGATACTTAAATACCTATTCCTTTACTAAGGATGGTAAGAAGATCACCCTGCCAAAAACAAATTGACTTGTTGCTTTCTTTGGTGGACCCACTTTTAAGGCCTCTCAACATGTATTTAGGCCCTTCATTGGTATATTTTTGGTTGTCTAATTCGATGACATCCTAATCTATAGCAAGATAGAAGAGGGTTACTCTAATGATCAAGACAAATGTTTCAAGTGCTTAAGAAAGAGAAGCTCTATGGTAATCTTAAAAAGTGCAAATTCTTTACTAATGAGGTCACTTTCTTAGGATACATAGTCACTGCTAATGGTATTCAAGTGGAAGAGAGTAAAATGAAATCCATTAGGAGTTAGCCAATTCCTAAGAGCATCCAAGTTGTGAGAGGATTTCATAGGCCAACTTCATTTTATAGGGGATTCATCAAGAACTTCAGCACTATCATGGTAACTATGACTAAAATAATCAAGGAAACTTCTATTCAGTGGAACTCTAAGGCTCATCAAGCCTTTATGGAGATAAAAGAAGATGCTAACTCAAGGTCCTATCCTAGCCCTTCCAAGCTTTTGGTGTGGGAATTGGAGGAGTCTTAACCCATAAAGGCAAACCATTGACCTTTTTCAATAAGCAGCTTTGTGACTTAAAGATGAAGTACTTAACTTATGATAAAGAGTTCTATGTAACTCTTAGATGCTTAGAACATTGGAGTCAATAACTTATAGCCAATGAGTTCCTTATCCATTTTGATTATGAGGTTTTGAAGTATATCTAGGGGCAACACCAGCTTAATGTTAGGCATGTAAAGTGGTTAAAGTACCTCCAGTCTTTTCACTTCACCATCAAGCACAAGTCAGGCAAATTGAATCAAGTAGCTAATGCTTTGCTACGAGGCACCTACTCTTATTTCTACTAAAACCAACATTTTGAGTTTTAAGCACCTCAAGGCATTGTATGAGCAAGATGAATACTTTCAGGAGTTGTATAAGCTTTGCAAGCAGAAGCCTAAGGGAAAGTGTATACAGCTACAAATCTGCCTGACAAGGTGAAAGAGAAGATTGAGAAGAACAATGCAATTACAATTCTAATGTAACATGCACAGAAAGAACGTAGTCGTCCAACTTGGAGATCTTGTATGGATACACCTGAGAAAGAGAGGTTTCCTTATAAAAGAAAGTCCAAATTGAGTCCAAAAGAAGATGGACCTTTTGAAGTCTTGGAGAGAATCAATGACAATGCTTATATGATTGAGCTTTAAGGAGATTGTGAAGTTTCAACCACTTTTAATGTGGCAAACTTGGGCCCTTATTTGCATGATGAGCACCTTGAGAAATTGAGGTTAAATTATTTTCAACAAGGGGAGGATAATGGAGATCACTTCATACAAGCTCAGCTTAGTCCACTCTAGTTCAATCTATACAAACTATGGTTTCGGGAACCCTAAGCCAAGTCTAAATCCAGCTAAATGCGTAAGCTTGTCTTTTAAGCCTACATTCTACCATTTGATCAGCGTAGAAATCAGTGTTTATTTGGGGAGTAACTTAGCTCATTTTCTAGCTCATACCACAACTATTAGATGATAAAATTTAGCCCCATACTTTTGGACATTTCATATACTAGATCAGCTTAAGACAACAAGGCATGCCCAGTTTGCAGCCTAGTAGGTCCAGTTTTTTTGAGGAGTCAACTTTGACCACATGAGGTAGCAACCTTTGGCAAGTTTAAGGTCTTAAAAAGGTGTCTAAAATATTGTCTTCATTGACCTTAAAATTACATAATTAGATTAGATTGCATTAGCTATTAACTAACTCAAGTTTCAGGAGAATTCCCTTTTGTCCATTGGTTCACAGCCTGCTGGCCACTTGCATCTGCCTGGGGAAATGATCAAGGTTTGAAGTTGCAAGTAGCATGATTTGATCCTCATTAGAAGAGCTTATATTGTGTATTAGCATGACACCTAATTAGTTGGCGGGACTAGCAAGCAAAAAAGTGAGGGAGTGAGGCTAGGATAGACACATTGTTTTTAAGAGATGTTTTCTTTGAACTTTTGTTTACTGTTTCAGAAGTTTTTGTACTTCAATTTATCCATTGAGAGAGGGAGTGAGGCTTTGTTTAAGAGTGAGGCTTGGTTTAAAAGCCTAGATTTCATGTCTAAGGCCTCAGTTGTTGATCAGTGAAAGTAGAGCTTAGCTCCTTCCCCTTAAACTCTCTTTAGCTTATCTTGCATTGTGGCCAATGTAGGTGGTGATCTAGTAAGTCTTAGTTGTTAAATAGTGGTGTGCCTTATCCATTCTTGTAGCTAAGGGCCTTGAATCTCAGTTGGTGATGAGCCTTATCCTTCTTTGATTCTAATTATCGTGTGTGTTTGCTTGCATAGTGAGCTTAGTTTAGCTGAGTTTGTGCATGTAGTTAAAGCTTTATTTTATGTCACTCTATCTTCTCGTCCTTGCCTTTAGTTGTACATCAAATATGCTCATGTTTGATGAATATTTTCTTGTTTAAAAAACTAAGAAATTTCATGAACAATAGAATATTGCTAGAATGGTATCCTATTTTATGAATGATAGGCTTATATTTTATGAGCAGTATGTTAATGTATTGTGAATAATATGCCAAATTTTTGTGAACAATAGATTTTTTGGGTATATTGTTTAGCTTATCTTTTACCAATTTTTTACTCTTTATTGTTGCAACAAATACCCAATATCTTTTTGTCTTTGAACAATTAAATTGAGCCACACTATCTTCAGTTACTAGTCTTTACTAAACTATGAGCCAAGAAATAAAAGAGCACCTAGACATGACAGCAGCATCTCACACCACTTTATGTAGGAAATGTATGTATAACAACATCCTTCCCTCCAAGTAACCAAAAAACCTCTTCTCTTAAATCAATCAACTTCCTTCAACCCCACGAATCATTTATGTAGGAATTGTATGTCTAAATTAATGGCAGGAAAATAAGGAAGGGGGTTGTGTTGTGGAGTACTAATGTTTTGAACTTTTGTTTCAACGCTACCTGGGTGTAAATCGCAATAGTCATTCGCTTCGTAAGGTTTACACAACTAGCCTCTAAACTCGTGCACTCACGGCCAAACCTTGGAACACACAAGATTGCAATCGCCCAAAACATTAGAAAGAATAGGTAGCAGAGAAGAGGATAGGAGAGGAAGAGTGATTGGCGTGTATTGCAGTACCAAGGGAGTTGGGTATTTACACTGCAAAAAAGTGCAGTTGGGGGTGAGAAAAGTCTGGAAATTGATGGGATTTCGTGGTTGGAAATCAAGGCCACTAGCTATTACTAGAGGAAAAAGGGCAGAGAAATCAGTAAGTGAATGTTGACTATTACACGATCAACAGATAAAGAATTAAAGATTTCTCCTCCAAAACTTAGTAGATAAGGCCACAGTGCATAGGCCACAGCCACGGCCGAATCGCGCCTGGTCCAACCTAAACCAAACTGGGCCGGCAGCGGTGCCTACGCGCGTGTGTGTGGTGTTCAGTCTCACCCCACAATACTATTAAAACCAAGCCCAAAGGAATTCAACGAGTCTAAGAAAAAGGGAGTAATAAAAACCTCACAAGGAACTTCTAATCCTCCTATTTGGGACAAGGAATAGGTATGAAAAAGAGCTAGCTTTTGACATTACTTTCGACAATCCCCCACTAATGGCATGCAAACTAGCGAAGAATCGATCTGGGCAAATGAAGGGTTAGATACTTAATTATCAATGTCTTTCGATTGAATTGATACATAGTGAAGTAGGGAAATAACCGAGTCTATCAAGTGAACGAGTCTTGAGCTTGATAGATTCTGGTTGAGACCCTCGTAACACATATCACCCCTTATGGTTACTGTATATTCTGCGATAACTATTTGTGCTTTTTAAGACTATGCACACGCTTGGGTCTCATAAGTGCTATAGAAAGACAACTTAGTGTCTCTCATAGAAAGGGACCACACCTTCATACTTACGTAGGTAATTCCATTAAGTCCATCTCAACATGGCCTACCATAATCATTGATGTGGAATTATTAAGAGCAAGATTTTGCTTAATCTCACACATATCAAGTGGTGAATCTGTCATGTGCGCCTTAATAACACCACCCCAATGGGCTATAGATCCATTAAGAGCATAGGGGCTTAACCTCTGAGAAGCACTACTGTATGCCATAGGAATGGATATGTAGTGCATATTGAGACCAATATGGCTTTGTTTGACCACAAGTGGGTATCCACCACATTACCTCAATCCATGGGCTTCAGTCCCATCCTACCCAACGTTTTGAGAACTATTCGCTTGGTTAAGCTTGTGCTCAGTGGATCCGCTAAATTTCTCTTAGATCTCACATATTCTAAGGAGATGATAACATGTTTTAACATCTATGTCACAACACTATGTCTAATGCGAATGTGTCTCTTCTTTCTGTTATACATATTGTTGTGTGCAACTCCGATTGCTGCTTGCGAGTTATAGTGAAGGGAAATAGTCGTAGGTTGCCTCTTCCATAGTGGTATATCTACTAGTAATTTTTTTATCCATTCTGCTTCTTGACCTGTACGCTCAAGAGTAATGAATTTAGCTTCCATGGTAGAGCGCGCTATACAAATCTGCTTGGCATATTTCCATGAAATAGCTCCTCCACCTAAGGTAAACACATAACCACTAGTAGAACTACCTTCATCATTATTAGAAACCCAGTTTGCATCACAAAATTCTTTTAACACAATAAGAAACCCCTATTAAAATGCAAACACTATTCCATAGTACCTCTCAGGTACTTGAACAATTGAAATAATACATCCCAATACTCTTTACTAGCGTTATGAGTATAACGACTTAACCAACTAATAGCACAACTAATGTCAGGTCGAGCATAGTTCATGAGAAACATTACACTTCCTATGATTTTAGCATACTCAGGTTGGGAAATTCTAGATCCCTTATTCTTTATAAGTTGTATGCTAGGATCATAGGGAGTTCTCATAGGAGTCACATGAAATCTGTTGAATTTCTTTAATATTTTCTCAATGTAACCAGAATGACACAAAGAAAAACCATCATTTGGCTCATGGATATAGAAGAAGGAAGTGGTTGGCCAAAAGCCTTGGCTGCCGTCTCTCATCACCCCAAACGCTCTCGTGGCTACTGAAGAAGGAAGACAGAAACCCTCCTTTATATAGAGCTTAAAAAAAAGGGTTGTCCCCTTTTCTTTTCCCTTTTCTTTTCCTTCTTTTTTTTAGACTCTTTAAGTTTCTCTTTTTATTATTTAGCTAATACTTTTTAAGCCCCTATTATTTGATGACTTATGCAATAGGCACAATAGAATAATAGATTGGCATTAAACTAGGCACAACAACAAATGGATTAACACTTAACTTCTAATAATTCAAGGACTAATCCAGCTATATCTCTACTAATTAGTCTTACATCCTAAAAATAACAGGTGAAAATTCACAGCCATTATAGGTCCTTAGCTCCACAATCCTCCTCCACCTCTTCCATTCCTCTTATTGGCTAAATAAACTCATGAATGCTCAACTTTCTCAATTTGAAGGGCTAAAGCACCTATAAACAAAGGAATTTCTCAAATAAGATAGATATAAATGAAAGGTCGTAAAAGCCTCTAGAACATCACCAAGTCAAGGGAAAAGAGCAAAGAAGGGAAAGAAAAAGGAGAGAAAAACCCATAAAAGTGATTTATCAACCCCCTATGCTTATCTCTTACTTGTCCCCAAGTATGATTAACCCTTGAACGATTAATAAGTGAGACAAACCTCTAATACCAACCTCCTTAGTCAAGGAAACTATGATCTATCAATTAGACACAATCATTACAAAGGTAACCAAGCGAAGGTATCAAAACACGTATCTAAAAACACATACAACACCATCCAGAAATCACACTACCCAAGTGTAGCACATCAATCACTCTATATCAAACCTTATAGTAAAATAAGGCACTCCTCAACAAGTGGTGAGCAAGTGTGATTGGTAGAACCTCACTTTATGATCAAGTAGAGCACTCCTCTCAATGTGCTTAGGTATATAACATGGTTGCTCTTAATATTCAATCTAGTTATGCAAACTATCATATGCTTGACAAAGTTCTCAATTCTCCACCACTAGAGGCCAAATACAAAATGTCATTCTTGAGGACTTCCAAAAGGGTTATAATGGGACTAAGGTTACTGGTGAGTGGGAGAATCAATTCGAGAAAACCGGAGTTATTAGCCAAAAAGTTAGGGAGGAAGAACACTTCCGCAACATCAAGTGCTAAACCTCTAACTTCACACTTCAATTATAACATAAGCACAAACCCCATAAAAGGCCATTAGGGAATGAAGTTGAAAAACACCTATTGAATTAATAACCATGCCAAGTACTTTGTCCTCGACTTTTTTTTTTCGTTGTAAAATTTTTAATTTTTCCTATTTGATTTTTTGTTCAATTTTTCTTCTTTTTTTAAAATAAAAAATTAAGAGGCATGTGAATGGCATGAAAACTGCACAATATCAGCTCACGGTATCTCAAATCTTAAACCAAAAAAAAAAACCACCCATGTTGATCAACCTTCAAAACATGCCCAACTCAATATCAAAGTAGTGCTCCCCTAGAATTTGGCATGAGTATAGGAATTATGCTTAGGCCAAGGTTGTAGCAAAAATGGGTGCAACAAGAAGGACGGCTAAATACACAAAGGGACAAACAAAAGGTAAAACACACATTAACGGTGGCTTTTGGCTCATGTGACTATACAAGTCACATAATGCCTTAATCATGTCAGCATCTACACATATCAAATATGATTTCAAAGATAACCAAGCCAAGTTCTAGAAGTGCAACTATAGAACAGTCACACATTAAAGGCATAATGAGACCATGTGTAATGAATGGTCTTCAGTTGCAAAAGTCTTAGAAGACAATATAGCACAGTCAATGCAACTTATTCTAAGATATGTCCCACTTATCAAGGTTAACCGAATCAAACTACATGAATCTAGGGGAATTGGCATACAACACAAGGCAATGCAACCACAAACAGTTATGCAGATTTGATATAGATATTTTCACAAAATTTACATTAGGACAAGCCACACAATGAAACACTATTCTTCTAATCAATCAACCATTACATCTTGAATCATCACCACATAAGAAGTTTCCTAAAAACTTTTTTTTCAAAATTTTCTCAATTTTTCAATTGTTTTTCGATTTTTAATTTTGAAAAGCAAATAAGTCTAACAAAGAAAGCAATAAAACACATAGAGCATAGGATAAGAATGATTACCCAAAGAGCATATGAATGCTCAACTCAATCATTTTTTTTCCTCTTGTTATACAACATCTTACTAATATGTTCTAACCTATATGCTCTACTAAATAAGAAATGTAAAAACAATCTAATATGACTACATGAAATTTATGTACTTGAAACAAAGTCAAGAGATTTTAACCAAACCATACCCCAAAATCCACGATTCCACCTAGTGAGCTACAAGCCTACCCCCTTCCACGCTTGAGATTTTTATTGTCCTCAATGAAAAAGACATGCAATAGGGAACAAGGGAGGAGGAGACACTTACAATACAATGAATGAAATGGAGAAGGAAGAGGAGGGGGGATGAGTGACATTCTCACTTTTTTTTGAAAGAGAATACATGCTTGGGTTGCCTCTGGAAAAAAACTAAAACATCAAATAGTAGCTTGGTATCCACTACCTCCCTAAGACAAACAAAAGTGCCGCCAAAAGTAGTCAAGAGTGATGTAGGCAGAGCAAATAAGGTAAAAGATCCCTTAGGCTACCCTATAAGAACTGTAGGAACTGGAGATGTTGAGGTTGGAGGGAAATAGAAATCTACCCTCAGCAAACACATCAATCAAAGCTCCTGCAATGGTTAGACATGATCTTCTTGGAATGATCAAGACTGAAACCTCTTATTAATGTCCATAACCACAAACTCGCACGGGATAACAAACATGCCCGCCTGAACTGGAATGTCTCCAAAATACCCAAGGGATGCCTTTTCTCTACCAACTAAATAGTCATGGTGGTGGGTTTTAGATAGTTAAGCTGAAGCTCCCTATTGGTAGGCATAGGCATCAAGCTCGCCCTAGCTCCCAAATCACAAAGAGCTCTCTCAATTTGCAGGTCTTAACCAAATACGGAATGGAGAAAGTACTAAGATCCTGAAGATTGGATGATAGTGGTGACTTGCTTTGAAGAACCATGTTGCATGCCCCCGCTACAAGAAAGTAGTTTCCTTCCATGCCTAAAATTACCTTTAACCACACATATATACTAGGTAATAAGTGCTTGCCATGCTTAACCTAAGCATGTAAAGGGTAAGAATGAGGAAATATTTGTCACCCTCAATAAGTTTAGGCATAATCATCCACTTTATGGTTACATCTGCAGAAAGGGTAGTCACCTACTACACTTAGGTAGTGTTTGGTTGGGGGAAAGATGATTTTCTTGGAAAATAAATTTCTAATTTTCTGCTATTGGGCAAAACAAAGGATGGAAAGTTATTTTCTAAGGAAAATGATTTTCCTCCCAATGGAGGAAAATGATTTTCCTTTTGAGAAGATATAAATTTAATTTTCTTCCTTGAACTCTTTGACGATGTGGTGAGCTGAAATTTAGGTACAAAATTCGATTTCAATAGTTTGGATCAAAACTTCACTATTCGATGGGAAATATTAAAATAACCTCAAGTTTAAATTTTGAGCTCAACTTTCTTTCATTTGGTCGATATTTATCTCCGCCATGATAATTTAATCAACATTTTTAGCAACTAAAACAATTCAGTTGACTCGCCACTAAAACAATTTCAATGGTTTGGTTCGAAACTTGATCATCAAATAGAAAATAGTAAAATAGGTTCAAATTCAGATTTTGAGCTCGATATTCTGTCATTTAGTTAGCGTTTTTTTTCACAACGACAATTCAATCGATATTTTTCACTACTTAAACAATGCAATCAATATTTTTCACAACTAGATCAATTTCAATAGTTTAGATCGAAACTTGATCATCGAATAGGAAAGATTAACTACGCTGAAATCCAGATTTTGAGTACAATATTCCTTTATTGGGTCAATATTTTTCTCCGCCACGACAATTCAATTGACTTTTTTTGCCACTTAGCTAGTTCAGTTGATGTTTTTCGTCACTAATTTTTTTTTAACAATTTAGATCGACACTTGATTATCCAAGGGGACGTATTAAAAAGACTCAAATATAAATATTAAGCTAAAAATTCCTTCATTTGGTCAATATTTATCTCTGCTATGACAGTTAAGTCGATATTTTTCGCCATTTAAACAATTCAGTTGGTATTTTCCTTCAGCCTTTTCTTATGAAAAATAATTTATCTTGTAGCAAACAACGGAAAATGTGATATAAAAATTAATTTTCCACAGAAAATGATTTTTCAGTAAACCATTTTTCTTCCAACCAAACACTACCTTAATACCCGTGGGTTCCCCCTATAGCTATATGCATGGCTATAGTCATTACGCCTTTAACATAATTATCTGTGTTGACATAATTATTTATTTGTATTATCTATTTGCTTAGAAATTATCATCATCATCATCATCATCTATGCCTATATAAAACAATAAAAGTTTGC
This sequence comes from Selenicereus undatus, assembly GCA_017589665.1. Lineage (NCBI taxonomy): Eukaryota > Viridiplantae > Streptophyta > Magnoliopsida > Caryophyllales > Cactaceae > Selenicereus > Selenicereus undatus. The sequence continues at coordinate 88,058,374 of JACYFF010031957.1, forward strand.
CAATTAACAAAAATAACATAATTAGACTTTGTCAATATGTATGCAATCTAAAAAGTCGTATCATTGCTATCCAAATACTCTGTATCCATCACAAGGAAAAGCATGACACACAAAAGTCTAGTATAACATTTCTCAAACCTATCTCAAGTACACAAGTTCATACTAACATATTATAGTTAATTCAAAGTCCTCAAATAGCTTCACGATTGATCCACAAGAGAGAGTACAATCATTTGGATAGCTCTTGGTGCCACTTCATGTTGTTCAATCACAACCTTGAGTTAAAATAGTACACCTGAAACGCAGTAGGCAACTCTTCAATTCAACACACACATTAATAATGCATTTGTGCCAATTTTGGTAACCAAGCGATACAACCTTCTTTTCCCTAAAAACTTTCCCCCAACGCCCACCAGTTGCGCTTTATCTAATATGCATACATAACAATTAGATTATCACAATACAATTCTACTCAAAAAACACTCTTGCATATTGCTATTACAATAACAACTTTACTTCCCTAAAGTGTACAACAAGGATGTTATTGCAAACAACCAAAAGACCAAATTCACATTTCATAAAAAGTTGGGTTTGCTGCAAATTCTTCAAAATTTTTCAAAATATATATGTAACATAAGGATTCAATCATACACCCAACATATAAACACATCCCATAGTTATTGAAAAATATAAACACATCCCAAGAAGAAAGACTTATATGATAAGTGGGAGAGGGGTTGTATTCGGGATGGAATTGAAGAGTAAACATCAACCGTAGCTCCAACATACTAGCAATAATTCAAGTGAATAAACCAACTCAGTATTCTATGAATACCCAATACAAGACACAGATTTAATTAAACAACTAGAGAAAAATGCTGAGAACCCAGGTGAAATGCCAAGCATAATGAAGAAAGAACTAAGTTAGTCAATTCACCATAGGCAAGAATGTTGGCATAATGCTTGGCATTTTAGTTTAAACTTCTTTAGCTACATTATGTGTCTTTCCCGTACCCCATAAAGTGATATCACCACTTCTTTCATTTTTTCGGTCTCTCCCACTCTCTTTTCCCATTTCTAATATGCAAAAACACGTAATTGTTTTTTAAAAAAATGATCAGTGTATACCTCCATTGCAAATCACAAGCAAGCTAAATTGAAAGGCAAATAGGTAGAATTTATGCCCCTTTTCTCACTTTTTTACTAAAATTATAGAGAATTGAGTTAGGAGAACCCATAACATATGTCATTCTCACTGAATAATCCAAATTCCTAAAGAATTAAGTGAGAAGTACTTAAATTGAAAGAATTAGCAAATCAATGGAGCCCTAACAAGAAGAAGAAGAAAACAATAAGACACTCTATGAAACGACCTACTGTGGGATGGTCAACTGAAGGCATCATATATGCAGAAGGGGGTGGTGTCAACGATGTCAATGGATGGGTGAGAGAAGCTTGCGTTATTTAACCCTCACAATGGCTAATTGAGCAAGATTTTGGCTTCTAGAATGATAAATGAAAAGAAAAGGGGAAATGGGAAATGGGAAAGTAAAAGCAGAGAATTCATTCAAAAAAGGAAAAAAGAAGAATGTGTCTGATTCTTCTCTAACATCAGAAATGGCATAGAGGAGACTAGATTGGTGTTCGCAAACTGAATTTTGTAATAATCTCCGAAGCCAATCTCTAGAAAAGTTGTAGTAGGATGTCCAACTTGAAATTATGTCATTTTGATATGTTTTATGATATATTATTTCCTCAAAATAATTAATTAAATTAGAATTTTAATATGTTTTGTTTGTTTTGTAGGAATTTGGGAAGTTTTAAGGATGGATGAATTTATTTTTTTTTAAAAAGAAAATAAGTTGAAGCAAAAGGTGGTGGACCAAGGAAAAATAAACTAGGGAAGTCTTGGTGCCCCCAACTGCAGCAAGACCAGAGCGTAACTCTCCCTTTTCTTCTCCTCCTTTCCTGTTCTCTCGAGTAGATCAGGCCCCTCACCTACCATTTTCTTCCTTTCCTTTACGCAACCCAAGCCCCAGCCCTGGCCCCATTCCCTCACCAACATTCTTGCCCTTATCCTTATTTTGTTTCTTAGGCGGGCCCATTCTTTGCCGAAGCCCAGTGACAATGAAGCTCAACAGCACTCGTGGCCTGTTTTTTTCTCTTCCCAACCTTCTTTCCTTCTAGTCTAGCCGAACTCGCTCCCTCTCTCTTCACTTATTTTGCACGTACAGTCACGTGATTCCCAAACTCCCCCTTCTTCTTATTTCTCTCTCCTTTGTTCGCTTAGCAAGCCCGAAAGAAGTGCCCCCCCTCACCTCTACTACGTTATCTTCTTCATGCCTCCATAACTAAAGCACAGCCTCAACCTTTATTTCATCCTTCTCTCTCATCCTTCACTACTTTTATTTAATCTCATAATTATCCTCATTAATCAAGAGTTGTTACGATCGTCTCCATCATCATGCTTCTCATCAACTAGGCAATCAACTAGACCTGGCAAAACTAACCCAAGACCTGAAACTCAAACCGAATGACCCGGATCCATACCGGAAATATGCTCACCAGAAAGTGGAACCGAAACCCAAATTGACCCCGAACCGAACTATATCCAACCCAAAATTTTCTACAAAGTTGCTTGTTTTAGCATGACGAGCGTATTTGACCAAAAATTGGTTGACCTGAAATCAACCTGACCCGAGCCATACTCAACCCAAGCCGAAACGACTTGAAATGCCACTTAACCCAAACATCACCCAACCCGAACTTAACCCGACCCGTACCCGAACCGAATGACCTATTTGCCAGGTCTACAATCAACTAGATGTTCCTTTTTTGGCGGTTTTAAGATTTCATTTCAAGGCTCAATTGAAGTAGTAAAAAGCTAGGATTTGGTAATGGTTGGAGGCTGGAAGATCAATTTGAGAAGGTAGAGGCGCGTAGTAGTTAATTTTTTAGTCCATTTCTGGGCTTCCCTTTTTCAAGTTTCATATCTAGGTTTTAGTTCACAAAGTTGGTGTAATCGACGCTAGCTTGGTTAGTCTGCGTGATGTTTTGGAATTTTGGCATTGCAATTACAAGATTTTTGGTAGAGTTCTAATTTGTAACATCTTGTGGATTGGTGCTGAGAGTCGCTTTGTTCCCCCCTGTCGAGGCCCCATTTCGTTTGTAGAAATCTGAATTTCTATCTTTCTCTATTTCTCATTTGTCTTTGTTGAACGAAGCTACTAGGATAATGTCGTTGTTTAGTCAAATTTCACAAAGTAATTGAATTTCAATAATTAACATGTGGAATTACTTGTTGTTCCAATTATTGATTTTGCCTTGGTTGGATTTTTTGTAGCATTAAAATTCAGCAGAATATTGCTATTTTGTGCATGAATTAAAGGGCATAGCACTGTTATTTAAATGTACTGGTTGAAGTTGGTGGCATATAATTTTTCCAGTTTTCGTACTATTAGTTAAGACATTAAAATTTAGAGAATCCAATAAGAAATTTCTTTCTATTTTAGAGCAGTTAGTGACCTAACTTTACAATGTATCCCTGTGCATCGACCTTTAGGTGTTACGATGAGAGTCGTGCGCATGCGGGTTAAATGCATCTTTGAAGAGCCTGTCGAGAGGATCGATCCACTACTTCGGTTATTAAATAATTTTTATAGCGTAGGGAAGTAGGGATCGATCCACGAGGAAAGATTGTTGTAAATCGCTAGCTTAATCCTAAGTGATTTTACTAATTTAATTTATTAAATCAAAACTTAGTAATTCTAAAATAATTAAAATCTAAAGAATAAAAATCTAGAAAAATACCCAATAATGCTCCTAAATATTATGAATCATATTCTGGAAATAAAACAGTAAAAAAGATTTCCTGAATAATCCAGAAAAATAAAATCAGAATAGTAACTGAAATTTTAATAAAAACTCAAAACAGCGATTAATAATTAGAAAAATAAACATCAAAATTATCAAACAGTAACCTAAAATATTATACTTAAACTGGACAGGTTTATAACTTCAGAATACTGTCAGATTAAGTTTAGGAAAATTAAATCAGAAACTTACTGCAGAATAAACAAGCAGAAAATTTAATCTGAAATTAAAAATAAAACAATCTGGATGAATAAAAATACGAAAATAATTAAGAAAAGCACCCTAATTCTAGGACACAACTTTCTGAACCAAAAATACTTAATAATCGTAAATTAAAATTAAAAATCGAAATTTTCAGAATTAATTGCCTAAAAACCTGCACATATCAATTTCGCAAAATAAATCTGAAAAATTATCAAATAATTTCCAAAAATCACGAAATTGAATATGAGCAGACTAGGTCACTTTATAAACCCTAGGAATTAACTAAAACCGAAAAATAACAAAAATAACTATTTTTAGTCTAAGTTCAAACAAACCGGTAATTAAATACTAAAACTCAATCAAATTATAACCACTCCAGAAATCAAACTCTAAGCTATCTAAATTTACCTAGACACTCCTAAAATACTATACTTTTGGGGGGTTGATTGAAATTATATTCAAGCTAGTAAAAATAGAACAAGAATTAACAAACAAATCAAATTAACTCTACGCAACAAATAATAATAAAAAATTATCAAATTTATGAAAGATACTTAGTATAATCTCAATTCACCATGCAAATTAATATTTATCATTAACACATAAGTTAATTTCATTCATGAGTTAAACTGTAGAAGATATCCACCAGCGGTTCTTCCCCGTTTTTCCTTAGATTCTAGTTTACTTAGGTCCAGCCCTAATATAAACCCTACTAATTTGATAACCTTTACACCAGCGCAAAAATTTAATCAAATTAGATCATTAAGAATTAGAAAAACATCATTTAACACTTTGTAACCAATTTACCAGCAAATCGATTTAACAAAGATCTAAAGCGATTACCTAATTAAAAGAGATGGGTTTGAGCCATCCATGATTAATTAGGGTGATACCTAGGCCTAAAAGATTATAACTTTTACGTATTATAATCTTCTAAACTATCAATCGAAATTGTATTTAATCAACTAGCATGCATTCTAATCGATTTAACATGAATTTCATAAACGATAAACACTAATCGCTAGAGAATCATGAATATAAATCAACTAAGCATTAAAGCAGAAAACTTGTTTCAAAATAATTAATTTAGCATGGCTTCAATACGATTATACTAAGCATAAAAAAATTAGTCACACATGTATAGATTAAAATTACAATTATAACTCAAATATTCCATGTTTAATAGTAAACCTACCACACAAAATAAAAATAATAAAAATAATAGTAACAATAATTATTATAATAAAAGAACAAAATAAAGGACCCTACTTTTGTAGAGTGTTGGCGAGATGATGATGGACGATGATGGTGATGATGATGATGCCGCTGATGAACGGTGATGAAGAATCGATGGAGATGATCAGTGATGCTGATGATCGGTCATGATGAAGAAGGGCTGCGCGGGTGGTGTGAACGAGATGAAGAGAGTGACGGTGATGAGGCTGATGATGTTGAGAAGCTGATGCAGATGGCGTGAAGAGAAGAAGATGGGCGTGAGCTGAGAAGAAGAGGAGGTCTGGTTGCGTGATGAAGGAAGCAAGTCGTGGGATGATTGAAGATGGTGATGATGGTGATGAACTTGACGAGAAGAAGGAGATGGCTGATGGAGAATAGGGGAATGCTGATGGTGATGATGAATGCGTGGAGAGAAGGAGATGAAGACTGAGAGATAAAGAAGAAGAGGATGTTGATGCAAGCTGATGATGAAGATGGGGCGTTTAGGAAGAAGCTGATGAGGGGGGAGTAGAGGGAGAGCTGATGCTAGTTGATGATGAAGATGGTGGCGTGGTGATGGTTTTTATAGGGTGAGGATGGGGCTGCCGTGGGGTATTCTAGGTGAAGATGAGTTGGTTATGAAGATGATATATGATGAGGAGGAAAAGAGGGATGGACTAGGGTTTTAGTTTCTAGGGTTTTCTTCTCCTTCCACCTTAGGTTTCGTCTTCTTCAAGACTTCTTCCTTTTCACCAACTCCTGAAACCCTAGCCCATTTTAATAATTATGAAAATAATAATTTTCATAATGATTATTTTTTGGACCGTCTTGTAGCTAAGTGTATAAAACCTGATCTTCCACGTTCTCTCTTCCTCTCTTTATTAAATTAATACTAACCCTGAAAAATATATAAAACAAATCAAATTAATCGAAATAATATATATAATATACTCAAAATAGTTATAAAAATAATGTATGATTTTTGACTTAACAATCTTTATTAAAAATCACAACATATGCTTCAATGGTATAAGATGCGCTGGGGAAAGGGGGAGCGACTGTTCTGAATATTAGGTTTCAATCTCCAAAAAACTTGTGCGAAATGAGATTAGGACTTTTAACCTCTTTATTTTGTCTGCATGTGATAGCACCATCCAATCCAACACTTGCCACACTAGATTGCCTTTGCCATTGACGCCTATGTTCCAAAGTTTCCCTAGTTTCCTCATAGTAAAGCTAGGGTTGGGGATATACTTCAAAGCAAGTGATGAATACGTTGGTTGTCATATTAGAAATTTTTTTTAAAAGAAAAATGCACCTTGCGTATTGTTTTCTTGAAGGAATTCGCCTTAATGATAAAAGAGTTTTTAAATATAAATTTTTTTTGCCACGCTTAATATCCATGGGAGATAAGTCTTTGTTTGTGAGAGAGAACTCACTGCATTTACTGTGTGTGGACACACCTTAATAACATACTACCACTCTTATAAGAGTGAATATCTTTTCCCCTCACTTAGTTTGTGTGGAGATAGTCTTAGGCACTCAATTTCACTTTTTCCCACACCACAGTTAGATATGTTTGGTTACATAAGCATGGAAGCATGACACTTTTTTTAACTCTCCAACTGGCACCAGACAAACCTCCTTATATTTGACCTTCTCGAAGAGAAGCTACCTCAAGGATTTCAGGTAGAGGGTGCTTCCTTAAGCGCCTCTAAGAACAGAATAGTAACTTAAATCTTCCTCATAATGTCTAGGAACTGGAAAAAAAGTGGCTCTAGCTGTGACCTAACTACTTTCTGTGGGAATGGAATAGGTGGCTAGTAAGTGTGAGCTGGAGGTGAATGGTTTTTCTCTTCCTTGAAAACCCAACTCTCATACTGAACTTGAATATCAGCCTGATGCTCCTCTAGTGGTAGTGTCATAATAACACTTTTTACTAGCTCCTCATTCATAGAAACTGCATTGACGTAACCCCAATATTTGATTTAGGTTGGCCTAATGGATGTCCCTAAGTCATGACATGTGAAGAACCTGCTAAACTATTTGCCTAATCTAGGTTTCCATCATCTTCTAATGAGAAGCAATAGTACCCAACCTGGAATCAATCAACGTAATAAACTTGTCTAAGTGCTCAGTAGTCTTTGTTTAAATCTTCATGAAGTATCCCATAAGAATCCTTAGGTATGACTTTTGCTGAAGAGGCTAAGGTTGGGGGTTTTAAGGAGCATGTTACTAAAAACCTAGTGGCTAAACAGAGCTTTGAGGCTAAGGATTGGGGTTCTTATAACAAAGGTTTGGGTGATTGTTCCATCTAGAGTTGTAAGTGTTAGAGTAGGTATTATTCTGTGGTGATGGGTTGAAGCTCTCCATGGCATTGGTGTGCTTAATGGTAGAAGGATCATTATGACATTCAATAGATATGTGCCCTAGCTCACTACAAGTGTCACATATAGCATATACTCCAACTAAAGAACTGGGAGAACCTCCAAGAGTAATATAAGCACATAACTTTTTAAAACATTGTGTAAGAGCATATATCATGCTAGCCAAAAATGTCATACCATCAACCTCATACTTATTATCGTTCCTTTTTGGAGTAGCCCTCCCACTCGACCAGTGATAATTGTTGAAAAGTCATCTCTTCCAACAAAGCTTTTATCACCTTTGCTGACTTCCCCATGAAAGTAATGCCAATTGCAGCCTTTCACTGAAATCCTCACTAATTGTTCCAATCAACAATAGAAAGCCTAGCCTAGAAGCCAGTTGCAAACATCATGATAGGGACACTGCCACTAAAGATATTTGAATATTTCCTAGGCCTCGTAAAGGGACTTTCCATCAATGTTCACCCTCAACTTTATAGTTTGGCTAATAGAAAATACAAGCTGAGTATGGCCTTTGAAAATACATCATAGTTATAATAAGTGAGGTTCATCATCCTATAACCAACCCCTGGATTTATCCTTCAAAGAGAAGGGAAAAAGCCAAAGTTGAATGGCATCATTGAAGACCTATATAGTGTCATATTTTACCAGGGAACTGTGAATGTTTGTCTTGGGATTTTCCATGGGGTGATCACCAAACTAATTTTATGGCACAAAGCGTATGAGAATAGGCTTAACGTTAATGTTATTGGCTTCCATTTCTGGCCTCACAAATGAAGATGCCACTCCGGATGCATTCGGGATGACATAGTCTTGCAACAGTCTATCATCTTCCACCATCTTTCTTACTTTGTTCTTCTTTCTTGCTTCTTTGACTCATTTATAAGTAGTTGCTTCGATTTCAAGATAATAGAAACAAGGTTTTGTGTCCTTAGTTCCTTTCATGCATACAAAACAAACATTGCATTATGTGTAAGCAGTTTAAAGGCATAAATAAAATAACATCTAAAACTACAAAAAGAAAAAGAAAAACCTAGTTTAGAGTATTCTAAATTCTAATGGCCTTTGATATTGAAAGAGATAAGCTCTCCGACGTTCAAGGCTAAAAATTTGTTTGGTTAATTCCAAAGGTTGACGGCGTAGTTATAGCTAGAATTAATAAATATAGGTTGATCGCACAGAGAGCTTGCTTTGAATTACCAAAGATAATTAAAAAACTTAAGCTAGGTTAAACAAATCAAGAGATTGAACTAAGAACTAAGTATATAATAAACAACAAAGAACAAGATTTTAGGAATCAAATAATTAAAACACCTCAACTGGAACCAACAACACAATTATTCTTGCAAATCAATTACTCACCCCATGCAACTCACCCAAGCATGCCACATGAATGGATAAACTATCAATAAAGCCCATTCTATTCTTCTTTCATAGGTCGAAGACTAACCTTAAACTATAGCATTCTGTGGTCATATGACTAAAATTCGGATGATTACAAGATACACAATTTTAAATCCTAATTAGGATTCAAAATCCTACTTGTTTACCAAGACGCACAAGGCAAAGGTTTCATCTTTCAACGTTCTCCCATACCCAAATAAAAATAGATGAATATTTTTTCAAAAAATTCATCGGATATGTGGTAAGCATACTGGAATTCAATGAAAATAAGTATGTAACAAGTATGATTGGAGCTAATTCATGATCAACAAAACATAATACGCACCAATCCCAACCCAAGTTAGGAGATTTAGCAGCTTAACATGATGGAAATTACAAAATAGTTGTCGCCAAACATCATAGCTAATGACTACTAAAGTCTAAAATAATAATAATAATAATAAAACGAGAGAGAGAGATTGAGGAAACAAACTCACAAACTGAAATATTACAGAGGCACCAATATTTAAATCAGTAATAATAAGCTTCAAATCATCAAAGTATTAATATGCTAAGTATACCCTTGAACCTAATTAAAAACTTAAAACAAAGTTTATAGAAGTTGATGTTTATTAACAAAACAACCAAGCCCTTTAGAAAGCAAGTTGCAGCCAACATAACAAAGGTACGGCGGTGGGTTTTACCACTGGTAGCCATGGTTGCCAAGGCTTAGATCGCAGAGGAACAGGACCAATGAGTCTGGGTATGGCTAGCCATTGACCTATGCTGAAAACGTGCTATAGGGTGGCTGAAGTTTAGCCATCCGCCATTAGTAGCCATGCATGGGAGCTACATTGTACTAAGATTTTGGTTAGCACTAAGGTCCTGCTACAAGCTATAGACGACTGTGGCTTGCCAGCTTCTTGGTTCCATAAGCCTCCTCCACCTTTTTCCTTCCTACTCTTGGCTAAATCAACTCATGAACTCAACTTTCTAAATTTGAAGGGCTATAACACCTATAAAAAATGAAATTTCTCATATAAGACATGTATGAATGAAAGGAGGTAAAAGCCTCCAAAGCATCACACGTCAAAGGGAAATAGCAAAGAAATTAGGGGACAATAAGAGAAAAATCCATCCAAATGAACATTCAATAGATGTCCATTAAATGGGTTAAGGATATCTTCGTTAAGTTTACGAAGACTATTGGATTGTCCAACAACAAAGCCAAATCACATGTGATCCTTAGTGGTGTGACTGCGGATAGAAAACTGAGCTCATTACAGAATATGGGTTTGTTGAAGGTGTTATTCCCTTCAAATATCTTGCTCCTATTCCTTCTCTAGATTGATTATAATGGACTACCTAAGCTTAATAAACAAAATAATCTATTAAATCAAGGTTTGAAAGAGTGAAGACTTTTCTTATTCTACAAGCAGTACACTTACCAACTCTACATTATTATGAGTTATTCTTACTTTGGCAAACACAATTTTTCTGCCTCAAGCCATGCTCTGAAGGTAAAACAAGTCTATAGGGTTTTCTTATGGAGTTCTAATGTTACATCAAAAAGAGGACCCTTGGTAGTGTAGAGTGAAAATGTTAAAGGAACAATCAAGAGCTTCCATGTGGAGAATTAAGTACTTTTATACTGGTCATTAATAACCTGCTATGCGTCAAATTATTTTTGGCTATTCATTAAATTTAAAATTTTTTGTAAATATATGTTGCCCAGTTAAAAGGCACTATGTGTCACAAATGATACAAAAAATATAGGATTATTTATCTCCTTAAAAATGAGGAAATACTTTTCCTTAATTGAGGCTAGACCTAGCCCCCTCTCCTCTATAAATATGGAGTTATTCCCCTCATTTAGGGGGTCGATATTATGAAGAACTCATAAGAGCTCAAGAATTTTCTCTAGAAGAAGACAATAAACACTCTAAACATGTGTCGTCTACTCGTGGAGATCAAACTCATATCTTGATTTAGATTAAGCCTCTTAGGCCCTCTCTCAAGATCAAATTCATTGAGGACTATTCAAGGATATTGAAATAGAGGACTTATTACACTTGTTCTTGTAATAATTATATAGAGATTGTATCCATTCTTTAATATAAATAGAAAAATTAAATTTGTTTCTCAATTTCTTGCCTAATTTGTTTTAGGCTCAAAATTTATGTTTACAAATTTTTAGCACGCCCGGTTGGACCTTCTCTCTCCCTTTCATCTCTTTCTCCAAAACACGAACTCTACATTCCCTCGAAGATGACATAACCCCTAAGAACGTCATCCCCCAATCTTCAAGAAAAGTTGTCTAATCCGCATCTTAAGGATTAGCAGCTGCTACTATTAATTCTAGCGGAGTCATGATTAGAAGTATAACAAAAAAACTACTACTGCGATTTCCACAAAACAATCAGTTGGGACTGTAACGTTGCAATCTTGTAAGATCCAAAGCTTTAGCTCCAACCTGCCTAAAGGGGACAACAAAATCGCTTCAAATCCTTTAAAGCAAAGATTAGTTGTTGGCTTCAAAATGCAGCAAACAATTCCTTCAAGGACGAACGGGTTCCAAGCCCAGGCCAACCCCATCTTCTAACCTTTTGGTGCAGAAGATCATGGCCATACTAGCAGTGACTCCTCACCGGCATCTTCAAGAGAGTCAGTCGCTTAATCAAAGACTGAGTCCTTTAATTATATCATTATGCATATCATCTCAACGAAGCCAACCAATGTATAAGAACAGCTCGCAAACATGAAGGCAACATTAGAGAGGCATGCTAAGGAGAGTCTAGAGAAAGATGGCCAAATCAAGCATTAAAGTGAGTAGATTGCTGGTCTAATGAAGAAGCTGGAAAAGCGACCACTTGAATCCTCTATTAAAGGCTTGGATGGTGAAGAATCTGACAAGGAGTCTAATCACGGCGAAGATTTTAATGACGAACACAAAAAAAAGAAGTCCTCATTAGGCTCGATGTTTGTTGAGCATATTCAAAGCCTAATTACGAATGCTGTTAAGGCTTAATTAGGGGGAGGATATCGAAAGACACATTTGTAAACAAAGCCTTCTATGAAAAGGACGATGTCCTTTGTATGCCCCACAGCTACCAACCCCCTAAATTCAAACAATTTGATGGTAAGGGCAATCCTAAGCAGCACACCGCTCACTTCAGTGAGACGTACAACAATGCTAGCATAGAGGGGGACAGGTTGGTGAAGCAATTTGTTTGATCTCTTAAAGGGGTCGCCTTCGATTGGTATACAGACTTGGAATCCGAGTCCATTAACAGTTGGGAATAAATGGAACATAAATTCCTTAACAAGTTCTATAATACTCAGCACATTATTAGTATGCTGGAGTTGACAAATACTAAGCAGTAGAAGGATAAATCAGTCCTTGATTACACCAATCGCCAGAGTTCTCTCAACCTTCAGTACAAAGATCATTTGTCCGAGGCCTTTGCTGTCAACATGCACACTCAGGGAATAGAGTGTGACTTGTTTTGTGTCTTACAAATGAGCAATCCTAGAACCTTTCAAGAGCTAGCTACAAAGGACATGCTATGGAAATGACAATAGCAAACCGTTGTAGTAAGTCGTCTTCTTCATATGAGTTCAAGAAGGACAAAGGCGATTCCAAGAAGAGTTCTAAGCCTCCAAACTCCTCAACGAATTGTTTCCACTGGAGAGCCTGCAAGGATTTCAAGGGAGTCCAGGTAGAGAGGAAAAGGACTTCATTCTCTAAATAGCCAACAAGAAAGCACCCTACATTGAAAGAGCTTCAAGAGAGGAAGTGCCCGTTCCCTGATTTAGACTTGTTGGGAATGTTGGATGACTTGCTTAAAATAAGATCATTGAACTCCACTAAACTAAAGTGGACAGAAAACACTAGAAGGACAAATGACCTGAAGTACTATCATTATCACAGGGTCATCAGTCACTCTTTAGGAAAGTGCATTGTTCTTAAAGAGGTTATCATGCAACTGGCTGAGGATAGGAGGATGATACCATAGAAGCCAATTATATTTGCACTAATTGGAGTCATCGCCTTCATGGTGGGAAAATTATGTCTAACTCTACCAGGAGGGAAGACTTAATTTGAATCCCTCGCTAAGGGTCGAGTTAGTCACAATTCAGTTCAAAAGTTTAGAGCCAGTCATTGTACCGCTGATGGTAGAAGAATCTCCTCTAGAAATCAAACCCACTATCGATATCCCAGAGGATGATGAAGAGGGTGGACCCTTGTTACTTGGCGAAGAGCCAGGAACACAAAACAGTACTAACAATTGCCGCTATGTTACAGGAAGGTACAAGGGATGAAGAAGAAACCTCACTGTATAAGAGGCAAGAGGAGCTCGAAAACAAACAAGAAGTAGGACATTCAACCTATAGACCTACTTGAGCTGGAGCCGATTATTCCTGTCACATTGGAAGAGTTCTTCCCAATGTGCTTTTTTGATAGAGTTACTCTTAACATGACTTCATGTGCTGAGCTAGAAGATAAAGAAGATGAAGAAGAAGAAGAAAAGCAAGAAGATTCTCCAAAAGGGTATGATAAAACTCTGACTGTTTTAGAGGCCTTACCAGCACGTATAGGTTGGAGACAAATTTTTCGCATACCGGAAGAGATGCGTTAGTGTGTTGCTACTACTCTTGTTAAGCCATTAATCATGCATCGTTTTATTAATTATTTTGATTATATTTTACACATTATTTCATCTAATTTACGTTATTTTCATATATTTTTCAGGTTAGGCATTGTTTTAATAAACAGGAGAAGACGAGTCATTGAGACTCGGGTTCTACACGCTTGCCTATAAAGACGGTCCAAAAATAATAATTATGAAGAATATTATTTTCATAATTATTTAATTAGGCTAGGGTTTCAAGAGTTGGAGAAGAGCTAGAAGTCTTGAGAGAGAAGAAGTTTAAGGAAGAAAGGAAGAAAGGAACCCTATTTACTAACCCTAATCACACCCCTCCTTTCCTCCCCATATATATCACCCTCCTTCTCACGCCTAACACGGAAAAAAGCTTCAGCCTTCACAAAAAACCATTGCCTCCAATCACTAGCCACGGCTGCCGCCTCCATTAATCTCACGATAGATTTCATTCACCATCACCATCAACCCTTATTCTACCTCTTCATGACACACATCACGGCTGCTTGATAATCAACATCGCATGATCTTCCTCATCCCCCTTCACCACGGCTTGCTTTCTTCTCCATCAGCTCGCACACTCCTAACCCTCCTTTAATCACTATATCACCTTCTTCACCACCCATCCTCCTTCATCACGCCACCCATCATCCTCTTCCAATCTCTCCTTCAATCCCATCTCCTTACGCCTAACACCACAAAAACCACGACTGCTTGAGGAGGAGGCCACGACAACTACCTTCAGAACTCACCTACACACACCTTGCCTCTAAACCTTATGCCTCGTCATGATCATCACCGCCCACCTTTCATCTCAAGTCAAGCAATATTATTCTGGTGCTATTTTCCCTATTTTTATTTTCTTTTAGTTTAGTTTAGTGTTGACATAAAGTCTTTAGCTAAATATTTGTGATTTCATATTTAATATGAGTGAGTAATTTTTTTTTGCTTAGTATAATCTTCTTAAAGCCATGCTAAATTTACTATTTTGAAACAAGTCTTATGCTTTATTGCCTAGTTGATTTATATTCATGATTTTATAGCGATTAGCGTTTATCATTTACGATATTCGTGTTAAATTAATTAGAATGCATGCTAGTTAGTTTAATACGATTTCGATTGATAGTTTAGAAGACTATAATACGTAAAATTTATAGTCTTTTATACTTAGGTATCACCCTAATTAATCATGGATGGCTCAAACCCATCTCTTTTAATTAGGTAATTGCTTTAGATCTTTGTTAAATCGATTTTCTGGTAAATTGGTTACAAAGCGTTAGATAATGTTTTTCTAATACGTAATGCTCTAGTTTGGTTAAATTCTTGCGCTGGTGTAAGGGTTATCAAAACTAGTAGGGTTTATATTAGAGCTGGACCTAATTAAACTAGGATCTAAGGAAAAACGAGGAAGAACCGCTGGTCGATGTCTTCTACAGTTTAACTCATGAATGAAATTAACTTGTGTGTTAATGATAAATATTAATTTTCATGGTGAATTGAGATTATACTAGGTATCCTTCATAAATTTGATAACTTTTGATCATTATTTGTTGCTTAGAGTTAAGTTGATTGGTTTTTTAATTTTTGTTCTAACTTTATTAGCTTCAATATAATTTCAATCAACCCCCCCCCCCAAAAGTATAGTATTTTAGGAATGTCTAGGTAATTTTAGATAGTTTAGATTTTGATTTTTAGAGTGGTTATAATTTTAAATTGATTTATATTCAATTTTAGTATTTAATTACCAGTTTGTTAGAAATTAAACTAAAAATATTTATTTTAGTATTTTTTACATTTTTATTAAATCCTAGGGTTTATATAGTTTCCTAGTCTGCTCATATTCAATTTCGTAAGTTTTTGAAATTATTTGATAATTTTTCAGAATTATTTTGTGAAATTGATAAGTGCAGGTTTTTTAGGTTATTAATTCTGGAAATTTCGATTTTTAATTATTAATTCACGATTATTAGGTATTTTTAAATCCAGAAAATTGCTTCCTAGAATTAGGGTAATTTTATTAATTATTTTCGTATTTATATTTATGCAGATTATTTTATTTCTGATTTCAGATATGATATTCTGCATTGATATCCTGTGCTAAT
Organism: Selenicereus undatus; assembly: GCA_017589665.1. NCBI lineage: Eukaryota > Viridiplantae > Streptophyta > Magnoliopsida > Caryophyllales > Cactaceae > Selenicereus > Selenicereus undatus. The sequence goes on from JACYFF010031957.1 coordinate 88,074,202, forward strand.
TTTCTGATCTGCTTTTTATGAAATAAATTAGATACAATTTAGAATTTATAAGCCTATAGACCTGAATAATAATATTTTAGATTACTTTTTGATATTTTTAATATTTATTTTCTGACTATTATTTGCTGTTATTGATTTTTAATTAGAATTTCAGTTATTCTGTTTTTATTTTTCTCAATTATTTAGGGAATATTTTTACTATTTTATTTCCAGAATATGATTTAGAATATTTAGGAGCATCATTATGTATTTTTCTATATTTTTATTCATTAGATTTTAATTATTTTAGAATTATTAAGATTAGACTTAATAACTTGGATTAGTAAAATCATTTAGGATTAAGCTAGCCTTTTTACAACAATCTTTTCTCGTGGATCGATCCCTACTTTTCTATGCTATAAAAAGTATTTAATAACCGAAGTAGTGATTAAATTTGTGGCTCTCGACAAGCTTTACAAATTTTGGCGCTGTTGCCGGGGAAAGAAAATTAAATTGCTAGTTTACTTCTATTTAATTTTACTACTTTTATTGTTTTGTTTTTATTTTTGCAGATTGCCAGTAAGTCTTAAGCTTAAAGAGGTAAGAATGTCCACTATTCGGAAACTTGTTGCCCCTAACCTAGAAACCCAACCCATGTCTATTACTTATGCTGTATAGACAAACCCTTGAAACTGAACTCTAGATTCATCAATTTATTACCTAAGTTTCATGGATTAGCTGGAGAGGACCCATATCGACATATTAGTGAATTCTTTATTACTTGCTCTACTATAGTGCATGAAGGAATTTCTGAGGACCAAATTAGATTGAGAGCCTTTCCCTTTTCTTTGCTTGGTAATGCTAAGGATTGGTTGTATTACATGCCTGCTGGATCTTTCTCTACATGGACTCCATTGCATAAATCATTTTTAGAGAAGTTTTTTCCTGCATCCTGTATTAGATCTATTAGGAAAGATATATGTGGAATCAAATAAATGAATGGGGAAACTTTTTGTGAGTATTGGGATAGATTTAATAAATTGTGTGCTAGTTGTCCCCAGCATCAAATAACTGAACAACTGTTGATTCAATATTTTTATGAGGGTTTACTCTCTATGGATCGTAATATGGTTGATGTTGCTAGTGGGGGGGCTCTAGTTAATAAAACGCCAGCAAAGGCTAGAAATTTATTTAATCTAATGGCCCAAAATATTTAGCAGTTTGGTGCTTGGGAGTCACAAGTCAAAAGGGTCAATGAGATTGGTTCTAGTTTATCTGTAGAGAATCAGTTGTCTTATATTACTGCTATGTTAAATAAGATTGTTATTGGAGGTATTCAAAAAGTAGTAATATGTGGTATTTGTTGTCTAGAGGGGCATCCTACTGATGCATGTCCTACTCTACAAGAAGGTAATGTTAATGCTCTTTACTCTAACCAAAATCAAAGGAGGTATGATCCCTATTCGAATACTTATAATGAAGGATGGATAGACCACCCTAACCTTAGGTATGGCCCTAAGCCTAATCCACCTGGTTTTGACCAACCCTCTCGTCAACCTTCTAGTCAAGATAGGACCAATTTCCTCCTAGAACAAGTCCTCAAGAAAATGGATGATAGGTTCCAAATTTTGGAGACAACTCTTAAGCAGGTTCAAGAGAAACAGACTGCAACTGATATCATAGTTAGCAACTTGCAGGCTCAAATGCAAAATAGATTACCATCTCAGCCTTACCCTAACCCTAAGGAGAATGTTAGTGTCGTAACACTTAGGAGTGGGAAAGAGTTACAAGAACCTAGGAAGAGTAGAGAGGTTGAGCCTGAGTTAGAGGGCAAGGGGGCTCAACCAGAATTAGATACAGAGTCTAATCAAACTACTAAGGAATTAGGAGAAAAGAAAAGAGAATCTTACAAGCCAATCCCCACCTTTCCCTAGTAGATTTAGAAGCCATGCGTCCAAGGCAAATGAGGCTAACCAAGAGATTTTAGAGACTTTTAGGAAGGTAGAAATTAATATACCTCTCCTTGATGCCATTAAACAGGTGTCTCGTTATGCTAAGTTCCTAAAAGAATTATGTACTACCAAGAGGAAGCTCATTGGTAATGAGAAGATAAGTGTGGGGGAAAATTTGTCTGCTGTTTTTCAAAGAAAACTTCCCCCTAAGTGTCAAGACCCTGGTGTGTTTTCTGTTCCTTGCAAAATAGGAAACCTTTGCTTTGATAAAGCTATGCTTGATTTAGGTGCCTCTATTAATGTTATGCCTAGGTATGTTTATGACAAACTGAACCTAGGTGAATTAAAGAAAACTGGCATAGTGATTCAATTAGCTGATATGAGCAACACTTATCCTGATGGAGTGTTAGAGGACGTCTTAGTCAAAGTGAATGAACTTGTGTTTCCTGCTGATTTTTATGTGTTGAACATGGGTGATGCATGTCATGATATTCCCATCTTGTTTGGCAGGTCATTTTTGAAAACAGTTGGGACTAAAATTGATGTGCATGAAGGAACATTAACCATAGAATTTGATAGTGAAGTGATTAAATTTAATATTTTTGATGCCATGAGATTCCCTGCTGATATTAATGATGAGTTACTGGAAGAGATCCAACTAGAGGATCCAGGAGCTTCATGAAGTTGAGCCAACGACTATAAACAAAGGCGTTGGTTGGGAGACAACCCAATGTTTTTAGGGAAGCACCCATTTAATTTTGCTTTTATTTTCATTATTTCTATCTTTTTGCATGCATTAGGAACTATGCATGAATTAAGGAGGGGGGTGCATCCTGCATTTAATTTTTGCAGTATTTTCGTAGTATTTATTCTTGAAAAAAAAAAGTAGAAAATTGAAAAAACAAAAAATTCTTTTCTTATAAATAATGCATGATATAAGTTTATGCTAGGCTTGCTTGTTTAGAAAGGAAAAAAATTTAGTAGCTATTTTGTAGTTTATTCTTTTATAAGTGAAAACTTTTAAGCATGATAGTTATTCTTTAGAGAAATTTGAGTTGATTCTTATACATCTTTTTAATGAGTAACTCTCTTGATTATCCATCTTATTTAGTCATGTAATATGTCTGATTCAGAAGCAATAAAATGACCTGACCCATCTCCTAGACTATTGAATTAGTTGAATAATTCATTAAAATTGTGATTTTACTTGTCTATTTTTCATAGAGTCAAAGTTGGGAATGACAAGTACCCCTTTGATGCATGCGCTACTGGGTGCTACCCTTTGAGGCAATACTGCTACTGGAAAGCTTGCTTCCCATGCTAGTGAGCCAATAAAATAAATAAAAGTAATGATGAAAATAAAATGTTTGCTCCAGCACCTCTATTCGGGTGAGTGTGAGACAGGGAGTGTTTAATTTCTAAGACCCTATATGAGCATCGAATATGTGCGCAAGTGGAATTTGATGAGAGAAGAAGAGAAAAATAAATACAAGGCAAGTTTAGAATCAATTCAATGAGTTATTCTACCTAATTCAATTGTCTCCATAGCCATACCGTGCCTCAAATTTTTCTATCATAAATTTTTAGACCTCTTGATCGGTGTATGCATATTTAAAAGGGATGGATAATTATTGATCTTGTTATGTCATTATGAAAATGTTGTGAGGTTGATGAATAAACTCTCTAAGGATAGTTGGATGTCTAGCAGGTATTCACTTATTGAAGGAAAAACTAATTAATTCAATAACACTGTTTTTCTTAAGCAAGCCTAGACCTAGTATAAATATCATAAGTATGCATGATTTTATAAGAAAAGAAAGGATGTCAACTTTAGGTCGAGTCTAAGATTTCTTTGCACAAGGGCGTTCAAAGTCTAAGTGTGGGGGAATTTGTTAAGCCATTAATCATGCATCATTTTATTAATTATTTTGATTATATTTTACACATTATTTCATCTAATTTACGTTATTTTCATATATATTTTTCAGGTTAGGCATTGTTTTAATAAATAGGAGAAGACGAGTCGTTGAGGCTCGGGTTTTACACGCTTGCCTATAAAGAAGGTCCAAAAATAATAATTGTGGAGAATATTATTTCCATAATTATTTAATTGGGCTAGGGTTTCAAGAGGTGGAGAAGAGCTAGAAGTCTTGAGAGAGAAGAAGTTTAAGGAAGAAAGGAACCCTATTTACTAACCCTAATCACACTCCTCCTTTCCTCCCCATATATATCACCCTCCTTCTCACGCCTAACACGGAAAAAAGCTTCAACCTTCACAAAAAACCCACGCCTCTAATCACTAGCCACGGTTGCCGCCTCCATTAATCTCACGATAGATTTCATTCACCATCACCATCAACCCTTCTTCTACCTCTTCATGACACACATCACGGCTGCTTGATAATCAACATTCCACGATCTTCTTCATCTCCCTTCACCACGGCTTGCTTTCTTCTCCATCAGCTCGCACACTCCTAACCCTCCTTTAATCACTATATCACCTTCTTCACCACCCATCCTCCTTCATCACGCCACCCATCATCCTCTTCCAATCTCTCCTTCAATCCCATCTCCTCGCGCCTAACACCACAAAAACCACGGCTGCTTGAGGAGGAGGCCACGGCAACTACCTTCAGAACTCACCTACACACACCTTGCCCGTAAACCTTATGCCTTGTCACGATCATCACAAATCATCATCATTGATCATCACCACCCACCTTCATCTCAAGTCAAGCAATATTATTCTGGTGCTATTTTCCCTATTTTTATTTTATTCTATTATTTTCTTTTAGTTTAGTTTAGTGTTGACATAAAGTCTTTAGCTAAATGTTTGTGATTTTATATTTAATATGAGTGAGTAATTTTTTTTGCTTGGTATAATCTTCTTAAAGGCATGCTAAATTTACTATTTTGAAACAAGTTTTATACTTTATTGCCTAGTTGATTTATATTCATGATTTTATAGCGATTAATGTTTATCGTTTACCATATTCGTATTAAATTAATTAGAATGCATGCTAGTTAGTTTAATACAATTTCGATTGATAGTTTAGAAGACTATAATACGTAAAAGTTATAGTCTTTTATGCTTAGATATCACCCTAATTAATCATGGATGGCTCAAACCCATATCTTTTAATTAGGTAATCGCTTTAGATCTTTGTTAAATTGATTTGCTGGTAAATTGGTTACAAAGCATTAGATGATGTTTTTCTAATACATAATGCTCTAGTTTGGTTAAATTCTTGCGCTGGTGTAAGGGTTATCAAAACAAGTAGGGTTTATATTAGGGCTGGACCTAATTAAACTAGGATCTAAGGAAAAACGGGGAAGAACCGATGGTGTATGTCTTCTACAGTTTAACTCATGAATGAAATTAACTTGTGTGTTAATGATAAATATTAATTTGCATGGTGGATTGAGATTATAGTAAGTATCCTTCATAAATTTGACAACTTTTGATCATTATTTGTTGCTTAGAGTTAAGTTGATTAGTTTGTTAATTTTTGTTCTAATTTTATTAGCTTCAATATAACTTCAATC
>JACYFF010031957.1:88079778-88102053 GCA_017589665.1 Selenicereus undatus
CCCAAAAATTATAGTCTTTTAGGAGTGTCTAGGTAATTTTAGATAGTTTAGATTTTGATTTTTAGAGTGGTTATAATTTTAAATTGATTTATATTCAGTTTTAGTATTTAATTACCGGTTTGTTAGAAATTAAACTAAAAATAGTTATTTTTGTATTTTTTCCATTTTTATTAATTCCTAGGGTTTATATAGTTTCCTAGTCTTCTCATATTCAATTTTGTAATTTTTGGAAATTATTTAATAATGTTTCAGAATTATTTTGTGAATTTGATAAGTACAGGTTTTTTAGGTTATTAATTCTAAAAATTTCAATTTTTAATTATTAATTCACGATTATTAGGTATTTTTAAATCCAGAAAATTGTGTCCTAGAATTAGGCTGATTTTATTGATTATTTTCGTATTTATATTTATGCATATTATTTTATTTCTGATTTCAGATCTAATATTCTGCTTTGATCTTCTGTGCTAATTTTCTGATCTGATTTTTCTGAAATAAATTTGATACAATTTAGAATTTAAAATCTTATATACCTGAATAATAATATTTTAGGTTACTTTTTGATATTTTTAATATTTATTTTCTGACTATTATTTGCTGTTATTGATTTTTAATTAGAATTTCTGTTACTATTCAGTTTTTATTTTTCTCAATTTTTTAGGGAATATTTTTACTATTTTATTTCCAGAATATGATTTAGAATATTTAGGAGCATCATTATGTATTTTTCTAGATTTTTATTCATTAGATTTTAATTATTTTAGAATTATTAAGATTAGACTTAATAACTTGGATTAGTAAAATCATTTAGGATTAAGCTAGCTTTTTTACAACAATCTTTCCTCGTGGATCGATCCCTACTTTTCTATGCTATAAATAGTATTTAATAACCGATGTAGTGGTTAAATTTGTAGTTCTCGACAAGCATTACAACTCTTCACCGCCAGATTTTTATGCTTACAAGGTCCAAGATGTTGGAGAACTCTCAAAAGGCCTTGCCTAGTAGGCCATTTGCAACACAGCTATCACTTTCACTGATGATGGCTTGTTGCTACGCTCTAAATCTCACAATCGTCCTTTGTTTGTGACTGGTTATATTATACAGCGAAAAGTCAAGTGCATCTTGGTAGATGGAGGTTCAGCTATTTACATCATGCCTAACTCTACAATGGATGAACTGGGAATCATGGTAAAAGAGCTTTCTAAAAGTCGTATGGTAATTCAAGGAGAGTCAGTGTGCAATCGACATGATTTGCCTAGATATAACAATAGTAGATATATCAACATCTTCAATCTTTCATGTACTCGACTCCAAAACTTCATAAAAATTTTACTTGGACGCTCGTGGCTCCATGAGCATGGAATAGTAGCTTCTACCCTCCATAATTCTTGGAAGAAGATCAACGATGATGGTAGCCATTTACAAAGGAAGAATTTTGCTCAGCCTAAATTCTTTGAAGAAGGCAATGTATCTAAGGAGTCTATGCCTCCATAATGTCCTCCGTAGGTAGGGGCGAGCCGAAGGCTAAAATGAATTCCCAAGCGGTACTGACGCATGATAGCATGACCAACAATAATATTATAAGGGGACGTTGAACAAAAGGGTATAGTCCAACTTGCTAAACAAGTTGCTAAGCAAGTGGTGGTTTTCACATGTCCCTGGTCATAAGATATGTTCCCAAAGCTCATCGCAAGGAGGTGGAAACACCCTTCAGTGGATGCACAAGGAGAAATGTTGAGGGCAAGGCCATCAAGAAGGATAGTGAGGCTAGCCCAAGCACTTTTAAAGAAAGTGTCACATTAGCAATGTGAAACATGTACTAGCCGAAGGTGAGCATACCCCTTTTGCCTAGATTTGTCTCTTGTCTAGTAGAAGTCTCAAAAGTGGGTCTTGGTTATACACTATTACAACCGATCAGGATATCGGGCGACGCAACGCTAAGCAGTATGTGGTTCAACATATCTCTGCTGAAGAAGTAGATGAGAGTGAGGATGAAAACGCTCAACCTCCTTCAAAACCTTTTGTATTTGATAGGTTACAACCATCGCGTTAAGGAAACGCCCATCCATCTTCAGTAGATTTGGGGAAGGTCAAAATTCTAAGTCTTCTGTGTTCTGGAGAGTAGAGAATGATGCGCAACCGAAGCCTTCGGTGTTTAACAAAATCACGAAAGGAAAAGAATCGTCGAACCCACTACCCCAGGAGCAAAAGGGTTCGGTGTTGAATCGACTTGGTGATGAAAACGAAGTACAAAGTTCTATCCCTTCTCGCATGAAGCGATTTTTAACCCTTGATGTGAAGATGCACTATGGTCTTTACTGCTTAGCAAGGTAAATTCTGACACTAATAAATGAGATGAGCAAGAAGAAGTGACTTCTTGGAATCATATCATAGTCTAAGAATGTGAAGACTCAGAGTCAAAAATAGAACTTACAAAGACTCCTAAAACTCCTAAAGATGGGGGAAAGATACATTCGATGATTTGATGGAATTGAATCTCGAAATTGCTGAGGAACCCTGCCCCATCTATGTATGTTCATCACTTACACCCGAGGCAAAAAATAAGTACTTCAATCTCTTCTCAGAGTACAAGGACGTGTTTGCATAGAGTTACAGCGAAATGCTAGGCTTGATTTCAAAGTAGTAGTCCTTTGCTTATCCCTCAAGAGGGGTGCTTCACCCAAAAAGCAGCCGCAATGAGTTTTTCATCCAGAGTTGGTATGAAATAAAAAAAGAAGTCAACAAACTCATAGAGACAGGATTCATTCATGAGGTAAAATATCCTACTTGGATTGCAAATGTTGTCCCTGTAAGAAAGAAGAAAGGGCAACTTTGTATCTGCGTAGACTTCTAGGATCTCAACAGCGCTTGCCCAAAAGATGACTTCCTGTTAAGTCCCTCATTAAGCTCATGATGGATTCAACCATGGGACATGAAGCCTTGTCCTTTATGGATTGTAATGCAAGGTACAATCAAGTCTAACTGATACTAGAAGACCAAGAACTCATACCTTTTTGCATGCCCAAAGGCATCTTCTGCTATAAGGTAATGCCCTTTGGTTTAAAGAATAGCGGAGTGACATACCAAAGAGCAATGCAAACTATCTTTGATGACATGTTGCACCAAGCAGTGAAGTGCTATGTTGATGATCTTGTGGTCAAGTATAAAAGGAGATCAAACCACCTACAAGACCTTCATTCAATTTTTGATAGGCTGAGGAGATCTCAACTAATCATGAATTCGCTTAAATGTGCATTTGGTGTCACTTCAAGGAAGTGCCTAGGATTTATAGTTTGGCATAGAGGCATCTAGGTTGACCAGATCAAATCAAGGCAATATAAGAGATGCCTGCCCTGAAAGATCTTAAAAAACTGCGGGGTCTTCAAGGTCATTTAGCTTATATTAGAACATTCATATCCAACCTAGTCGGTCATTGCCACCCATTCCAGCACCTCATGAAGGAGGTCGTATAATTCAAATGGGACCAGCCATGCCAAAAGGACTTCAACATTATCAAGAAGTATTTATCAAATCCACCCATTCTAGGGGCAATAATATGAAGGAAATCTCTTGTACTGTACATTGCAGCACAAGAAAGGTTTTGGGGGGCATCATGTGCCTAAGAAATGAGGAAGGCAAAGAAAGAGCTCTGCATTACTTAAGTTTTCTTTGGTTGGGGCCAAACGGAATTACTTCCCGATAAAAAATATGTGTTTGGCTCTCATGTTCATCATTCAAAAATTAAGGCATTACATGCAAGCTCATACAGTGCGGGTGATTTCTAAAGCTGACCTCATCAAATATATCTTATCAAGGCCAGTTCTAAGTAGGCGACTTGCAAAGTGGGCTATAATCTTGAAGTAATATGACCTTGTTTACGTGCCACAAAAGGCCATTAAAGGACAAGCATTGGCGGACTTCTTGGTATATCACATAATCCCCAATACTGGGGAGCTAAAGGATGACTTGCCTGGTGAAGATGTGTTCTTCATTGATATCCTCCTGCCTTGGGAAATGTACTTCAATGGAGCTGCGAGACATGATGGTGCTGGTGTAGGAGTAATTTTTGTTTCTTCAGAAAAACATGTCCTCACTTATTCATTCGTGCTAATTTAGTTATGTTCTAATAATGTAGCTTAATATCAAGCATTGATTTTAGGCTTCTGAATGGCCATTGAAATGGGAATCAAAGACCTTGAAATGTATGGTGATTCATAATTGGTCATTAAGCAACTTCTCGAGGAATATGAAGTCAAAAAGGACACCCTCATGTTATACCATGAATATGCCTTACAATTGCTTGATAAGCTTGAAACCATCAAGTTACAGCATGTTCCTAGAAGTGCCAACAAAAAGGATGACGCCCTTGCAAATCTTGTAGCCATTTTGGCACTGGGGCTAGAAGAAAGCATGAATGTCCCTGTTTGTGATCGGTTAGTTGTTGCACCCCTTGATAAAGAGCTTAAGGAAGAGGTCAGTGCAGTTAGTGCTCAAGAAGTAGAGGAAGAAAACTGGCACCAGCCACTCATTGATTATTTACAATATGGGAAGCTTACTAATTATCTGAAGCATGAGACAGAAATTCAATGAAGAGCTCCCAACTTCTTTTATTTCAATAGGATGCTTCTTCCTTGGTCTTTGGTTACGATGTTTACATAACGAAGAGGCTAGGAAAATAATGCAGGAAGCACATTCAGGAGTATATGGTGCACATCAAGCAAGACTAAAATTATATGATCGGATAAAAAAATGGGTTACTATTGGTCTACTATGGTGCAAGACTACATCGATTATGCAAAAAGGTGTGATGCTTGCCAATTCCATGCTAAATTTACTCATCAACCCCCAAAATCGCTTTATCCGATTGTGACATCTTGTCCATTTGAAGCTTAGGGCTTGATGTTTGAGTCCTATCACTCCAAAGTCCTCTACTAGCCACTCATATATCTTGGCGGCAACTTACTACTTTTCTAAATGAACAGAAGCAATCCTACTAACAACAACAACAACAACAACAATACCTCCCAGTGTGGGTCCCGCTTTCGCGGAGTCTGGGGAGATCCAGTTGTAGGCAACCTTACCCCTACCGGTATTCCTACCTGTAGAGAGGTTGATTCCAAGAGACCCACGAAAAAAGGTTTGGTGAAAAAGTTTTATAGAGGAAAGTGTTTGCGAAGCATTTAAAGAGGAAAAACAGTGTCAAAGAAGCTGAAACTGAAAGAAAGTTGAAAGAACGTACCTCAACACTCTACGTTAAGCAGCTGCCGTCACTCCTAGAAAAAAAGCCCAACCTGCATACGAGCCTGACAGACCCCTACCAGCACCAAACCACTACAGTTACAGACAACTACAAAGTCGCTTCTCTACCATCGAAGCAATCCTACTAAGAGAAGTCAAAAAAGAAAATATCGTTGATTTTATTTGAATGCATATGATTTACCAACTTGGCATGCCTCGATATATTATCACTAACAATGGGAAACCATTTGTCAACAAGCTGCTGACCGCCCTCTGTGAAAAGTTTAAGTTTGTCCAGCACAAATCTTTAATGCACAATGCACCTGCAAATGGGCTGGCAAAAGCTTTCAATAAGATTCTTTGTAACTTATTAAGCAAAGTGGTGGGAAAGTCAAAACAGGATTGGCACAAAAGGCTAGGAAAGGCCCTTTGGGCGTACTGAGCCACGTGTAAGACGTCAACTCAATTGACTTATTTTGCTCGGGTGTAGGTTGACGTAGTATTGCCTTTGGAACTTCAAATCCCTTTACTTCGCATTGCCATACAGGAAGGCTTGATCAAATATAAAAATCACAAGTTTTGCTTAGTTGAGCTTGAGGCCTTTGATGAAAAAAGAATTCGAGCGCAACAAAAGTTGCAATGCTATCAAGCTCGCTTATAATGAGCATTCAAGAACTTACAACCACATTTATTTAAAGGTTAGATCAAGTGCTCGGGGTAAGAAGACCAATCTTTATCCCTTTATCACCCCGAATTTCTAATTTCTTCTTTATTACTAATATTAACCTACGTGGCAGCAAAAAAAAAAAAAAAAACCTAAGTGAGGTTTTATCGCCTTATTTCCTTCTTGGAAATACCAAGCTGAGTATCAACCAAAACATTAATGCAAATACATTCTCAAATTATAACATCAGTTCAAGTCCTGACAATAATTGTAACAATGACTAACTGAAACACAATCTTTAACAAGTCCAACCGGAAACTGATTCAATTCAACTAAATATAAAATAACGAAGCCTTGCTTGAGTTTGGATTCCCATCCCCATGCTCATGTACTTCACCTGAAACCAAAACATTTTACAAAAATGAGATATACTCAATAATAACCACCCCTAACAGTCAAAACACGCACAAATTCATTTTCAAATCATTTTAGGGGTGGGAGACAACAAGTAGATCGCTCATATACATTCTCAGTAGAAGCATACAGTAATCCAAGTTTCTTTTATTCATTTTTAGGTTCACAAGGGTGAGCGACCCCACTGGGTCTCATGGCCTGTGCTTGGGTTTAACGCAGCCACTTAACCATACCCTGGCCTACCGTTAACTTGGACGGTTACCCCTTAACCATACCCTGGCCTATCGCTAATATGTACGGTTACCACTATCCTTGCACACGTCCATCCCAAAGGGGCACGTGGCCACTCACATGCATGCACTTTACCCGGGGAGGGCTAGTGGCCTTCAATAACACAAGAACATAACTTCTCGGTCTCACCCATTCAACCATTTATTTACACATTTATACTTGACCTTGATTTTTAACCAACATACACATCCCAATCCGACCCATCTTGGTCCCAAAGCATTTCCACATTATTTTCGCAACACAGCCAGTGCAGTAACCCATGCACTCACTGATTTAGCAAAACGTTTCAACACATGCCACACAAAGTATTTCTTTCACATTTACTGGGGAAAATCCCTCGAACATCAACACCAAATACATTCAAAATAGCCTTTACACATACTGACAAATCACGTTTTTCAAGTTATTTCGGGGAAGGGTTATGGTATGATTGTTACTTAATAATCCATATCTTACGGGCTCAGTTTCCTAGCTCGGCCTAATGATCCGCACCTGGACCATAACAACACTCATACTTAGCCCCCAAATTTGTACAAGATGCATCCCCAATCTACCCTAACCTAGAATAATTTTTGTACGATTTTTAGGCAACGTTAGCAATCCCGAATTGCAGCTAACTCCAATGCCAGTTCCAATCAGAATCTAGGCTCAAATTCCAGAGGCCACAACTCGCGTTTTCAATGTTGAAACTCAAAGATCTTACCCATTTTGGAAAGGTTAACTTGTCCCCTACAACTTCTACATTCGGGGTTTCCCCAAAATATGCTAATAAGTATGTCAATGTTCCCAAAATTTCCTCACTACCACTGGCTGCCCAAACCTGCACAGTCCTCGGTAATCAATCAATAACTAGCTCAATTCAACTTTGATTCCTTTGATTCAAACGTTGTAATTCTAATGACATCTTGGCCTAACTTCCACAAAAATTTCATAATTTTTGAACCATTACAACATCGTGGGTTGAATTTTAACATCGGGGTATGTTCTGGCCTTCATTCAGTGGCATTCTGCTCAAATATTCTACCTCTAAAGGGTGTTCTTTTAGCCTAAATTTTCACAACGTTGGGTCACACGACTACCCATATACATCTTGTCGATTTGTAACGCCCCACCAATCTAAGTCAAGCAACAGACCAAAATTGTTTCAAAACAAATATCAAAACATCATCACTATACTTACCTCGATCAGATTTTGAAAACGGGGGATGATTGAATTGTCACCCACTTCGAATTTAAATCTGAAAATTTATAAAGCATGCATAAAAAGTTGGAAACTTGTTTTCTTGGATCATAAAGATCATAAAATAATGAAAAAGACTCTACTTTTATTCTTTTGTGTGCATGAAAGATGCATAGGAGTAGGGCTTGAACTATGCATCTAATACTTACCAAAGTAAGGAGGGAAATGGAGAGTGTGGGCGGCGGCGGTGCAATGGAGGGGCGTGAGAGAGAGAGAGAGAGAGAGAGAGAGAGAGGGAGAGAAAGAGAGAAGGGAGAGAGCAAGAGAAAGAGAGAGAAAGAACGAGGGAGAGGAGAGGGAGAAGAGTGAGAGAGAGCATGAGTGAGCAGGCGACTAGAGCTAGGGAGAAAAAAGGAGAGGGAGAGTTTGAGTGGAAGAAGAAGAAGGAGGAACCGAGGGTTCACTCGGTGAGGGAGAGGGAGAGGTAAGGGAGTCGTGTAGGGGAGGGGAGGAAGAGAGGGAGAGTGTTCTAGGGTTGGGGTTTAGGGTTTTTGGGAGGGAGAATACTCATTCAAAAGATTAAAACCTTAAATAAAAAAATATTAAACCTCCTTCCTTCCCAAAATAGAATAAATAAATTTGCAAAGAAACAATCTTGCGTTGACTTGGATTGATTTAAATCATAAACCCTAAGTTGGTCCATGCTAAATATCAATTATCCCAAAAACGAATTTCTAGGGTTTTACAATCCCACACAAGACTGGAAGCAAGTTCACTTCCAAGTGGTATGGCCCTTACATGATTCGGGAAGTCCAAAAAAATGGTGCGTATAGGATTGTCGGTACTGACGAAGTGCAAGTTGGACCGATAAATGGAAAGTTCCTAAAGCTTTATTGTCCTTAATGTGTTGATACATGTAAGCTCCTAAACATGAGCCTAAACTATTCATTCTTTTGAGTCAAATTCCATTGCACAACTCCTGGCCTGAGAGTATAAACTGTGAATGACTAAACAAAAAAAATATAGATATATATATCTTGTTGTTCAAACTACATATGACTTGATCCTTTAGGTTTCCGTTCAGATACATAGCCAACTTTAGTATACACCCAAGTACAATCATAAAAAAAAAGAAGAAGTTTGTTGATGTTAAATTAAGAAGTTGATTTAGTTTAGTTATAGGTTCACCTGATTGCGAGTTTGGTACAACTTGTGAATTTGAAGGAGAAATATAGAGATTTAGCATGGTTTAAATTCATCTGTTGTCATAACATTAATAATGGTGAAATCCAAATCAGAACGAAAATGAACCAAGATACATGTGCAACAATGAAATTAAAAAAAAATTCATATGAGCTTTGCTTAACAAATATCAAGATTACCTCACAAAAGTGCAAAGTGCATTACAAGTCCATTTCAGGAAAAAAAAAAAAGAAAAAGGAGTTAACTATGGATTCCATTGAAAATTCTTCAAATTTTCAAAAGACTCCTTTACATACGCTTCAGTCTTCTATAAACTAGCTTTTGTCCTATGTCCATTACTTTAATAGCATTAATTATGTCAATCTAGCCCTACAAATCAATAACTGCCCATTAAGTCTCTTGCAGCAAATGCTCGCTTGCCGCTCTTTCACCAACTCCTCATTCCTCGATTCAACCTGCTTCAGCGCAGCCACCTTTGCTTCATAATGGGTGCCTTCCATGTTCAGCCGATGGGAGGCCTCATCAAGCTTACCTTGCACGTCCATGCAAGAACTATCCTGTTCTTTAGCAGATGTTCACCAGAGTAAGTAGTTCTACTGCAGGTCCTTAAAGTCACACACTTGCTTGATCAACCCTTCAACCTTACTCTCTAAAGGACGAATGTCGACACCTCTTGGAAAGATGGTGACATAAAGGTTGTCAAAATCACCTTTAAGAGAAAGAAGTCCATCAAAAAGGGTGCAAGAAACCTAGTCGAGTATGGCTTTACTGAACACCAGTGCAACATTCTTATCTACCACTTCTATAACGGCATCAACTTTGAAGATGAAAATCCCCCCTTGTGGAGCTCTTGAAGGACGTTATGCACAGGGTACTAGTGAAGGAGCATTGGCTTTATGAATGGACTCAACCCATCATCGTTCGGGGAACAAACACCTTTCAAACCATCTAGTCTCGATCTGCGATCAAACAAATCCTTTCAGTAAATCGACGAAAAGCACTAATTTCTCGATGGTAGAGGAACGCATGGCAATTCCTCCTTGAAATTCATATTGTCGCTTTCTCCCTATTTTACACACACACACACATATATGGTGAGACGGCGAAAGCGAGACACGCATTTGGAAAGAAAGCGTATTAAAAAAAAGAAACAAAAAAAGGAAAAAGAGGAATTACCTTGCACTCAGTGTTGTTAGGTTCAGCATCAAGGATATCCATGATATTCTTGGGACCTTCTGGAGGTAACTCGATTACCTTTTTGGTACTTGGCTCACCAACTTCGAGAGGTAGCTTGTCATGTCCGTCATTAGTGGGATTAATCTTAGGCCTAAGCTTTTGTCTATATGTCTCAGCAAATGAAGATTTGAATTGTTCCTTAATCTCATTTATTACCTATGGTAACAGAGCAATGCTTTGGGTGGTGATTGCAGGGAAAGGTGCTGCTGGGATGGTAACAACTACTCTTGGGATCTTCACACGGGAAGAATCATCCTCTGTTGGCGGAACAAAAGGCTCTAAGGGCTTCCCAAAACAAACAATCTTCAACTTGGGTTTAGAATCAAGTTTGTCTTCAAGTTGAGGAAATGAAAATCTTAGACCACCACTCACGAAATGCACGAGTGGTATTTCTCTTGCGTGAATTGCATCGTCCAGGAAGAAATACTTGGGACCCTGTTCCATAGCATGTGAGCATGTGGTGATAATGAAGCATTGTTTCCATATCAGGAAGATTATTGAAGTCCAAATTAGCAGCAACATACTGATGGAAACCAAATTGTCTTCTAAATTGATTAGGGCAGTATTGCTCCATGATAAAGTTGTCCTCATAATGATAAAAGACAAAACACAATGGATGCTGACAAAATAAGCAAAGTTAGCTCTTGACAACTTGTCATCGTCTATGAGAGTCTCCTTAAGTCGGTTGATTATGGATGAATGTCAACAAAATCCCCTCTAAGAGCCAAGGGGTCCTCGGGCTTCTTTTAGCTAAAATGATTTCGCTTGACCAAGGCCAGTAAACTTCAACATGCATGGATTGGAGGAAGCCTCACCATCGAGCTTGTATACATCAAAGTTTTTTGCTAACGAGGCATAAAGAAAATAAGCAGGAAAGTGGCCCCCACTTCTACCAAGTTGTAAAAAACGAGAAATCTCATTGAGTCCCTTGTAAATACTCACGAGGATTGTCATCAAGAGGCAATACCCTATACCTAACGCCATGAATGATGAAACGTCAAAAGTACTAGCACTTATGCAACCAACGTCTCTAATTGGCAAGATGAACGTGCACAACTAGCACAAGAGAAATGCGGCCAAAAAGGTCTCGGTATGTTAGCCTTTAGCCACTCCTAGCTCCTCAAAAATGACTTGACAATCACCCCGCCCACTGGCTCTTGCATTGATGATAGAGGACAGTACTCTTGGATAAGAGGTTCGGTTTTCCATGTCAGATTTCTTGGAAACATGGTACTTGTTAGGACCTTAAAACCAGAAGGAAATCCATTGCTCTATAGCCGGTCTGCCCTTGTGAACTTGCATAAGGTTGTGGCAAGCAATAAATAGATAAGTGCAACTCGGGGGAAGCTTATTTGTCAGTTCTCGTTAGGTAGGAGCAACTTCATTGTAAAGGCACCTTGATAATGATAGCCCAAGGAAACTATAGATGTCAAAGATAGATAGAGACATCTCGCCTTTAGAAGTATGTAGAGTGTTTGTTTTGGGCACTAATACTCATATACTGCTCGAATAAGGTTAGAACACTGGTCGTAAAGGAATAGTGAGGCATACACAGCATCAAATAGATGAAGAGCGGTGAGTTTTTCTTCACAACAAACAAGGACATCTTCTAACCACTCCTAATAAAGTGACTTGAAAGTAAACTCTTCATGCACTAGTAACCTAGCCCACGACTTGAGCCCGGACTTCATGTCGTGATGCCACAATTTGTAAGAAGGGAGATTCTCTTTGGTCTTAGAATGAATAGACAACAAGAATGTTTTTCCTGTCTCCAAATTCTTTTCAGACCACCAAGGAAGGCTTGGAGGACCTCTAATGTAATCGAACTTGCATAACGATGTTATAGAACTGTGAATGGGCAACTTTGTCTCCTCTCCAACTACATCGTTCTCACTTGGTTGGTTGTGTAGATCGCGACGACCGTCAGTGGTTTTGTCCATAAGACCATTTCGAATAGACCTTACAGCAATAGCAATAAATAAAGATTCAATTGTAATACTTCATACTTGGGCAATCATAGCAATTCAATAATAAAAAAATTAAAAGAAACTTGGACGTAGAACTGGTGGGGAACAACTGCCAAAAAAAAAAAAGACATGTGCAAATGCAAGCAAGGGCTCTTGAGCAAGTATGTTAACCGATTGATGTACCCAAAAGGGTTAGACACTCAAAGGTTAACCGATAACTAAATCAAAAGTTGCCTTTGGCGAATTCTCACCTCTGAGAATGTTCACCTTCGGAAAATTTAAGGTTCGTTGATGTACCTGAAAAAGTTAGACATTCAAAGGTTAACCGATTATTAAATCAAATTTGCATGTGGAGGATTCTTGTTTTTTGCAATATTCGCCTTAGGGAGAATTCAGGTTAACCCGTTGATATACCTAAAAGGGTTAAACATTCAAATGTTAACCAATATTAAATCAAAGTTCGCCTTTTAGGAGAGTTGGCCTTGAGGGGATTTTAGATTAACCTGTTGATGCATCCAAAAGGGTCAAACATTCAAAGGTTAACCGATAATAAAATCAAATTCACCTTTGAAGAATTCTCGCTTTTGAGAAAGCTCATTTGAGGACATTCAAGGTTACTCGGTTGATATACCCAAAAGGGTGAGACATTCAAAGGTTAACCTACAATCAACTAAAATCTGCCTCGTGGAAAGTTTTTGTCCCTGAGGAAATTCACCTTATGAGAATTCAAGGTTAACCCGATGATATACCCACTTGGATATGACATTTAAAGGCTAACCATAATGAATTATTGCAGATTCCATTAGGAAACAAAGACTAGTTATAACACACCAAGTGTGGCGTAAAAGGATCGAAGGGACTTCTTATATCATCAAAAGTACACCTTTCTTTTCGGAAATCCCACTCTTAAGAAATCTACAGTTAAGCGTGCTTGTTGGGGAGCAATCTTAGGATGGGTGACCTCCTGGGAAGTTTCTTAGACAGCAGGTGAGTGAGGACGAAACACGCTAGAAAGACTTGTGGTGATTTGTGGGGCCATTCGACAATCCTTGAAGCCGTTAATGATAACTGTCCTCAACCCAGGAGGGGTTGGGGCATTATACTAGTAATATTGCATAAACTTGCAAAACGACCTTCATATAAAATAAAAAAAGGTAGGTTGAGGCAAACAAGTGAGAAAGATGCAAATTTTGGTTCAAGTTTATATTATCTAAGAAAAACCAAAAAAAAGAAAATGGCATAATCGATTTCGTGATATGAAAATTGAGATCACAAAGATTATATTGCGTCAAGGCATTGATCAAGCATCATGACATAATTATGTAGGCACATAAGCAGCATAAATTAAAAAAAAAAGAAGAAAGGGGGAAAAGGAAGTGAATGAAAAAAAAGAAGGCAGAAGGTCTATGCACAGGATGGGAATGTTAGGGACAAGCAATTACCCCAGAGTGTTGCGCCAAAAGGTTAAGCACAATGGATTATTCTTTTTGTCTGCATGTGCTCCACAACAAAGCTTGTCGTTGATGCCTATGAAATACAACATGACGAGGTGAATTGTAATTGTGCGAGGATAACACTCATAATCATATATGGAGTCTCCAATTGTTTATTGGAAAGTGGTAAACATTATTTTAAAAAAAAAAAGAGGAAAGGGAAGAAAGACAACGACCAAACTTTAAGAGGGCATACCTTTATGCAGAATGCTACGTCTAGTTTCTCTTGCTGCATAATACCTCCATGGGTTGGCCTTTTAAATGCAAAATATTAGATGTACAAAATCTTGGAATATTTCATCGGCTTTACAAAATTTGGCAAGAAGAAGATTTTCTCAAAATCATCATATATCCTTGCTGAATTTAAGGGTGACTAATTTGTAAAGGGAATGAAATAAAATCCTGGCATTATTCTTTAACGTGACAACCTTCTCAAACTAGCATATTGATAGTAGCGCAATTTTTGGGCGTTGAGACAACATCGGACCAACCAAAAAAAAAAGAAGGCTAATTAAAAATCATGATTGAAGACTCTATCAATTCAAGAAGATCGACTTGGACGTTACGATGGGTTAAGTTACCAAGAGTCATCTATCAACATTTACGTTTCGAGACCTAGCCGCACTTAAACACTCCAAAATCGTAGATGCAGCCAACCCTCGAGGGAAAAATTTGGAGAATGCAAATTTTAAAAGATCAATCAAGAGCTGCCACATGGAGAATTAAGTACTTTTATACTGGCCATTAATAACCTCCCATGTGTCAACTTAATTGTGGCTATTCATTAAATTAAAAAAAATTTGTAAATATATATTACCCATTTAAAAGGTACCATGTGTCACAAATGATGCAAAAAATATGAAATTATTTATTTTCTTAAAAGTGGGGAAATAATTGTCCTTAATTGAGGCTTAACCTAGCCCTTCTCCTCTATAAATATGGAGTTATTCCCCCTCATTTAGGGGTCAACATTGAGAAGAAGTCACAAGAGCCCAAGAATTTCCTCTGGAAGAAGACGACAAGCACTCTAAACAAGTGTCATCTACTCATGAAGATCATGCTCATATTTGGATTGAGATTAAGCCTCTTAGGCCATTTCTCAATATCAAATTCATTCAAGACTATTCAAGAAGATTGAATCAGAGTATTTCTTACACTTGTTAATTATACAAATATTGTACGAATTCTTTGATATAAATACAAAAATTAAATTTGTTTTTCAATTTCTTATCCAATTTATTTTAGGCTCAAAATTTATGTTTACCCATAGCTTTGAAATACTTATGCAAGCCTAAAAAATCAAGGCATTTAGGAATGAAAAACATTAGTGTGGAACAAAGCTCATATTTCTAAACATCATTGGGTTGTGCATTCCAAGAAACATAATTTGTAGGTGAAATAGGTGCATTCCTATCATCTAAAAGCGTCTGACTTGAGGGAGTGCGATCATAAGCAAGATATATGTTGGTAGTATAAGAGAATATGTAAACTCAAGCATTATTTTATGGATGAGTTCAAAACCAATGCTCAAGTAGTGAAATTAAAGTTGATGATTACAAACCAGCTGTAGGTTATTAAATGTTTTGGGATAAGCAATTGTTGGTTGGATGGACTAGGGTGGTGTGGTATAGAAGTGCTTTGCTTAAACATAGTGTGCACTTGTGCTTGTTTTCTATTATAGACTTCCAATATACTGCATGTTATCTAAGTTCATTCAGGTATTTCCAGCTGAATGTGGGGCCTGTTAAGACGTTGAGACAATTGAACAAAGAGAGAATATTTGGTGGTGGGTAAAAGGAAGACGGACCAAATAATGGTGCACGAAACTAACTCTGAATAAATGGCATAAAGACAATGTAACATTTATTATCTATATTTTAACAGCTCATTTCTATCAGATATGGCAGAGTAGAAATGAGGCTATATGTCATGGGAAAGCTTTGAGAATTAAAGTAGAAGTGGAAGCATTGAGGAAGGAGTGGAGGTGACATTAGAGTTTTGGAATTCTTGTGGTAAAAAGAAAATAGATTGGAAAAGAAATTTATTGTTTAGTAAAGTCCACCTAAAAGAGAACCCCTCGTAGAATGTGGCTCTCTTAGCTAGATGCTTATTTTTTATGCAACCTAGATTTTCATTAAATCAAAATGAAACTTTAACCTTCTTCCAAAAAAATGAGAAGAAAACAAAAGATATAAAAATCTCGTCCTATGAACGATAGAAAGTAAACAACAAAAAATTGTCCAATAGGATTGAGACAACATTGTCTCACTTGTACAAACCAATGAACATGATGCAACAAATAAGCATATTTAAATTACAAGGAAAATAGTACAAAATAATACCAATATTCCTCGTCCTTTTGTGCTAACCTTTGGGTGCAAATTAGTTGTACAAGGGAAGTTTCTTATACCTTCCCTTCGGGGAATACTTTAAGAATTATTTGGGAGGATCTTGTTTTGATATGTCCTACCTTTCTAGAGAATTTTAGAGACCCTAGACCTAGGTTTCAATCTCCATTCCAAGGCTGACCCGTGGAAGTCCAAATTCTAGCAGTCTGGCTCCTTTGTTGAATTTCACTGTCATTACTTGTAGTTACCAAGAGCTTTCATAGGATTAAAAACTAGAATTATGGAACTCTTAAATCATAACCAACATGCTTTCCTTGGACTTCATTTGATACTATGAAATTTAGCGTACAAACATATTCTAAAAATTGGAAATTATAGCCAGCTTGTTCTAATAAGCTTTACTGATATAATTCACTCCTAATAACCAAACCATGAACTAAAAGTACTTCATGACTTAAAAATGACTCACCAAGGAGTTAAATATGTAAAGCTTTGCCCAAGCTAATTTCAAATGATCTAGTTTCAAGCTCACTAAACGTAGACGAAATAATTGATCATGATGTGTCCTTGATTCGATTGCACATTCCCCTTGAAGATCATGATGTATATGCGTCAAGAAGTAAGGTCAAGCCATCAAAACAAGTGAAAGAAGTTAAACTCATAGGTGGCTTGAGCTCTCAGCCTCCTTCTTTATAAGAGAGTAAAGACACGAGGGGGTGGAGGGTATGAGGGACATGAATGGGGATTTAAATCAAGTGATTCAATGAAATGAGATCCATAGGTATAAGATTAGATGATTCGCCTCAACCAAATCGTCAACAAATGACTCCTCTAAAGGACTCTTATCATAAAAATTGTCCTATTGGGTAGGTTACGACAATCTCCATATTGTCCCTAGGGATGCTCCATAAGGATGGAAAAATAAAGGTCATAAGGCCAAGGGTAGGTTAATCTCTTCCTCCTGGTAGGTCAAAGGTATGTTAACTAAAAAGGTTAGACCCTAAAGGAAGGGAAGCAGGCTCATAATCATCGCACTAACTCGCCTCAAGCCTACCATAGTTAACTTAGACGAAGAACAATATCATCTAATTGATCATGCTTTCTTATCTCATTAACAAATTGAATACGTTTCTCAATCATTGCTCCTATCATTTTTTTCGAGTCCATAATAGCAAGCATGAGATACATCAATATGAGGATAATAATTCACATCATGATCAAATGATTAACAATAAGAGCATGCAACAAGAGCAAAACAAGGTTGGTGATTACATGGCTTCTTAGAGGCCTACGCTGATCATGACACAATGGTAAATCTTAGGAATGTGAGGAAGGGTACCTTAGTCCTAATAGCATTCTATATTTTCCATTAATACCAAACCAAAGATTCAAATAAGTCTCATACCGCATCAACAATTCTAGAACAGATACCACAATAACACTTGGAATCCAAAGCCAAGTCTTATGAGATATTTCCCTTTAGCGCAACTTCACATATTTTCCACTCATATGTGTGTACCACATATTGTGAATGAAAAGCATTCAATCTAGATAACTACCTCAAAAATGGCTTAGGCTTAAATTGAACGAAATGCAAAATTAGCACTTTTTTAACTGTCCAATGTTTTTGTGTTTTTCACCCCAAAAAAACAAAAAAGTCTAGTTTATAATGCTCAAGTAAGTTTTGATATTGAAAGGTGTCAACTTCCTTGCAATTGTTCAATGTAGTTATTGCTAGCCGGTAAGCTGAGGTTGTCCTCAACAAACTCTGTTCTCAAGTACACAGCCAACCCAAGCTCTCAAGCTATGTAAGTGAAAGTTTTGGTTGTGAAAAGTGAACGAAGAATGTAAAGTATATAAAGGAGCTTAGGTTGTGATTTTACTACCTATCATGTCAACCAATCAAGGTCTTGCCCAACCTTTCTAAGTCTACGCTTGAATATAGAGATGGTCAGTTACTCCATTAAGCAGCTCAAGCTCTCTTTCAAATTTAAGGGCTAATCTAAATGTCGTAATTTCCTATTTTAATGGATTTAGAACAGTTGGATAATAAGATAACCACCCAAAGGTCTAGCTAGGATTCTATGGCATTTCGATGCAAATTAAATACCCAAAAAATAGGATGAAAGCCCTCTAAGGATTTTTTTCACCGAACAATTACACTAAGCAAGAAATAAAACACCAAACTTAAACATAAACAAGGTCAGGCATTACCAAATTCAAGATCATTTAGCAATCACAAGTGCTAATCACGACCAAAGCAGACTAATTTATCAACAAACTAACAACAAAACTCAATTGAACCAAACAATCAAACTAATAAACAAGCTAAACCTATACAAGCACATAAATAAACAAATAAAACTCAAAAGTGAAATCAATTAACTAGTCTAACTACAAATCGACATAAAAACACAACAAAATTCAAGCTTTAAAACTAGCCAAGTAAACAAGTTGATGAACATGAAATAAGGAAATAAATGAAAGAGAAAGCTAAGTGATTGATCCTTGAGACCCTAGAAATCTAAATTCTTAAATATTAATCTACCTCAAACTAACCTAATTAAAGCTAAGTAGGTTTAATTAGCTAACTTGAACCCCTAAATTGAAGCGTCCTTTAAATATGCGCACAAATGTACCCAAATAGGCCCTGAGAGTCGACTATGATGTAGCCATTTTATGTGATAAGGGTAGGTCGTGTCACGCCCCCTAGATGAATGAGCAGCACGCTGTAAAACAAGCTAGCAATGTATATGACCTAATAGTGTCAAGAAGACACGATTTGAGCATGTCTATGCACAACCTTAGAAGCATTCATCGGACCGTGCCTAAAATTCTTTAGGTGGTTTGAATGCTCCGAAGCATTAGCAAAAGGTTCATCTTAGGCTTAAAGAAGTCAAGGCTTGAATGTTTGAGATGACAATGGAATGCAAGGCTTGGACTTCCAATTTTTCCATGCAATTTGATCCCGATTTTCTCCAATTAAGTGATAGTCTTTATTTGCCAAAAAGGATAGATAAAACAAAATAAAAATCTTTTTTTTTAAAGCAAAAGCTAGTTGACCAAGGCTATAAAGTCACACTATTTTCGACCTAACAGTTACGCCTTGTTCGCTAAAAATAAGTTGTCCAACATAAACTAACACATATCACCGCATGTGGTAGGTAATCTGGGACCAAAAAAGTGGTTGACAAATTTTATTTGATGTGTTAGAGAATGTTACAAATTGTTCATCTAAAGAAATCATTTGTTACTGAGAAATTACAATCAAAAAGTACTGAGAGCCCACTTTTTTCAACTTACCATAAATAGCTATCATCAGTACTTGGCACCATCCAGCACTATTCAGCACCATTCATCATGGTTAAATAGCAAACAACAGTTTAACACTGTTCAGCACCTATAACTAAGTGCTCAATATATTAGAATGTATTATGCAAATTACATAATTTTTTTATCAATAATAAAAAATGTTTTATTAATAATATTTTTTGGTTCATACTTAGGAATCTTCCTTTTCCTGCCCTCTCCTGTCTCTCATCCTATCCCATAGGGAAAAAACTTTTAACCACCTCTACATTTATTGGTATGGGAATGCCATCATCCATAACTACTGGTCTTAAGCACCAATTTTCTACTCTTTCAACGTTTTGTTCAATTTACAAGTGGATCTACCATTGATTTATATCTTTTTTTCAATAAATTCTCTCCATTGTGTGGGAATGAGGATTCCCTCATCTGTTTGCGTTGTGTCTCTCACCTTGGTGCAAGTTTTGGTATTGTTTTTCTTCTTGCCTGGGTGCAGGTTTTCGTATACATAGGAGTATTAGATTGTACAAGATGGCTAAAGCTTATAGTAAGAGGCATGTTTGCTTCTATCGTAGGGTAAATCGACAATGTAATTTGGTATAGCTCTATCATGACAAGCTAGCTTTCAAGCATAGTCCATTATGTTAAATAAATATCTGCTACATGAAGTAATATTGCAACCCGCTGACATTCGAGAAAGATGCAATGACATATAAGAACATAGTTCGTATCCAAGCGGATGTCATAAGTTTCGAGCCAGTCCACAGTATATTTACAACTAACTTTTTGGAGATTAGAATCTATTTTAATGTCTTAGATATATTCTTGTTAGTGTGTCCGATATCTGTATAGCTGAAAAAGGCAGTTTGGACTATATTTTCATTTTGGATTGTACGGACTAAAGCAAAATGTCAATCTAAACTTCATCTACTTCATTTCTGTAGAGTAGTAGGTAGTCTACGCTTTTAAAGTCTAGGGTCAATCGGAACTAGTTTCTTTGTAATTTTACAATTCAAGGATAAGGCTGGTACATAAGACCTCCCACAGCTCGCCTGGTGTTTGAATTTTGGGGATATTGGATTTGAATTTGAATTTAGATATATTCTTATTAGATGATTTTATTATAGATCTTGTATGGGTGTTCATTAATGAATCTCCCTTTTTATCCCCAAAAAAATAAAAATAAAAAATTGGTGCATGGTCTTGTTAATAATAAAAATATGAGACCTTATTATAATTGTGTAAATTATATCATTTCAACAAATAAATATTACATTATTTAATTAGAAAAGGTTGCATTTTTTTCACTAAAAATAAATGAAACAATTATGACGGTATAATTATGATTAATGAACTAGTATGATTTCCCCAAGCATAGCTTTTGAGTTTTTGCTCGTAGTAAGTTTATACTAATTAATAAATCATCTAACATTGTAAATGATATAAATCGTCTAATATTGTAAATGATATATTTCATATATCATTTACAATATTAGATACTACAAAAATGTTGCTTAATACCGATAGAATTTTCAATGGAAATTTCCCTGATTTTTGACGGATTTTTTCCCTCTGGAAAACACTCATCAGAGATTCTATTCCAACGGATTCCAATGGGCTCCAACGGGTTTTCCGACGGATTGTTCCTGTCGGAAATTCCATTGGATAGAATTTTACTTGGCAGATGAAAATTTTTCCGATAGAATTTTCCGTCGGAAATTCCATCAGAAAAAAAATTTGTCTCCAAAAAAAAGAAAAAACCTCAATAACATGAATTTAAATTAATAATAACAATAATATGTTTTTTTGAACGAATTATACATATATATGTGTATTTAGAATTTGAAAAAATTACCACAAACAAGATATATAATAACTAGCAAAAACAAATTTTTATGTCTGAAAATTAGAAGTGCTAAATTTAAAGTTATTCATAACATTTATAGGTAGTGGCGGCAACGGTTCCAATTTTTCACTCCATAAACAATAAATCAATCACAATCAAACACCAACCAACTCAAAAATTTCCTTTTAAAAGAACAAAATAAGTGAGTTGGAAGAATTTACCGGTGGGCTACGAAGGGCGGCAAATTCTGTCACCGACCACTGATCACCGACAATCTTCACGGTTCTCCCCCTACCTTGTTCTCCTCCTTCTTTGTTTTCTCTATCCTCGCGTTCGCTCTCTCTTCATGAACTTTTCTCTCTCCTCCCGTTCATTCTCGCTCGGTTTTATAGAAGGTCCAGAATTTTTTTTGAAAATTTCCGCTAATTTCCGACGGAAATTCCAACAGAATTCTGTCAGAATTCCGTCGGAAACCCATATGCTTTTTCGATAGAATTCCATTGAAAATCCAACGGAATCCGTCGGAAATTAGCGGCGAGCCTGACGATCCACTTTCTCGATGCTTTTTCCGTCGGAGATGAATACCATTTTTGTAGATGATTTATTAATTAGTATATAAAATTATTACAAGCAAAAACTCAAAAGCTATGCACGGGGAAATCATACTAGTTCATTAATCATAATTATACCGTCATAATTGTTTCATTTATACTAGTTCATCAAGTTAATAGTTTTCAAAAATTGAGTGACATGTGTTAAAAGATTAGAAAGTTTTGTGTTGTTTTCCTGTACTCATGTGATGTATGAAAATTTTGTAAGTGCTTTCAACTGTAATAACTATATGTAAAAAAAATAAAGTAATTATATTCCTAATTTGTGCAATTTGTAGAAAAATTATTTGAGCCTCTAAAAAAATATAATTGTTTTTTAAGTGCAAAATATCAAACCCAAAATTATTTGTGGAAGAAAAACAAAGAAAAATCAATTTATTATTTGTTTAATAAATTATTTTTGGTAAGATTGCATCGGTGCAATAATAATAATAATAATAATAATAATAATAATAATAATAATAATAATAATAA
>JACYFF010031957.1:88110568-88135169 GCA_017589665.1 Selenicereus undatus
CAAAAATTTAACAAAATTTGGATAACTTCATAAATTATCACACATTAATTGTATTCTCATTATTTTAACCCATTTCAACCCACCACATAAAAAATATACTCACTTCAACCTACTTCAACCAACATCAACCCACTTCGACCCACGTCAACCTGCTTCAACCTATTTCAACCCACCTAAAAAAAAATACCAACTTCAACCTATCTCAACCTACTTCAACCAACTTCAACCCACTTCACCCTTTTGATCCACCCAATTTACCCACGAAAAGAACAGGCCCTTAGTTGTTAAAATACAAAGATAGGTTGTTCAGCATTTAAGCTCATATATAGCGTTGAGTATTTAGATTAGTGGTATTGGACGTTTATTAAAATATTGAGATTCATTTCATATCATTAAGTGAGACAACTTTTGACATCTACCTTAAAAACTTTTGATCTGGATACTAATTGTAGTAAATTTAGAGGTGGGCAACGGACTAGGTTGAGCCGAACTAGGCCAGCTCATTAACTCAATGGACCGGTCTGAGCCTAGCACTTTTGTTAATGGGCCAGGGTGGGTTATGGACCAAATAAACCTGGCCCGCCCATGGCCCGCCATTACCACCTAAGGAGTGCTTTTGGTGAGTTAATTTTTCAACTAATGCCTCTAATTTTTCAACCAAATTAAACTAATCCAAATTCAAAGTTAAAAAATATACAACCAAGCTACTAAACGGGTCAGGTCTGGTCATCCCATGGGCAGCCTACTATGAGC
The DNA here is from genome assembly GCA_017589665.1 of Selenicereus undatus. Taxonomy (NCBI): domain Eukaryota; kingdom Viridiplantae; phylum Streptophyta; class Magnoliopsida; order Caryophyllales; family Cactaceae; genus Selenicereus; species Selenicereus undatus. The sequence goes on from JACYFF010031957.1 coordinate 88,111,322, forward strand.
CCGTTAAAAATGAAACAAACTTGCACAAAAAAGGGTGTATAATAATTATTGTTATGTACAAAGTGTTAGTAATAAGTTTGACTAATTGGAACGTATAAATCAGTGTGTCAATTAGATTGAAAAAAACAATGGGTCATTAAACGGACCGTTAATGGACCAACCCAGTCTGGCTCATCAATATGCCTTAATGGGCTAGCCCATTATTGGCCCAGCCTATTATTGACCCGACCCCTTTATGAGCCCTATTTTAAACGGCCAATCGTTTAACCCAATGAATGTCTGATCCGTTGCCCACCCCTAGCTATGATTATAGAGAGTGAATTATGGTTTGCTAGCAATTTGGAGAAATTTTGGTGCATTTGAAATTTATGCGGCAGGAGTGCCGAATACATCTGTCTTTAATCCTCTTGATTCCAGCCAGGACGATAGTCCTAGGTATTTAATATAAGTTTTGCCTGAAAAGCTATGCAAACTTCGTAATGTTGGTTTAAAAAATAAATAAATAAAATAAAATAAAAACTTGTCAAGTCGCCCTAAAACATAAGCTATGCCTTGAAGACCAAAAAGAAAAAGAAAAAAAGCATGTCACTGATCACCTACATTTTTTTTTAAAACAAGGGTAAATATTAAGAGTTGAATGTTAGGCGTATCTTTTTACAAAAGTTCGCTCAATTACATCATCAGTTAGGATTGACCGAAGAAATGGGGAAAAGCAAATTCTAAGGAGAACGATGTTGTAATAGAATGCCCAGATTCTAACAATCAGTATGCAACCATAATTGCCTCCAGGAAGATGTGATTGATAATAAAGTGAAAACTTTAGCTCAACCAAGCACAAATGTCTTCAATAATGTTAGATATTTTGGCCAAGGGATTTGAATGTTTCCGTTCAAAACTTGAACCACAATCTAGCTATTGCCCTCAATGACAATTTTGTTGGAATTACTGAACTAATTCCATCTCTAAGAGCTCTAACTTCTGCCACAACAATAGATGTATCTCCAAAGTAAGGTGCTCCTACTTGAACTAGCTTGCTCGTGCAATAGTGTACAATAAATCCGCTCGCTGCTGAAGAGTTGTGAAGGGATCCGTCTAAATTGATTTTGATGGATCCTGTTAGAGGACGGTACCACCTCACAAGTGGTTAGGAGTGGAAAAGGGAGACGAAGACCCTTACAATAATAATCAACCGACATACAAGTTTGAATTCTCAATTTGACGACTTTTTGCTCAAATCATATATCCTAAAGGGTTGAAATTTCATTTTTGAAAACTAAACATTTTGGCTTCCACTAGAGCAAGCATCAATTGGAAGCCACCCATGTTTTCCTTACCAAACTTTCTTAATCATATAGCATTCTTTGAATAAGTGGTGTATTAATTTATCTTACATACAAAGTGGACAGATAGGGTTAGTATATCTATGACCCTTTTGATAAGGGTACATAGGCAACAGCCTAATCACCAAAAGGGGAGTACGGTAGGAGTCGAACATTTCAACCAAACTTGACTCCAAAAATTTCCTTCCCTTTTGTTTTTCTTAGTGGGTTTGCGTACTAATCCCAAACAATGTAGACAAGAGCCTCTTGGTCGTGCCAGGTAGTAGAGTTTTAGGAAATTTAATAAATATTAAATTAATTTTTTTATACATGTCCAGTTTAACCATTTAATAATTTTTATTTTCAAAGATTTTTCACCCACAAATTTTAACAAATTTTTTGCTGATGGTTGTTGAAGCACTGTTCTTAGTAGCAAAACATTCGGCACTAGTGGAAACCCTTGACTTCCACATGTACGGTGCGTGCAAGGTACCTCTTATGAATAAACTATACCCCATTTGATTTTATGCAAGAACTGTACTGCGGACCAATGACGAACTTCATTTGATGCTGGACATCGACATTTCAGGGTACAGTTTATGAAAATACTAATGAAGATCGACGTCATGTGCTCTGAGTTGAATATGTTGAAGTGAATTATCCTCAATTGGCCGATATAGGATGAAATTCACCTGTAGTCCTTATTTAGATAATTGGAGCTGTCAAAAGCTGACCCGACACGATTATTGATCCGAATCGGAGACGAAATTAAGTGGGTTTGGATAAAGAATTTCAACATGTTTAATTAAATGGGTTGACACATTTAACCTGTTTAATTAATTGGGTTAGGTTCAAGTTGAGAATTTTGATACGAAAAAATACCTATTTAACCTGTTTAATTAAATAGTTTAAATAGGTTGATCTGTTTACCGATTACCATTTATTTTTTGAGAAAAAATTGTGCAAAAGTAAGATTTAATTAGTCGATTTGTGTTTTGAAATCGTGGTTCTTGCAAATTATATTAATAATAGTTTCACTATGATGATATATTGGACTTAAAATAATGGTGTATAATGTTCTATAATCATACTTTAGTTGAAATATTAAGTGGGTAATCAAGTAACCAAATAACTGGTCTGATCCTAACCCGTTTATATTAAATAGGTTAATGGATAAATTTCAGGTCAATCCGTTTAAAAAATAAACAGATACAGGTCAATGTTTTCAACCCGTTTAATAAACGGATTAGCTTCCAGTTGAGGATTTCTCAACTTATTTACGTTTGTCATGAATACAAATTTAATCTAACCTAACCTATTTGACCTCCCAGATTTCAAATGCATACCAGGAACGAAACACTGGGCACTGATATCAATGGTACTTACAGCGAGATTCGTCATCCGTGCAGTTCCCCCAATAGCTCGTGCAGTTCCCCCAATAGCTCATGCATCGTGGCTACTGGTTGGTCTGCTTACAAAACCATTGTCCAACTATCTATAGCTCTGCGTCCACGCAACTATGATCAACTACACCAAAACAATCCAAATATGTAGGACTAGCCTCTTAACTCTCAAAACAAATTAAAACGAAACCAATTTGCTCTTTTCCTATGAGCCACCAACGAGTTAAGCATTCATTGGATTGTGCCAAAAATAACAACTAACGATTTTTCTAAATAACCGTTTGGGAACTGTTCAATTTCAGCATTTTCAAGCAGTATTAGAATGTTGTCCCGAGTTTGAGCGGGAGAAAACAAATTAAAGCAGGTATAAGTATATTAGTAACGGTTTTAAGTGACAGTTGGAACAGATTAAAGTAGATAAAAAATGCGATGTGCTAAAAATAAATATAATAAATAAGCTCTTAATGCCGCATAATCCCATCACACTGTTCTATAAATGCAGATCGAATCGGTGCCCACTGCTCAGTAGCTCAATCTTATACGTCATTGTTTTGTTCAAAATACTACAAGCTTTACGAGCGATCTCAAACTCCAGAGCGGCCTCATAAAGAAATCTGGCACGTCTGCACTCCTAAAAACTACCCACAACTCAATTGATTGAGAGTTAAAAAACCTAACCAAAAACATTTGAGGAACAAAAACCGAAACCTATCATCAATAGTCCTACCTATTTCTTTTCTACAAGGGTGGATATACCCCAACTGGAATCGACAATTGTCAAGAGGGAATATATATGTCAATTTGGAAAGGCCATCTTTCACTTTACGTCAAGAGCCATAGAAGTCAGTACTCAACAAGAGCTCCCCAAACATTACCAACAGCTATCAAGGACACTTACCACTAACAGCTAAACAACTTGATCACACCCCATTTCTACAAATCTAGCGCAGTCCCATGTTCACCACCACCAATCGCCAACAAGTGCTAAATCACCCATTCACAGAGCCCACACACTACAAGAAATATTTGTATTTCTCAGTCAAAGGGTGTCAATCCAGTTCAACATATTTACAACTCGAAAATACCCGAAAGAAACCAAAAATCAGAACCAGCACCGTACACCAATTCTTTTTGCCATCCCCACCTACTTCAAAACCCTATCATTGTACAAGTGCAGGCCTGATGTCTGCATCACCAAAAAGAATTTGACCTTCCATCTCAGTAGGTATTCATTTACTCACTTTCAACAACCAAAGTTGCACCCAGAGATCCTGCCACTGCCTCAGATGTCCTGGATTTTTCCTAATTCAGGCAACCCAGAATCATCACAGTTCTCCACGACAGATTCCATTAAATTGGGGATATTTTGCAAAGTCTAGAATGGCACTGTGAATGGCAGAGCATATATGTCTGCATCAGGTAAGAAATGCGCCCGGGGTTGTAATGAAGAAGATGCACAGCTCGGCAGATTATCTCCACACTTTTCAAGGTCACCACTCTTCAGTCTTTTGGTCGACCTGTCTTCACCCTTATTACCAAAGAGCCAGTCATCAGCATCATCCTCATCAACCACTAGCCCACTCTCTACTGAGAGAGGCACCCAACTGTCAAACAACTTGTTATACTTTGACTCCTTCCTACGCAATTTCTTCTCACGGGATGAGAATTTCTCCTTAGGGACCGCAGATTCAGGCTTCCCACAAGGCAAGCTGACCACTGCTTTATCCTGCCTTAAGACAGGCTGAATTGCAGCATTACTCATAGAAGGAAGATGGGAGAAATCTGGAGGAGCCTTGACATTTGCATCCCTGTTTCTATTTGAGGCTTCTGTTCTTGTGATGTTAGAACAAGGCTGCACCTTGCTGTATGAAGAAACATGGTTCAATCTCCTCTGCAATGGTGCACTGATTTCTTGCTCTTTACTGCCAGAGGTACTAGGTTCATCTCTCTTATGTGAGGATGACAAGCAAATACGGATGATGTTACCTGCTTTTCATGAACACAACAGGATTAATAAAGCAACTACAATCAAGCTTCTAGCACAACGCTAAGGGAGGGAGCACTCACCATTACTCTGAATACCATTTGGAGGTATGGGCGGCCTTTTCCTCTTGCAGCTATTACCAGTGCTATCGGTGGAGGAAGAAACATTCTGCAAGTAAGGCCGACCATGCTCTTCAGTAACATTGCTCTTCTCAAGCAGCTCAGCTTCATCTTTCTGCAGACTGCACTTGCCTTTAGGCTCTATTCCAGATTTATCAGCCTGATACAGCCTCTCAACAGGTTTCTGTTTCTCATTGTTACCACCACAACTAGCTCTTCGCTCCTCTCTTTTCTTCTCTTTCTTCTCCTTCCTCTCCTTCTTTCTATCTTTCTTCCTCTCTGATGATTTGGCAGGTTTCTCACTTTCCCTGTCAGGATTGGACTTCTCCTTTTCTCGTTGGAGCTTTAAAGCACCAGAACAGCAAATTCAGACCACATAATGGCAGAAAGCCAATAAATCAAGAACTGCCAGAATGGAAAATTTTTGCATTCCATTACGACACAAGAATGGCCAAATGGCACGTAATGGGTAGAGCCATCCACATGCCTTTAACAAGTTTCATGCCTTTAGCAAGTTTCATGCGCAAATTGCTGATCAGGCTTCATGCCTTTCAACAATTTAAAACAGTCAAGTGCCACAAAGCTTTTACGTTGAATCTGGCATACAGAATCAGACAGGATTTATGAACCATAAACAACGCCCCCCCCCCCCCCAAAAAAAACAAAACTCACTCCAAAATTGCTACCTGCAGAGAAGTACTGAATCCTCAAATTCAGAAAATGATTTTTTTTGCCCAACCACCCCATCAAAAAGTGTGCTTAATTGGTCTTAAATTGAACATAATCCCTAAGCACAAGAAAGTATCCAAAAACCAACACAATATAAACCACTTCAATAAAAACATTTTGAAAAACTGACCCACCAAGAGAACCAAAAAAACCATTACCCAAGAACACTTCTCTTCGTACAAAATCATTTCAAAAAACACCAGGACATGCAGCAGGGTGGAAAGATGGGCAGTTATCCTGGAAAAAACCATTCACAGAAACACAACGCTACATCCCCTGGCTATTCTGCCTATCTATAGCTTTAGCAGATTCCTTTGAAGTGCCCTCAGAGAAACACTGCTTACAGTTGAACTGCAACAATCAGATTGACCATCTCAAGCAGAGTTAGGGCAGGCATTGGCCCAAATTACAACTTAAAGTTCAAAACATAATCTCCTCACCCACCGCATGTTATCACATCAAACAATGCGCAGCTGGCTACCACCGACTATGATACCATAATCAAATAACCAATGTCACAATTAAAATAACTCTCTGCATCCAACCCCAACTAGGCTGCGATTTAGACATGAAGTACCGTCCAAAAGCTTCTTAACTAAAGACAGGGTAAAATCGCACTCTCCCTACTTTGAGCAACACATGCTGCTCCTTAAAAATATGTACATAAGCAAAAAACACCTCCAAAATATGTATCTCATTGTAAATCTCCAAAGACCCAACAAAATCCACGAAACAATGATACATCTATACAGCTTTGAACAGGTGCTCAGCCTGCAGTTAAGGGGAAAGTGCGTATCCAACAAACAAATTATGAGCGCTCCTGTACAACCAGAACGAAATCTAACTCTTACAGTGACAAGCTTCCTCCAGGAAAAACACAAGGAACCCAAAAACCACATCTACTCCAATAGTTTAAACGCATATTTCTCATAAAACACAAACAAACCCAGATCCAATTAAATCATCATTCCTTCGCGCAAACCCAAATCACTTTTATGCAAAAATGCACAAGCCTTCTGCACTACGAGAGAAAACCATTCAAAAAGTCCATACAGAACCTCAAGAAATTTGCAACTTCAAATGGGTGCTATCTATCTATATCCTCAAACAACAATTGAAGTTGGTATTATTTTCATCCCCAAATTACAAAAACATATATGCATCATATAGGCATTACAAGATTTAGAGGATCTACGAATTGGGTACAAGAATAAAACTCACGAGGCCCTCAAAATCCAGATTGTTTGTTCCCTTTGAAAGATTTACAATTACATCGCGACAAATAATCTGTACATACTCTTATGGGTCGCAAATTGATAGCAATTCATGAATAATTAGCAAAAACACGTCGAGCATGTTATAGTTTTTTGTTAAAAAAAACTTTTTGGCTCAACAAACCTTAATCGATAAGATCAAGGCCTCGTTGCTTGAGCACTTCCCAGAATAGCCAGGAGGAGGGAAAGGAAAGCACCGAGACATCTTCCGATTTACCCCCCAAACACCGAAAACAACCTTCTTTCTCTCTACCCTAATTCCAAAGCACTGCGAACACAAAAGAGACCCTGATCGGACAAAAAGAATCGAGGAGGGTTGAAGAAGTTCCGATCCGATTGATTCGACGGCGAAGATCGGCGGCTTCGTATAAGAAACAGTGAAACCCTAGGCAGGCCTTTTGGAGGCGACAGGAGACAATGAATGAAAGAGGGCAAATTCTAGATCTGATAAACAAGAAGGAAGGGGGTATTTATAGGCGGGATTGACCGACCTTATGGAGTCCCAGTTGTACACGCGTTCCCTTTTGCCTTTTTCCTCTTCTGCCCTCATGGTTTTGTCCAATTTACTTTACGCCCGGGCTACTTGCTTCCACGAAGGGATCGGTATCTTTTTCTGCTTTTTTGTTTTTCCCCTTTCTTTTCTGTTTTTCTTTTTTGCTTTTTGGTGGACATCATTGTGAGAACTTACAAGTATCATACTGATAATTGTGCCAATTTTTCACTCAAATTAAATGACATAATGAATTTGTAACAATAACATTAATTTTGTACATTTTACATTTAAAAATAACTAAACAAACACATTAGTATTAATTTTTTTCAAGTGCCAACTATTATTGTGTCAGAGTGGCCAATATAGCTTAAGTTTAAAAAATATTAATCAGTGTAAACTAGTTTGATTTATTTTTTATAGCAGAATTGGTCAGAAATTTGTATTGGCTAATATGATGTGTGTTGGCCTACATTAATTGGTATAGACACTTAAAACTATTGTGAATATGTCAATTTTCTTTATGGAAAGTTATCCCAAGGGAACTACTTATTTCATTTTGAATATTTAGTTCTAAGATTAATATTTAATGATTAGTAATTAACTTAACCTTTGAAAGCAAGAATTGGCAAGCATTGTTTCAACTAATCTTTGCAATACATGAGTTAAACTTGGTCATATGTTACTTCCCAACATAGTAAGGCTTTGCTCAATGGATGATTGCAACTTTTTGCCTGAGATCACATCTTTCCTTAATTATTTGGTTGCCCTCTCAATCTGAGTCATCTCAGTCTTCATATCTCCCTGTCCGTCTCTCTCTCTCTCACACACACACTACTTCTCTTTCAATCTCCAAACAAACGTTTAATCTTATTTGTTATGGAAGGGAGTATCATTTGTAATGGGAAAATTATGGGGAAGTCATAAATTAAAAGGGTGCGAATGGGGTTTTTTTTTTGTGCAACCACTTGGTGTTATTTTTGGAGGGAAATGAAAGTAAGGGGAAATTAGGGTAGCTAGTAAATTACCTAATTTTTCTTGTTGAATTAGTTAGACTTTGACTGAAAAAATCAAGGCTTGACACTTTCATATTTGCACAGTGAAATTTGGGCTCTTCTATATGATAACTCTCTCAAATGTTATATGATCTTTCTCTCTCTAAAACTCTCGGTGTTGCCCTATATCTCTCTACTAGTGTACTTTGCCTTTGTTTGTAAAGGAATTGGAGGGTGAAATTGCTGGGGATTGAGGATGAATCTATAAATGGGTGACAAGAATTGAGTGTTGCAAGGTAGTTAAGTTTTCCATTGAGACGAACACAGGGGAGAAAGGAACTTGATTTGGTAGTTTCTACAGAAGGCAGAGAACTTCAATGAGGTGATCGTTTAACATAAACCACGAAGAAATGGAAAGGTGTCATATGGGCAGACAACTACAACAAACTAGATAGGCAACTAGCATGTCATACTTGATTGGTAGACAACTACAACTGACTAGATAGGCAACTAGCATGTCATACTTGATTGTAAATGTCAGTAATTAGTTAGTTAATTGAGCTTGTTGTCATTGTTATTGTTGTTATGAATTATAATTATATGTGTTTGAAGTCTCCTTCCTCTTCTTCCAATCCCGACTCATATTTTTCATAGAGAAATCTACGATCAAGGATAGAACAAGATCTAGTTTTCATCATATCTAACGGATTCCGTAGTCTGGACACAAGAAGTAATGGCACTAGATCATTATCAAACTTGCTTTTTTTTTGTCCATAAGGATCCAACTAGAGTGTCTTCTACTTCTAATAGGCCATGGACTATATCATAATCATTCTTAATAAGTCCACAAGAAGCGATCCCACTATGTTCATCGAGTCCTAATAGTGACCAAATATCTTCAGCAATTGATCCAGTAGAACAACTCAAAAGATAAAGAAGTTTCATTAATTTCTTCATTCTCATTCCTAGTTTGAAGTACCATTTGTACAAATAAGAATCCACTGCGCTATATGATTCCTTCTTCATATAAGATGTATAAGGCAATGATCCTCATTCAATCTTGTCCTGAATTGCAAACCCAAGTTTATCTAGGAAGAGCGTATCTAATCGTATTAGTATATATAATTCATTTCTTCTGTATAATACTAATAAATAGGGCTTCATTGGTAAGTGCTACAAGATCTCGTAAGTTGGAACTCAAGGTTATGGATCCGAATCGATTAGTCTAGAATTTTCTTTTCCAAGTGAAATCCTCTAGTACAAGAAAGAGTGAAAAGTGCTTTCATCATTTTGGTGTAAAAAGCCTTCGTATCATGCATATATTTAATCTATCTGGAGCTATTAAAGAGGGATCGAATATTAGTGGAAGTAAGAACAAGATTAGTGGAACATTTTTCACTCGTGATGACATACTTCACTAATAGATCAGAGGATAAGTGATTCAACTCATTCACAACCCGATCATGAATGTTCGGAATCCATATTATGCAAGGAGACATTATTTTTAGTAATTCGAATTAAGGGATGGTATAAAATGAGTCTGCTTCATTTCCTATCTCAAATAGAATATCGTCCACATCCTTTTCCACAGCTAAATACTTCAAATCCTTTTAAACATCAACATCGTTGTTATAACTATCATCAACCTCATGGTCACTCTCACCAATTTTGGGAGTATTTTGAATATCGTCCATCTCATCCTTGCTATCACAGAAAAAAAAAAGAAAAGAAAAAAAGAAGCATGTAATCCCCTTTTTACTTAGGAATTTCTTTAGAAGAACCGCAATAAAATAAACATAAGAGTTTGTCGCTAGGTATTTGACCAAATAGGATCACAGAATTCCTATAGAATCTATCACTAAAATACCTCTCGAGGAGGATAGGGCTAAGCGAAGAGAAAAGGGTTTCGTATCATATGGGAAATGAAAACTATTAGCACCACACGACATTTGTGAGTAAATTATTGTCTAGTAATAAAAAAGGAATACATGTCTTTCTTCTAAACAAGATGTATTGAACTCTTTACTTATTAGATATTTTTAATGAATGTTAACTAAGTATCATAAGTAAATTGCTCCCAGCTGTTCAATCATTTGATGACCAAACATATTCTTTGAAAAATGATCATTATGCATGAGACTCAATAGAATTTGATCAATCCCTTTTTTTCGAATGTCATAAAAGTGGAGAACCAAGCAAACAATTCTCTTTCTTCATCATAAACTACATGAGTCCTCCTGACCCAGGATTCTATTTTATCATCAGACCAATTAGCCTTCGTTTGCATATTTTCTTCTTATAAACGAATAGATCTCTTTACATTTATGACTTAGATGCCTCGTATTTTTCAAAAACGTGATTGGATTGATCAGACTTGGTATGATGCTTATGAGATCGATGAGATTAATATTCCAATATTTTTTCTTAAAACATGTACCCATCATTTCTTTCAATCTTCTTCTAGGGAATCTTCTAATTATTCCAGAACAACTAGAAATAGCATCTTTAACTAGAAGGAATTATGTTCCAATGGAGGATACCCATCCAAAAGCTTTCCAAACTCAATCGTATATCACAGAATCACCAAAGATTTTGACCTTTTTGAAATCTATTTGTAACTTACTAGAGGCTCATAAAATAAAGATAAGATGTGTATGAACAAGATACCCAGCAACAAGTAGAAGGAAACAGATTGAATAGAAGAACTCCTAAACATTTGGCGAAACCAAATATGTCCATATCAAATGTGACTCATTATTTCGATGAATCGTTTCTTTAGATAGAAGAAGATTATGTGACCCTTACTCGAAATCTCACTTATCATTAGATTTCATTGTCCAAGACACCATTTTTTCTGAAGAACTAGCCACGATTTGTGCATAATATAAACAAAATGGATAGCCTGCTACTTAGCATCGAGAATAAGTTTGAAGAAGTATCTAAAAACATTAAATTTAGATATTTGTACCCTACTGAAGTAAGAAACAATGACATATATGTTTGGGGTAGATTCTATTTATCAAGGATTAATAAAACACTATCTTCTTAAAAGGTTCTATATATCTGTCCTTTCTCAATGCATTTCCTTAACAAAGACTTTATTTTTTCCTTCTTTCGCTATAAAATATTTCTTATAACATCATTGGGTGTAAATCAAACTCATATTTTGAATTGAAATTAAGATAGTGATGTAAGTTCTTCCTTTCTGAATCAAATCAATTTATATCTAAAAGAGGCTGACTATAAGTTCTTTCAAAATGGATTATTTGTCCCTTTACTAGAGGTGTTCTAGAAATATCTGTGATTGATTAAATAGTTCTACAAACAAATAGATTGGATCGAATTGAAACTTGTTAGGCATGAATATGTCAGATACTTGTGACTCGATTGACAAAACAATATCTCTATCCAAAAAAGCATTTTCCTTTACCGATACACAAGGAAAATATTTTGTTGTGAATGAATAAGATATTAGAAATTATCTATATATAAAATCAAAATGATTGATGCAGGCCTTTTCCATATTAAAAATGGAAACTTTTGTTACAGTAGAAGTGATGTGGATTATTCAAGAATCAAAGTCAATTTACTTTATAAAAAGAAGCTATCAATGAACTTCTATGAAATGGTTTTATAGGATTCAGCCAGTTGTTTTGATCATAGAATATTATTGAGAAATAGGAATCCATGTTATCAAATGATTTTTCGTGATTTTTTCTAGTATATAATGAGTCAATCATCCACTTCGGTATTTTATTGAACAAAAATGGTAGCATTGTTCCTTCATTGGTTTAAAATTTTGATTTTTGAAAAGTATTACGATCATACAATAAGAAGGCTTTCAATTTTTTAATGAACGATTTGAAGACCTACTGATTTTAGCAACATATTATCAAGTTGATCACTCAGACCTTCCATTTCATAAATATGGGTTTTGGATCTTCGAATATGGGTATTCACGTGACTCAAAAAGAAAAAAAGAAGCAAGGTAGACAAAAAGAGAAGGAACTTGAACAAAAAAAGAAGTGACTTGGACAAAAAAGAAATAAGGGACTTAGACAAATCTTCTTCGTCGATAAATTCAGACCTATCAATTGAAAATTCATTAATACATAATCCACAGAACACCACTTGAAATTGATATTTTTGCTCAAAAATGAAACGTTCCAAATGTTCCTGGAAATTCTTCCTCCCATTGAACCATTTGTATCTATATGCATCAACGTCATGATCCATGAATATCTCATTTCAAGAAATCAAAATAAGAGGATAAAACTATTTCTTTTGATTTTTTTCTCAAATTTGATTGGATGATTGCATATTTCCTTATATTTATATTATTTAGAGTATCGTTTCCAATTTGATCCCTTTGAATTCCATATTCCAAGCTGCGATTGGATCTATTCATAAAAACAATTGATTTACCACATTTCTTATGTATCCATTGGTGCTATATTAGATTTGAATCATATTTTCGGTCTATATATATTGATTTTAATAGACTGCTTTTTTCTGGATGTTTCAATAAAAAAATTTCATTCTCTCCGTAAAAAGATACGAGGTAAAACCATAAAGATTTCTTTTTAGATGCTTTGCTTCAGTTGAATACCTCATTCAAGAATTGTTTTGGATCCAATTTGTAGGAATAAATAGAAAAAGCAAATCCATTTTGATGCACCAAATCCGGCTCGTTTATTGATAGAGTGAATAGATATGTCAGTTCTTGAAATCTCTCTTCAAAATTATCTACATCCAGTTCATCATTTGAAAATATATCACATCTTGGATCTGATGAAAAGGGATGAATTGAGACAATATTTTGTAAATACGTAGTTATCTTGAATAGATCAACTATTTCTTTATATCTTATCATTGGAAGGGGCAAAAGAGACATCATATTGTTTCTTCAACAATTTCTAACCTCTAGTGGACCTCTTAGTAGGATTTGAACATAGATTAAGTTACAACCATCTATTGTAGAAAAAATAACAAATGGATCTTGTAGGATCGTTTAGAATTTCTTCAATTTACATTATTAACAGAATTCGAATAATCTTTATATTGATAAGAAGATCCTTTCAATTTGCCAGAATTTGTCACTTGAACGGGACTAGATCTTGTGGAATTATATTGAATATTTAACGATACATTCCAAACCTTGCTAAAACCTGATCCTTGTTTACTAACCACACGATGTGTAACCAAATGCATATGTTCCTCAAAGAATTCGATTCATACAAATTCGTCCCCCAACTAATGAAGAGAACTTTGTGGAATTGCTATGTATGAAATTGAGAACAATTTTGCAATGAAATAGCCCACTTATTTCTTGAGAAGAGATGAGAAACATGCTAAATATCATTTGATTGAATAGTTAACCCATCCCCTTGTTGTCTGAGAAAGCACTCCACTTCAATTGGTTATTTCTCACGAAAAGCAAGCGTGAGATAACAAATCTAGTGCTTCACTTAGATTTCCAAATGTTGTCCTAAATTCAAGTTGATTATGTTTTGCAATCATGGCCCTTGCGGATCAAATTATCCAGATAATATACAAAAGAAAAACTCTAGATATTTGATATCTTTCACTTTGAATGATATCTCAATTTCAGCGATCATTTCACTAAATATCTTATAACTAAAATCCCTTCTTTTCCCGATATAGTTCCTCCACCACCACAAACCGTAGTTAGATTTAGGCATGGTACACCTTTTAGTTATTGGAAGAAACCAAGTACTCATTTTCAAATCTAGAGACAACTCTCAAAAGTATGTTTCCTTTTAGGAGGAAGAGGAGGGAAACAGTCATATTGGAAGACTCAATTGATTTTTCCAATGTATCATTTTTGGGTCCAATAGAATTCATACGTATAGGGAGAGTCCTTCTCAAATAGATACTTTTTGTTTCGATCGTATTTCAATTGGGAATTCTACATATAAAAAACACTACTACCAAAAGAGTACTACACCCTCCATATTGAGTGAAAGAAGGATACTCCAAATTTGTGTGTCAAAGAGTTAACAGTTTTAGTAAAAAAAAAAAAAGCCAATCAGAGATCCTACTAAATTGATTTGGGTCCATCAATTAGAATGAGAATTCTTGATCACTCTCAATTCAAAAATTCAGAATTTCAATTCTTGGCATAGTAGATGTTATAACATATACAATCATACTCAATTTGATCATAAAAGGGATCTTCTATAATTTCACATGTGAGGGGTTATTTCTTAGTTTCATCCAATCATTAATGACTTGATTATTTTTGGATTGTTGTAGATAGGGAGAACGCTCATAAGGAGTCTTATTAAAACCAAGAAATATAGGCCTACCTACCCATCTACACTAGAGTAAATAGAGTTTTTTTGAAAAAACCTGCTAGTTGAGGAAGACCTCATAGGGATAATAGATATGGGGCTAAAGAGAGAGCCACAAAAGGATCTTTCGTATATAATCATGCATAATCTCGAATGTTATCAATTCCAGTACGTAGATCAAATGAGACAATGCAAGCAAAAGTTCCTATATTCATGAAGATATAAAATAGCATACAAATTAACATGCTTGCATACCCCAATCCTATGACGGTCTCGTCACATATGGGACCTCCTACCTACCCCGCCCATCGGAGCGATTGATGAGATATCAGAGTCAGGTCTGGGTTGGCTCTTATACCACTTGTCACGGGGCCATTACCCTTTCCCCAAAAGGGCGATTTGATGGGGTGTGCAACGCCACTGCTTATAAGCCCAGAGCCCTCGTATAACTTTTCTGATATGGGACTCTTGTTTGTGACATTCTCCCCCACCCAATCCTGTGATGCCTTTGTCACATATGGGCCCCTGCTACTTTACCCGTCGGAGCACTTGGTGAGACATTGAAGTCGGGTCTGAGTTGGCTCTGATACTGCTTGTCATGGGACCATTATTCTCTCCCTAAAAGGTCGGTCTAATGGGGTGTGCAACCATTGCTTGTAAGCCAAGACCCTCCCATCACTTTTCCAATGTGGGACTCTTGTTCGTGACATTCTCCCCCGCCCAATCCTGTGAAGCCCTCGTCACATATGGGGCCCCTTGCTACCCTGCACATTGGAGTGCTTGGTGAGACATCCAAGTTTCAGTCCCTAATAATTATTCTAATAATTGCATATCTGATTTGACCAATGGACAAATATGCAAACATATGTATTGTGCTTTTTTTAGTGATAGCAATGAAACTCCCCAATACCATTCTAGGAACAGCTAGGATTTTCAGAAAAAGATGTCATTTGTTTACAGATAAATAAAAAGAAATATCAAAAATTCAAGTAGTTGAAGCAGAAGTAGGTACTTTTGAAGTAGCACAATGAAAAGCAATGATTGGAGTGGGAAATTTAGAGTTGAAAAGAGGATTCCTTACTTCTTTCTCTCATTCAAAATCATGCATGAGACTTTTATTTCACACATCTCCTAAGGGATAGGAGAAAGAAGAAGAGTTGTTTTTCTTTTTCTATTACTTTTCTCACATATGTATAAGAACGAATTCATCTGATTTCTAAAAAAGATTACTACTCCTTAACTTTTGAGGAATCCTTCATCAGCGGTTGCGAAGGACTGATTTTTTCACTCTTTTTGATCTTGTTTCTATAGGAGTAAGTTAGAAAGATTGAGAAATAGAACCATCTGATTTGATTTGTTCTCAATAGCCATAAGATTATCATCTTAGGGTGATCCTTTTATTGACAGATGCTCGTCTTCCTCTCGTAGTCTTTGAACATTGAAAACCCACTATGGAGCATCTTCATTGAGAATTCAAGTCTACATCCTTAGTTTGATCCTTTCTAAGAACTACCCCTAATAACTAAGTTGCAAAATGGATATCATGAAGAGATTCGCTGTTCCTAACCCTAGTTCACCTTAATTGTTATTTGAACAAGTAAAAGTTTTGTCTTGCTTCGAGTGGGAATAACATTTCTCATTTGGATGTCCATGGAGTTTTGAAAAAACCAAAATCTCATAGATAAATAAGGAGACGGGAATTTCTCGAGCAAACTGCACTCCTTCGTATATGTCAGGGGTCTATTGATGAGAAAGCGTTGGAGCAAGCTTGGACCTAATTCCATAATGATGAATATAAGTGCAATTGAAATTCTCAAGGAGTTATACATTTGTTTATTGATAAGATCATTCACTGTTTGTTGAAGCTCAATCTCTCCCCCGAATGAACCGTATAGCTAAGAGAAACCATTAACAAGAATAGAAAAGCTTGCCTCACCCATGAGTAAATATTTCGTAATAGCTTCATTAGATTGTGCATCTTTCTTTGTATGACCAAATAATATGTACAAGCATAGGCTGAAACATTCTGTAACTGGAAAGATGGTTATTCAATCATGAGCACGAATAATAGAAACTCTACTAGAGCCATTTCTGTGCATTCAATGTACTCTACAGCTAGAGGGAGACAAACAGTTGAACATATTAAAATAAGAAATTGAAAAATTTTCATTGACATTGTGTGTTTAAAAATTTCTCGAAAAGCTAACATAGGATCTGCTCTCCATCGGAACAATAACGTTATGCTCATTACTAAACTTGTTGAAGAGATGAAGTATAACCAAGGTATATATTTTCGGGCAGAGTTTGAATAGATCCTCAGATGAAAAATTAGGTCAAAACATATCCCATGGTGTTGTTCAGTGTTTACTATTCTAGGGGTGGTATTGGTGTGTAATGCCAAACGTATGATTGCATTAGGACGTATATTTGATATCGAAAACAAAATGCAGTGTGAGGCAAGATAAATATTGTCATGTATGGCATGTTTTTTTTGGAGAAAAGATATATTTTGTGCCAGGGAAAGGGTGTGAAATAGGAATTTCGATGTCACAATAGTACATGGGATGATTTAGGATATGTGCTAATTATACGTAAAAGAGGACAGTGATAAAAAAAATTAAAATGTGTTGAAATAAATGCTATCACTTATTTGTGAGCAGGAATATTTGTGACTTTCTGGCATTATTTGTGATTAACAATTGCACATTTCGTGTAATGCGTGATAATGAAAATTTACATAAGGGTGGGTACATGTTGTGGGATACTAATTGATGTAATATTATATCATATTGATGGAATGCCAACACTGGGATGCTTCTAGACCTAGGATACCTCTAGTGTCTTCCCCAGTTTTACACAGTTAACCCCTAGGCAAACCGATGGCTCTAATAGTCAGGATTGTGTGATTATTATTGATAAAGTTAATAATACACAGTTGTTAGAGTTAACAGAATGCTATTGTTATCTGATATGCAGGGTGAATGCTAAGATATTAGTGAAATTTATGGGAGTGAGTGATAAGATAAAAGATAGATTGTATTAGTTGTTATGATGATAACATATAATAGAGATTGATGGTGTCGTTCTAAGAGACGTAGATGGGGGAAGAGAAATAGTTGTGTATGTTTTACATGGGGGATTTTGGAGGAAAGGTGTTGATGGGAAAATAACATTCAAGGGAGGTTCAAGGAAATGTTTATTAGTAAAAGAGAGCATAGGGGTCGAGGAGCTGCGAAGAATAGTGAAGGAGACTATGGGAAGTGATTAGGTATAACACAAAGTATGGTGCAATTTGAAGTACGATGGGCTGATGTTGATGTTAATGGAAGGGGAAATGGATGTGAGGACGATATTCAAGGGAAATCATGAACATGGGTATTTATATGTGGATGGCAATAATGGTATGAGGAGGTGAGTACTGAAGGGCGTTACCATATGTAATGGATGAAGCGCACCCGTGATGATGGAGTGATACATGGTGTTAGTGTGAGAGATGCATATATAATAGTCCAATAGGGTCATAGAGGATATAGCAATTAAGTAGCAATTTAAAGGCACTTCTTAAATAAAGATTTAATTGAATTAATAGTTAAGTAAATGAAGTTCATAAAGTTGAATAACTTAAACCGATGAAATCTTGTGGGTTACTAGTCAACAAAAGGGGTAGATGTGCAACTGCACATCATTAATCAAATATGATATTAGAAGGGACTCCTTAGACTTGTCAGATGACGAGGACATCTAATAGTCATTATATGATGGATTTGATGAAAAGGTGAATGATATTCGAAATATTTGGTCACGATTAGGTCTTCAAGTGCAAAGTTATGCATAGAAGATGAGCAATTGGAAGAAGCTAATGAAGGGAGAGGGATACATTTTTCCATCTAAGGAAGCATTTCGAGAAAGTAAGCGCAAGTTTGCAATTGCTTACCAATTTAACTACCGCTTCGAGAGGAACTTCATAAAACAAGGTTGACGCCATAATGCAAGCTTCTTGCCTATTGCTTATGTTTACCTAGGATATATGGTAGGTATGCTCAGGTAAATATAGATTGATATACACGTAAACATGATAACTTTATAAAATAGGCTATTCTATAGAGGCCTTGGTGTATATGTTGCTCCAACCCCAAGAAAAACCCCACAAATTTTTTTTAAAAAAAAACTTAAAACAATAGGTGGTAATTAGCTTATTCCTCTCAATAGCCATAGAACATCAGGCACCATTGAAAATAGAGGTAACTGTTATTAAGGCCGAGGGTAGTAAACTAGAAAGCAGGTGGGGTGTTAGTTTGTTGTTTCCCTTGTAAGCAAAATTTTTGATGTTATGACATGTTTAAAATAGCTCAATGTCTTGGTGGTTAGTTGAGGGACGTAAGGTTTTAAAAAAAAGTAGCATAGTCTTTGTAATTGATGGTAATAGTCATAAATTTTATTAGATAACCCAATACAAATGATTTTGGGGAGGCAATGGATTGGGTTCGGATAAGGTGAGCTATTATCCACATCCATCACCCACTTTCATATGTTTCATCTATCATTCCCGAAATCCAATCCAATCCATCCATCCACCCACCATCCATAGGTGAAACCGCATGGAACGGATTGTAAACGGGCGATGAAAGATTAGGTGTAATATGTTAACAATTTTTAAAAAAAAATAAGTTTTGCCTTTTGAAAAGTTTAAAAAGATATTGTAGGTGCAATAAAGGAATAAATATCATATTCATCATATTCATTTGGGCAAAATCATAAATTAACAATATAATTGTCCAAAAAAAAGCAAAAGTTAAAGGGCAAAAGTAAAAAGTAAACTAATTGCAAATAAAGGATAAGTAAGTGGATGACTAAGTTGGTGATGGATCGGGTGGCGGGTCGGATGGAGCATCACCGGAATGCAATCCAATCAAATCCATCAAAGCATCATGCATCATCCATATATTTTAGGTTTTCAATCCTTTTTTCCGATGGGATTAAAATGATATCCATCGGTTGCGGGTGAAATTGTCACCCCTAGGTTTGGTGGGACAATTGAGTTTGCATGGGTAGTTGTTTGGGTGGAAATTGATTTAGAATGAGTAATTGCTTGAGTCTATCTTCAATCTTGTAAATAAAGTAGGGAACTAGATGGATAGGTAGATAGGTTTAAATGTTTAAGGAACCCTTCTTAACATCGTCAACTAATGTAGCATTAGATGGAAGTGGATTTGCCATAACATAAGGCGGTAACTTCCCCGTATTTCCTAGTAGTTGGAAATTTCATGTTGTGTATGTAGTCTAGCATTTGGTGCCTCATTTGACCATTTAATTCCGTCGCAAAAAAAAAAATCTATTTGGATCTAATAAGGTGAGGACTATTGCATGCTATGCATATGTAACCTATTATGTTGTCTTTTGAGATGGGTTATACAGGTTTGCATGATGGGATTATATAAGAGATGAAGGCAAAGTCAAATCCCAAGAGGTGGATCCGATGAAAAGTAGTGCTTATAAGTGGGAGATTGAAGGATACTGGTGTGCTAGCATCTTTGGAGAAAAAGGGGAGTGATCATAAGTATTAACAACCCTTCTTCTTAAACTTTCCTTTTGAGCCTGCCCAAATTCGACAAATGCTCATTAATGATTTTGCTACTAGATTTAAATCAACCCATGTTAACTCAACCAATATTGATATGGAAATGCTTAATCTAAGGTCGGCAGAGGATAATGATGTACTGCGGCAATCCATCCAAGACACCGAAATCAAAGAAGTTTTATTCCAAATGGATAAATTCAAAGCTCCAGGGCCTGATGGCTTTGGAGCAACGTTCTTTTAAGATTATTGGCATATTGTCAAAAAAGACGTGTGCACTGCGGTGAGATCCTTTTTCAAGGAAGGCAAACTCCTCAAGCAGATTAATCACACGCTAATAGCCTTGATCCCGAAAGTTAGTAACCTAGCAAAATCTAATCAATTTCGACCAATTAGCATTTGCAACACTATTTACAAGATTATTTCTAAATTATGGCTAATCGAATGCGCCCGATTCTAGAGAAAATCATTGACCTTGTCCAAAGTGCATTTGTACCAAAACGATCCATTCATGACAACATACTTCTTGCACATGAAATCATAAACAAATTCAATAAAATGAAAGGTAAAAAAGCATGGGTAGCGCTCAAATTTGATATGGAGAAGGCATATGATCGAGTTAAATGAAACTTTTTATTGAGAACACTCCATTTATTGGGCTTCCATCCCAAATGGATAGACTTAATCAAAGTATGTATATCTTCAGTTTCATATTCTATTATTGTCAATGATGAAGTATGCGGTTTCTTCTCACCTACTCGCGGCTTTAGACAAGGGGACCCCTTGTCCCCCTATCTATTTATTATCTGTATGGAGGTTTTAACGAGAGCCCTCCGAAAGGCAATTGGCAAGAAGAAATGTGGAATTGGAGTTAAGCTCTCCCCCAGAGTCTCCAAGATTCCATGCTTACTTTTTGCTAACGATAGTCTTTTGTTCTGTCGAACTAATCTTGAATCTTGTCAACAACTTAGCTCTATCCTGAATAGATTCTGTCAAAGCTCTAGTCAACTCATTAACTTCCACAAGTCAT
Organism: Selenicereus undatus; assembly: GCA_017589665.1. Lineage (NCBI taxonomy): Eukaryota > Viridiplantae > Streptophyta > Magnoliopsida > Caryophyllales > Cactaceae > Selenicereus > Selenicereus undatus. Next base: position 88,132,554 of record JACYFF010031957.1, read on the forward strand.
CACTAACTTTCTCTAATAATGCCACGACACATGACAAACGATCCGTCTCATCTATCTTTAATATCACACACCAAGAGAATCTTAGTGATTACCTTGGTTGCCCAGTGTTTAAGGGCCAACCAAAAACAAAAACTTTTTCAGAAATGGTGAACAAAACAGCTGAAAAATTACAAAATTGAAAAACAAATTATATTTCCAAAGCAGGAAGAGTAGCGCTAATCCAAGCGAATATTGAATCCATGCCAGCACATACGATACAGTGTTTTCAACTTCCTAAAAAAAACTAATCGCTTAATTGATAAGATTAACAGAGATTTTTTTTTGGAAAAAAACTAATGACAACAAAGGACTACCTATGGTGTCCTGGGATAAGGTATGTCGACCTAAGAAGGTGGGAGGGCTTGGGCTAAGGAAAATGGAAGCAGTAAATAGTGCTTTTATTAGCAAATTAACCTAGAAATTGTTTCAAGGGCAAAGTCTATGGGTGGAGCAAATGCAAGGGAAGTATTCTATTGATGCAATAAGAATCGATAGCAATTTCGGAAAAGAATTCGTTGGAAAGTAGGTAATGGACTAAGTATTAATTTCTGGCTTGATCACTGGTGTGCCAATGATAGTTTAGCAAATTTGCTCGATATTACAAATCATGCACCTATTAACACCTCTCTTAAGGTATTAGATTTCATCAACGATAATAAAGATTGGGATATCGATACACTCCAGTTGCTCCCAATTTGTCTACAGTTAATTATTGCAGTCCCTATACCCTTTAATCCAATCCCTGATTCAGTATGTTGGGGACTATTCGGTAATGGCGAATTCTCTACTAAGTCAGCAATGTGGGCAGCACATAGAGTAGACCATGGTAACCCACTAGTATGGGAATATAATTGGATTTGGAAACTTGATATCATGCCAAAGTTAAAAAAAAAATTTTATGGCAACTTTGTCATGCATCGCTTCCTACTAAGGAAACCTTGCTTAAACGAGGTATGAATATTGACCCTCGGTGTCCTTTTTGCTAATCGGAGATGGAGGATGTAGATCATCTCTTTTTTCATTGTCAAATTTCACAGGAATATTAGAGATTGCCAGTCTCCCATAATTGGATTGATTATAGCTTTGTATCAAGTACATAGAACAACATTTTACAAAGGTTATCAAGTGCTAGGACCGCTACCCCTGTAGTTAAAATAGACAGAGTAGATTCGCTACTTTAGAGTATATGGAAAACAAGGAATAATATGCTGTTTCGTAATGAAACACCTATTCCAGAAAGTACATTAATCAGAGCAAAAAGAGCTAGCACCGAATGGCGTATTAGATATAAACTCACACATCCACTTCATAAACCAAACTCAAACCAGTCAGGTGTCAATCGGAAGAAGACTAATTGGGTAGCATGGAGAAGACCACAAGGAGGATCCATTAAAATCAATTTTGTTGGATCCAAAACGTCAGAAGGAGCAGCAGGAGGTTTCATACTCCGTAATTGGGAAGGGAGGTTTATTCAAGCAGCAACATTCTATTTGGAAGTGGCGTCAATGTTGGTAGCAGAAGCAACAACAATGAGAAACAATATCAGAGCAGCCTTACAAGCAGGATTCACTGATATTCATATTGAGAGAGATAACACAACCCTCATCCAAGTTGTTCAGGGCCACATCCAAGTACAATGGGAAATCCAAGTATTGATTCAAGATATTCACACCTATATCCAACTTTGTAACAAAGTTCTTATCACGCATATTTTTAGGCAAGGTAATTGTGCGGTCGATTGGCTAGCAAAGTACGGTTTGTCACTCTATTCCACAGTAGTGTGGAATGAGGTTTCGCAGAGGGACCTTCTTCGTATCCTCCATGAGGATAATCTAGGGAGAACCCTTGAGAGAAGGGCTAACTAGATTGTATTATTACCTTTCCTACAAAAAAAAAACCTTAATGTCTCATGGGTTGACTATGCAAGTGTTTAAGTATGGATGAACCTCGTCAGTGTAGAAAATGTACCCAACTTATTGGATCCAATTGTCTGCCTTAGTTAATGAAGAAATTTGCATATGTCTGTAATCCAACAAATCATAGTTTACTTACATTTTAGTATTCATACAACTTAATAAACATTTGTACTTAGCACGGGAAACAAAAGACTTCTCAGGTTACAGGCCAATGTAATGATATATAAGAACATTTGATGGTGAAAGTATTAATAAGAGCATTATCCTAACTTTTTAGAGGCAATATAACCAAGATAGATGGTGAGCCATATAAATATGCATCCGCATTTTAATTGCATCATAATCGGTTATATATCCAACATATGGGGTCTAATCATTGCTTCTGATAAATTATTACATATATATATATATATATATATATATATATATATATATATATATATATATATGTATCTATGTGTGTGTGTGTGTGTATATATATACATACATACATATATATATATATGTAATAAATAAATATACATATATATGTATGTGCATTATATATATATATATATATATATATGTATATATATATATATATACACACACACACACACACACACACGCACACGCACACATATATGTATACACACACACACACACACACACACACACACAC
>JACYFF010031957.1:88173015-88299054 GCA_017589665.1 Selenicereus undatus
TATATATATATATATATATATATATATATATATATAATGGAAATAAACCAAAAATATCACTAATGTCTTGATGGGTAAAGTATGCATGCCGTAATCTTATAAATAACCTAGATGTTCATATGTTAAGTTTGAACCTCAATGTTGATTGTTCAGGTCATCATCTGTTTTAGGTAGAAATTTTTAGACATATATGGTTCAATGAGGAGTGAGGAGGGAAGGGTATTACATACCTACAATGTGTATAACCGATTTTAGTTTCACTTCACTGTTATAATTTTCACCTCAACACACAAAGGCGTCTGTGTTGTTGTGTTCTCAGTCTGCATTATCATTCAAGAGTCTCAAAGTAAGCATATGTGTAGCCATCAATATTTTGAGTTTGATTTGTTGGGGGAGGGAACGGCCATACCTGGAGTGTAATGGGCTGATTTGGTTTCCTGATTGTGTTGTCTGTCTTTATTCTTCTGCTCCCAATCTTTATTATCAATGAAGGGCCACAAATATGAATTTGTGCACAGTATCATTGTGTTAACTATGATTATCATGAGAAGTGTATGTAGAAAGATATTACCTGGTGATTTGTCAACTACATGAATAATAGCACAACAGCAGGCAGAAAGGAGCATATGAGAACTTGGAATCTGGTGCAGGAAGTTTTTGGAGATAGAGTTGTGTAGTTCTATGTTTTGGATTTGCTGTGAATGTAGATTTTCTTTTGCTTTTTTTAAATTCCCCACACTTTTTGGTGTTAGAACGTGGGTGGTTATCTCCTTAGACAGCTGTGAATTTATTTTTTTTTGTGTTGCAGTTTGATCCTGATTGGTTGTTGGAAATTGGGGGGAGGGTTGTGAATGTAGTTTTTCTTTTTTTTTTAATTGCCCACACTTTGTGGTGGTGGGAGGTTGTCTCTGTGGGGTGTATTGTATTTTTTTTTTGGCAATTTGATTCATAGTGGGTTGTTGTAAGTTGTAAGGGGTTACTCGAAAATTTAAATTCTGTTGCAAACATCAGATTTGACGGAATTGCACCAAATTGCTGGAAATCTTAAATCCTGAATTATCAGCACTTCACCCATTTTCGCATTGGTAAGATAAAGATTTTTCTGTTTACTTGAAACCATTATCCGTCATTGTCCTATTAAGATTAGCACACAATAATATTTTCTAACATCACCTAACTTCAACGTGGTGAGTCACGTCTCACTTTCAATCTTCTCCTTTTCATGTGCTAATTAAAACCGTATCATGGTACTCATCTTTTTCTTTTTTAACTGTTTCTAATGATCCCCATGCCGGATAAAATCGAAGATTCTACCTTGATTAAAAAAAAATTTCGATTATGATAGTTAAAAATGATATCAACATTTGATCTTATTTCGAGAAATCTCAACCATTAATTGACAAAAACGGTAACCTGCTACAGCCGGTAACCAGTCAAACTTGTTTACACGCTCCCTCTTTGCCCTCACCGGTTTCACATGCTCTCTCTCTGCTTCCCCGCTGGCCTCATCTATTCCTCGCTCGCTCTCCTTCCTCACATCTCCTTGCTGATTTCTCATCGCTGGTGTGTAGCGCCATAGTAGAAAACATCAAGGTACTCTGAGATTTGTCTCTCTCCACCCAAGTTGTTCATTGCTGTTGTGAGCAAACACCCGAGTCGCACCTTTCGTCCAATCGTGCATCATCAATCCTTCAAATTAAGGTTAGTTTTTGATGAAACCCACACTAGAATGAATGAGATTTGCATTAGGTTGTGTAACTTGTCATCAATTAAGTTGAGTTTACCATGGATGAAATTGGCGTCAGGTGGAGCCCTTGTGATATTGGCAAGTTTGGCACAGTTGTCCCTGCCAGTAGAACAACGATAATTCTGATAAGGCTCTGATTTCATTTTGTTGGCTCGTGCATCACTTTTTCGATGAAGGGATGCTCTAATTTGAGGTGGTAGTGTTAATACCAACGAAATCTGGGTAATTTTATTCACAAGACTACGAAATTTGAATCATGTAATCTATGATTCGAATGGCGAGGTGAGCGAACAATTTTGTGCTGGGGTTTTGGTTTGCTTCTTTATGGGTCTAGAGAGCAAATAAACTTGTTATTTGTGTTGGAGTTTCTCGATTATTTGTAGTCTTTAAGTGGGTATTCCACAGTGAGACTAGAAACTGTATTAACTCGAGATATGGGATGTATGGTTCCTTGACTATGTGCTGCAGTACTTGGCTGATCCTTGATGAGGAAGGTTGGGTTCTTAGTGTTGATATGGTTATAATTAAGGAATAGTTTTCTGTTGGTGGGAAGAATACAGTGGTTACTGCATTGAAAATCAGTGCCTTTCCTCTTTATCCTCGTCATCTTCGTAGCACCTGTAAGTTTGCATGTTGATATATCGCTATCATGGAGTCCTAGTTACCATACACCATGGTGTATTCCAAGGTGTATATTAAATACTGAAAAACTGCATCATTAATTTGGGATTGGGAGAAGCCTTCTTTGTTCCGAGCTAATGAGTTCGTAATTGTGTTAATTAGGTGGAAACTGGTGGCATTGTATTCATTGTATTTAGACTTCTAAAGCAGTACACTTTGTGATCTGTGGTTGAGCCCCTTGTTAGCTGATGTTAGTGTAACGTATTGCCTCTAAAGGCTTGGGTGAATTATCAGTGTTTTATTATAGTGCTTTTGCTCATCCCAAAAATAAGAGAAAAAAGGTGTGTATTGTTTGTATGCTGCCTGTTCTTGCTCTTATCTTTGTTGTATCTCATATGTGTGGATTGCTCAAAGTAGAATGACATTCTCAACATATATGCGCTTTAAGTCAGATATGCATCAATTTAATATAGTGTATGCTATTGTAAATATTTTAAGAAAAGTGGATATTATAGTTGGTTTTCCCCTAATTCAATAAGCCATAGCCATTTGGATTGCTTCTTTAGTACTATAACATGAGCTACATATTTATATAACATCAGGGTTGCTTGAAGTTTGGTGACATGAATTTTGTATTAGAGGATGAGTCAGTATGCTTCAATCTCGATCACATAGCCAGTCACCTGCATATGGGATGAGATTGGGATTATACCTTTGTTCTATTTATATCTAACCTAGTACCGTCAATAATGATTATGCAGCCTATTTCATTTGCTTGCTAGTAGGAAGTTCGCTGGGTATAGTAAAATGTGCACCTTTAATAATTTCCAATAATAGTTTTAAGTGACATATAGCTCTATAGCTTTTATTGTGAGACCAAGTGCTAGTTTTAGCTCTTAAGATCATAACTTCCGCCTTCATTTCCATCTGAACCATTTGTAGTTGCCTTAGTATGACCCAACACAAAGCTAAACAACCGATCCTTGATTTCATCAGTCATTTGAGGGGTTGATTGACCGACCTGAATATATTGAAGCAGTAAAGGGAGTTGTGTGTCAATAGAGTGTAAGGCTGCAAAGAGAAGCCTTGGAACTATGTCGTGTTTGAAGACCACGAGGTAGAAATTCCCTATCCATCTTTATCGGAGGAGTGATTGGAGAGAGAGTGGTTGCCGAGGAGCGGTGAACCAAAGGTGATGCAAAGAACTTGAGGCGGAGAAGGCTTAGATTGGAGAAAAGAGAGTAGCCGTAGAGTCGTAAGTAATGCTATTACTTCCCCTATGGAATGTCCTGTGAGGAATATTGACTTACTGTTTTGCAGTATAGATCTCATCTGCATTATAAGAATACGATGATTATGTATGGGTTTCTTACATAAATTTTGAATTTGTTGGAGTTTTTTTTGCCGCTGTTGCACACTGTGAAAAAATTTCCACCTTGTAAAGTGATAGTACCAGTAGTCTATTACTTAAATTACAAGTCCAAGACTCGACAACATTAGTGTATGTGAACATTCACCTTGAAACTCTATCAACCTAACCAAAAACCAGGCCTATTTTGATACAAATCCTAGTTGAACAGAACAAGCAATTTGATTCCAAAGTTGTTTGATCACTATTAATTGTGTCTTCTTGACAGGGTTATTATATGCACAAAAACTGTACTAAAATCCTTCCATCTTTCCATCAACCTTTGCTAACCTGATTTGAAATTAGCTTAAGCTGAAACCAATCATTCCATCAATCTTTCATTGTGCCTTTTGGAGGGGGGTGACTGGTTTTCTAATGTGGATCATAGTGTTGGATACTGTGAACACTCAATTTGTTGACCTTGTCTTTGCTTGTTTTACATTATACAGGAACTGGAAAAGTCAAAGCCTATAATTGTGACAGGTGATCTGAACTGTGCTCACCAAGAAATTGATATATATAACGCAACTACGGGTAATGGCAATTTTGATACTCAGCTTTATCTTTGACCATGTGCTGAAGATTGATCTCTTTGTACATGCTCCCCCGATTCGCAATATGTGAATGGTATTCAAATTCATCAATGGGTCTATCGCAAGAACTCCTTTTTGTTTTGGAATGTGGTACATTTCTCAGCAACTATAAATGGTTGTATACTATAGGGCAAATGCTTATATAAGAATAGTTGATATATCAATATTGCCAAGGATTTGATTCTACAAGAATATTAAAATAGTGTCCCCCCTCCCCCCAAACAAGCCAAATGCAGCAATTTAGTAATTGAGAGGTTGAACTTACTTTTGTGCAAAGTCAATTTGTATCTCTGTGTTTGATGAGTATAGTTGATGGCCTTTTCATACAGAGTGTCTTGTTCAATTACAGTAAGGCTTACATCACTGAGCAAGATGGCAACGGATGGTTTGAATATACCCATTGGCTTATCATCCTGAGCTGCTTAGGAATTGTGATTCATAAGCTAAAGTGAAGAAATGATTGAAATAATGTAGTTGTCTAGATGAATTAGTCGGAAAACAAGTTTTCTTGGACTGATAGAGGGCAAAAATTGGTAATTGATTATATTCTTCGTTGTTTTCCACATAATCTAGTTGTTACAAGTCATATAACAGTCTTACAGTTTTATTTAATTTTTATGGTTTCTTACTTACCCAAAAAAAAAATTAATTTTTTGGTTTCAGTTGGCTGCAATAGTCATAGGTTAATTGGTATATACATTTCAACCTTGTGTCTAAAATAAAGAGAATGCAATGACATTTCAATAAGTTGATGTAAATTTCATTTTCTTGACATGAATAGTATTTTTCATATTGGGCTTAATTTTAGGATGTCTCGTTCCTCTATTGTTTTTCTTCATCATCATCAATGGCAAGGTTTAGTGGATAAACTAATATGCTACTGATGGACTTTGTATTTTTTTTTTTAAATGTTTGGAACTTTTTTCTCTATTCCCAACCACTTCAAATCAGTTTTTGGATGCTGATTGTGGTATGCTATTCATAAGTACAGTAACCTAGCTAACTTTCTATCGTGTTGTATTTCCTCTCCATAGTGCTTGACCACCATGGGTTTGCTGACACTCAGACTAAAGCCTAGAATGCTATAGATGGAAGGGTATGAACTTCCTATTAGTCCCTCACTTAATTGAAGCTTTAATGTACCTTTTCCCCTTTGCTTCACTGGTAGGAGAAACTATTAGTGAAAGAAAATTCTAGGACTAATGCAAAAGAATATCTGCAAAAACAACTATAATAATATTTGGTGTAACTACAAGTACATGTTCCCATAAATCCCATTTGTTTGGATAGAAGCCATTTTCCTTATCACTTGTTTCACCATGCGTGTCTCCCTTGTCCCTTGCCTTTATTGTTCGTACACTTGATATTTATAAATAAGGTGAGCATAGGACTTTGGTTTTACTTATTATTATACTTTATTTTCGTGCGGCTTTTTTAAAAGGGAAGTTGGGGTTTACAATTGTTTTCATCTTTAAACCATACATATCTGTTTCGAAAACAACATTGGGTAATACTCTTCCCAATGGATGCTTCAATTGGTGTGAACCTGCTTAAAACGATTGTGAAGATGCAATGTAGAAGGTGCAGGTATGTACTAGTATTACAAATAGAACAATAAGATATGAATATGAATATAAAAGGCATGATTTTGGCTCGCACAGTTACTGGAGATTTCTATTTTTTTATTATGTTATTTCATCCTCCTCTTGCAAAAGATCGATTACTTCTTCAGCTATCATCCAATATTATAGTGTTTTTAACATTCAACTCTGGGCAGGGTATGGAAGGAGTTGATCCAATAGGAATTTCATAGACAAAAGGCTAGACGACCTTGACGAAGATGATATGAAGAAGTTAATCTTTAAAACACCAGTTGAGTGTGACGTGTTCTATTTTAGTTATGCTAAAGCAATTGGATTTGGGGTTAGAAGAGAGGCACCGCGAATTAATCGTCATGGTATTGTAACATCATTACGCTTTTGTTGTGATTGCGAAGGGGTGAGATCCGAGAAGGACAAGAACCGCGAAGATAAGAAAGGGAAGGCAAGAGATGAAACAAGATGTTTTTGTAAAGCCTTCATAAGTATGAAATACATGAAAACAACATGTCAGTATATGGTAAAAGAGTTCAAGAGGGAACACAATCATCATCTTGTTCCACCACAACAAGTGAATCTGATTCAAGCTTTCAGGGGTATAGATGACGTAACCAAAATTCAAGTAGGTGAGATGTATGATTTAGGAATAAGTCAGAAGCAAATTTATACCAAAATTGTACATGATGCTGGAGGCCATGATCATTTTGGTTGTGTAAGGAATGATGTCTATAATGTTGTGGATCAACAACGGAGGCGGTTAGAAAATGATGTCGAAGCAGTTTTCGCTTACTTACATGGAAAGCAGGAGATAGATCCACTGTTCTTTGTGAGTTATACTGTTGATGTAGATGAAAAATTAGACAAATTGTTTTGGTGTGATGGTAGGTTCCGCATGGACTACGAAATTTTTGGGCATACATTGGCATTTGACACTACCTACAAGTCGAATAAATATAATAAACCATTTACCATTTTTATTGGCATAAATCACCATTTGCAAACCATTCCATTTGGATGTGCCTTGCTACTTAATGAAATGAAGGAGACATATATATGGGTATTACATCAGTTGGTGAAAGCAATGGATGGACGAAAGCCTGCAACAATTATGACAGATAGAGATAATGCAATGGCATACGCAACAAGAGAAGTGTTGCCAGGCACATGTCATCACATATGTTTATGGCATTTAATGAAAAATGTTGTTACACATTCTGGTAAACGATTTGCACATGGTTTTATCAAATGTGTGGATAAGTATAGAAAGCCTAAAGATTTTGAAAAAGGGTGGCAAGAGCTATTACATCATTATAAGATTGATATGAAGAAGCACAAATGGGCTGCCGATATGTATGAAACTAAGGAAAAATGGGCAGAGGCTTATCTACAAGGGTATTTTTTTGATGGGATGAGAAGCACACAACGATGTAAGTCGATGAATCGAACGGTGAAAGCATTTGTCAACAAAAAGATGAAACTGTACCAATTTGTTCAGAGTTATGAACGTGGAGTGAGTGAAATTCGATACCAAGAGATGCAAAATGATTATATCTCAAAATATAGCATTCCTGAAATTCACCCTCCACTACTAAATATCAAAAGAGATGCTGCCCAAGTATACACAAGAAGAGCATACAATAAGTTTTAATAAGAGCTAATGTTTGAGTCAGCGTACGTAGTAAAAGAACAGCAAGAAACAAATGGATGTAAATTTTACAGGTTTGCTACTCTATAATATTACATGTAATATTTCGTATTAACATTCATTAGAAGCTTGCTTATAATGCATATGTTTCCATTGCATGCAGGTTAGAAGAGTCCGATAAAAAATGTTCCTCATACATTGTAGTGTATGTGTCTTCCAATGACACTATGAGTTGTTGCTGCATAAAGTTGGAGTCCGTAGGTTTTCCATGTCGGCATACGATTGCTGTGATGAAACATGAACAATTTGATCGAATCCCTAGGGGGTGCATTCTAAAGAGATGGACAATTTATGCAAGACTAGATTTAAGTGTGAATGAGACTGCAGTTTTTGATCAACATGTGACAAATTCAAGATACGCGTACCTTATGTCGCCTTTTACTCCTTTATGTCACATGGCTTCTAAGGAAGATGTATATTACAAGGAGACAATGGATTGTGTGCAAAAGCTCTGGCTCAAGTATAAACATGCAAAGATTAAAGGGAAAACTATTGAAGAAGAAATTAAACGGACTTCGAGATCCTGATGTTGTGTCCACAAAAGGGCGTGGTAAGAAACAAAGATTAAGAAAATGTGGACATTGTGGCATTCGAGGGCATAATAAGCGCAAATGTCCTCAATTAGAAGTTGGGAAGGATGTACACATCAATGCATGCGAATTCCAGTCTTCCAAGTTTCCCTGAACGCCCGTTTCATCGCATGAAGTATCATTTAATCTGCATGAAACACCTCTCGAAGATGAGGACCATAGCATAAACTTGAATCGCTGTCCACCATCGCCTGAAGAAGCTTCTACCTCGCGAATGGAACCACTATCTTCGAATGGATTGCTATATTGTATGCCTTCTTTGTATGAAGAAGGAGAGGCCTCAATGGTAACCATTTCATATTGGCATTTACATTATCAGCTCATATGTTGGTATTTTGTACTTTTATAAGTCATATTTTTCTGCCGGGTGATGCTCAAATTTGTTTTATTCTTAATTATGCACATAAGCTACGTATCATCCGCACGTGGATGTGGACAACTTAGACAATGATACGCTAGTGGTGGATTGGGTTCCAGATTTACATTGGTGGTGGTAGTGGTCTTTGTATGCCTTGTTGTGCATTGTAACTTCTCCTATGATTTTTGATATAATTGTAATTCTTTATTTTTCCATATTATAGGTGACTTGCTTTGTAGCTCATATAGGGTTCGATCGTTCTGAAGTGCTAAATAACTTGCAAGTATTATCAAACACCCATACTCTGCTCAATTAATGGTTATGTATAGGTAAAGACTAATATCTCCTCATGTCTCATTATCAGACCTTTGGCAATTATCCATGGGGATGGTGTCCATGCCAATCTAATTAAGATATGTTCTCTCCATCTGATTTGTTATTGCTTATGCTTAATTATGGGGTACATATGTTGCTAGATTAATATAATTCATTTACTCCATTCAGTATATTTTGTTTGCTTCTTTATTTGCTTATTGCAGAAAATCAAGCAACAAATGAATGCATTAGAAGAGACTGTGATTGTCATCGAACATTAGCATATGGAATCACCCATCTTAAGGTAATGCTTGTCATGTTTGCTGTTTTGACATTTGGGTCTTCCTATTTAAAGCTCATTGATCTCTGTCTCAGAAACTCTGCAAGTGGTTTACCTAATTACTGTTCGCCATTGAGTTTTTGGATTCGAACTATGTCCTTCATCGAGACCTTAAAGTATGTCAATGTGTACTGCATAACTCAATTTGTGCCCTTCTTGCTCCATATTACCAACTATTATGCATTATGTGTTTGACACTACACGATCATAATCATTTGCTGTGTTCAAATATATTTCTGATGAAAGATCATGATGTTCGGCTCAGTGGGTGATTGCGCATTTCTATTTGGCAATGTTTCTATATATTGTTCTCTATTATTGAAATTTAAGTAGACTTGTATCTTTTTCTGTTGTGAACGTAATGTTTTGTACAAAAGCTTTGTCAATAAGTGCTCAAGAATGGTAAACTTCTATGCTAATGGTAAGTAAGATCGACTTCTTTCTCTCATCCCCCTACTCCTGGGTTTGTCCTGGCCTTTTTTCTATAGTTGCTGTCCTACATTCTTGGTCTTTTATGATTGTGACTGACATTCCTGTGCTTTAGGTGGTCCGAACTCCAAATTATATGTACCCTAAACTGCTGTCAGATATACCAAATGGTTTCATATCCCACATTTGGTCCTTCGGTATGCCACTTTCTTTCGCTGTTTATATTAAGGTTTTTGGCCCATAAAATCTGGCTTTATTTGTCTTTTGGTACATAGGTTGTTGTATGTACGAGATGGCTGCTCATTTGAGGATAATAAAATATGTGTTTTTGCTACATTTTGTCTGGCACAGCAATTTCATTCCAAGTTTATTTTCAATACCCTCTTTGGTATCAGTTCAAAGTTTTGGAGGGCACTTTCAGTGAGATTTTCCCTTGGCTGTTTCAATAGTTTGCTTGGTTCCATAAGGGTATGTAAGTTTCTGTAGATACAAAGTTCGTATCACATTTTTTAACTTATAAAAAATATAATGCCTGTGTGACTGTTGGGGGGGGGGGGGTAGGGACTCAGTGAAGTGAGAATTGACTGTTATTTATAGATCCTCTCATTGCACCAACCATGAACTAGGAGTCGATCCAATGCTTGAGGTGGGAATGGGATGGTGTAGTTTAATCTTTTTGTAATATACCTATTTTCACCAGCTACCTGCCCCTTCCCACTCTTCAAGTCACAGTTCTAGACATAACTCTTCATCTACTGGTATTGCTCCACCACCAGAACAAGTGCATCCCCCCTTCCTGTACCTGCTATGTTGCTTTTTCATGGTGTAATGGTTTTGTTAATGGTGATTGATTTGGTAACACACCCCCTGGCCCCCCAAATGTTGTGTTTTGGATTAAATTGGCCCAATATAAATCCACCTACAGTGATTGGTGTGGTTTCCAATTCCTTGACCCTCCCACCAGTCAACAATTGGTTAGTAGTGCAGTTAATGGTCATTTTAGAAGATTATTGCATATGTTCTTGCTATATTTGCTGCTAAGGAAGGATGTTGGTTGTGCTAGCGATGTATGCTACAATTATAAATATCTTGAGCATAATTTCTGCAGAAGCTGAAGGGCGTTAATTCTAGTCATGTGTCCTTTATAGATCAATGCTTTTCTTTCATATTTTTTTATTTTGAAGAAGATAGTGAGGCATTCTCAATTGTCAAAGATCCATGTTATCTCTGGTTTCTTATTGTTGTAGCTTTGCTCTATGGGTTGAAACTCTCCCCTGGGTAGTAATTTTCGTTTTATTTTAATGCAACATATTTTTGCTCTAGGAGTGTTTCTTCTAGTGAACTGGCTTGACCAATTTTTGACATGCTAAACTCCTTATGGATTTGTTGTGTAGGATAAACCCATGCTTCTTCCATGTCAGCGTTTGAATGCAATTTGTATACTCTATCAGGCGTATTCATCCCATCCACCTTCTAAAAATCCATTTGTTTCCCTTCTTGTCAATGTGAGTAAATGCAGTTTTCATATCTCATTTATTGGGTGGCCATTTGTTGCAGTTGTTATTGAAGGTTTGATTTTATGATAAGTGAGCTAGCTCTGTTTTGGTATCATGGATATCGGATGACTGCATTTAATCCATGATAGTTGTATCTTTGGCTTATTGGTTCTCCTTTATCCCCACTATGGTGTTGAGATGCGTATAGATGTATGCTTTCATTTGGAACAAGACTATCCACTGTTGTTGATATATCATGCTTTAGATGAGGAAAACCCACTAGGATGGAAGCCCCCTGCCCTAGTTTTGGATCTGACACACAAGAGGGTATAAGATACCAGACATGCCTTGATAAGTCTCTTGCAATTATTCATACTTAATCATTTTAATGAGAAATGACTTACAGATTCATTGAGTTCCCAAGTTGAGTGCAATCAGTTATATTTTCAGCTATCTGTTTGCTTACTGAGACGGTCCTAAGGTAGGAAATGAAACAAAGAAAAATATAAATGGAACATCCTGAACCTGAAACTGAAACAAGGATTAAGTATGTTGAATTCAATATAGTTGTACCCAAAAATCTTTCTCTAGCTGATCGGAAGCGATAGAGTTCCTGTGGATTTTTGCAAACAAGTGAATTCTATTAAACTCCAAAGTGTGCTTTGTTGTGAAAAGACTTTCAATGACAATAACACCCACTATGCGTCATGCTTTCATGGGATTGATCCAGATGTAAACAGGCTTGCTCTTGTGAGCACTGCTGCAAGCGAAGAGTGTGAAGAGACTTTGATTATGCTAAATAATGTTAAAATGCAAACACCACCCTAACTGAACATGAAATTGGTATGGACTCCTTCAATTAGACTGAATACTACTCTAGATAAACCAAGTTCAAAATTGATTGCTATTGAAGTCTCATTTATTTTAAGATAACACCATTGTTAGGATTACATAATGACATTTTAAGTTTCACTGCATTAACTCAATAAGAAGGGGGGTGGCGAGGGGTTACAGTTGAGATGCGAGTTCATTCATCTGTTTCTAGACCCAGTATTCATTGACACAAGTGGGCCAATATTAACCATATATAGCTTGTATTTTTTTTTATTTGAATAAACTAGATAGATGTTGAGCGTATCTCAAAGTATTGTGGGGCATTGAGGGAAGGAACGGAAATGGATCAACCATTATTTACTTTTAATGGGTGTTTGGTTGAATTTTATTTTATTTTCAATCCCATTCCTATACCTATCGGACAGATGTATATGCATGGAATATTGATGTATAAAGCTTACTAAAACGATTTAAGATAGAAAAGAAGACTAAGTCTCTAAAGATACGTCAAATGGCCTTATTTGACCATTGTAAATATGCATATACTATGAAAATTGTAAGAATTTAACAGAAATGAGTAAATGACGTAATACGAAGGCTTTCTAAGTATGTGAATATCAGGTGACATCCCAATCCTGGATTATCTTCTGTCATTCATGTTGTTCATGGACATCTTTTCCATATTTTGCCTGGTAGAGCTTTATTTTAACTGTACTTTTTAGCATTATTCTCTTCTCTATTTTAGTGGTTGGATCTGATGAGGAAGGTGCAAAGTATGAGAGGGCAATTATTCTGCACTTGTTAGGGTCAGCAGTCAATGGAAGTAACAGCGAGGTTATATTCTGAATTGTTTATGCTTCTCTTGATTTTATCATTATCAGTTTATGAAACAGCGTTGGCTATGGGTATGCCGTGGTTGCTCCAAAGGTTTTTGTATGTTGAAACTAGTGTCATCAATAATTGCATGTTCAAGATGGGGAGGTTGACCCCTTCACAATCAATTTTTGCTAGTTCGGGGTTTGTCATTTGTTTCTCTTAACCTGTTTAAGCTGTGTACAGTTGGTTTGGCTCAATCCTGATTTCTGGTTCTATTACCTCCCCTGTCTCTTTGCTGTTACATTTAAGCGTTTTTTGGACAATGTAATTATTTTACAGTCCTTGTCAGTATGGATATGAGCTTACATTCTATGGAAGTCGTGAATAGGATTACAACTGCAGTGGACCTCCCCACAGAATTCGTGCATCTGTATATAACGAATTGCATATCATCATGTGACAACATCAAGGTTAATTCTCTTTCCTTTCTGTCTGGGATTTCTTTCAAATTCAATTGCTCAGTTGTGAATTTTAGATAGCGTTGGAAAGTCATGCTTCTCTTGACCTCTGTCTGATTCTGGTGTTCTGCATGCTTAGAGAAGTGCTGATCTGTGGTGCATTTGTTTTCTTCAATGCTTTTGGTGACTTAGTTGGTTCTACCTATAACTAACTCAAATCTTGTCCTTGCTGTGCTACAGTGTGATCATGTGTTATATACCTGCATTTTAGTAAGTACTGCCTTCTCTTCCAAAGCCCTGTGGATAAAAGGACTGCCTTGTCTTACATTGATGCTAATGGAAATTGGCACCGAGCGAGAAAAGGTGCCCCTGAGCAGGTAACTTACTGTCATTATACAAAAAGGTTTTTAAAAAGAATGAGGCAAGTGCATGATATCATATGTTACAGATCCTTACGTTTTGTGGTTGCAAGAAAGATGTTAAGAAAAAGGTTCATGCAACTATTGACAAGTTTGCTGAGCGTGGGCTTAGATCAGTAGCTGTTGCAAGACATGTATGTGCATCTGACCTTTTCTGTGATGCTTTTAATTAGATAGCATGTACTTACACATTTTGGTCTCCTTTTCTACAGGAAGTTCCTGAGAAAAACAAAGACAGTCCAGGAGGTCCGTGGCAAGGTTACAGGAACCGAACCGGACCGATCGATCCGACCGCGAACCGGCTCCCTCACCGGTCTGATCAGTGCTTCAACTCGCCCAGACCTTTGAACCGAACAAAACCGCCATGACTCGGGAGAATCGGTTGAACCGGTTGAACCGGGTAAACCGTGGTTCAACCGGTATTTTAGTGTAGTTGGGCTTTTTGTTGGGCCAAGCTGCTTTTTTCAGGTTATTTTGTCAAGCAAACCGGGTCTAGGTAAGAAACTATGACAAAAACCTACTCTTGAGCCACTGCCAGTGCTGATTCTGAATTCTCTCTCTTCATTCTTCGTCTTCTACTCTTTTGTGACTCTCTTTGTCTCCCAGGCTCAGCCTCACTGGGCTTGTCTCTCAATCTCGATCTCTCTCAAAGGCTCAAACGCTCTTTATCTCTGTCGAATGTCGATCTGCTGACTGCTGCTGGTGCTTGCTGAGTTGTTGGGGCTGGTTGCTGCTGTCGTGACTCGTGGGTCACGGTCTTGACTCTCGCCCATTCAGCTTTGAGCTCGCCATCGACTCTCTGTCAGTGTCAGTACCCGCATCCTCTCTTTGATTTCTGTTATTCATAATTTGATTAATTTCATGTTTGTTTTTCTTTTCGTTTCTGTTTAAATTGGGTGTTCTGTTTGCTTAAATTGTGTGCTTGAAGCCTTGAACTTCAGTTGAGTGCTTGAACTTCAGCTTTTCATTTCTTTGATTTCTATCAGTACCCTCATCCTCGCCCTCGCCCATTCAGCCGTGATCCATCTATTCATTTTCTTGAGTGCTTGAATTGTTGAACTTCAGTTGCTTCTGCCTTCAGTAGCTTAAATAAGTGTTCTGTTTTTGTACATGTGTAATTTGCAGAAACTAGTAATGGGGGATAGGGATAGCTCTCCACCTTCATCTACCCCGACCCCTGATTCCTCTGCTGTTAATGCACAATTAGTTCGGCAAAAAATTGATCCAGCTTGGGTTCATGTAACTGAGGCAAAATCCAACGACGGGAAGAGGCTATTGATTTGCAATTTTTGTGAGAAAGTCATAAAGGGTGGAGGTATACATAGGATGAAAAAGCACCTTGCTGGACAAAAAGGGGATGTAGGCCCATGTAAATCAGCTCCTCATGATGTTCGCTTCCGGATGCAACTGGTATTGTTCTGGGAGGTTATTTGGGCCTAATGACCCATGCACAGCAACCATGCTAGAGTTGTCCAAAGAGGCAAAATTGAAGTGTCAGCTAAAGTTCTGAAACACACCATTATTCCTCCGATCATCAAGCCTGCTGTTGATTCACCACCAATTGTGCTAGTGAGGGCCTGTGCTGATTCTGCGAGAATTCATGCATCACCTTCTCTGGAGCAACGAGTTTTAGACTGAATGCGCGTTGTATACGTTAATTCTTGTGTACTGGCATATCTTATTTCATTATAGGATTAAATTACATCGCAGTTAGAAATGGAAGTATGTTCAAACGAATATATTGTCTATATTTAACTCAAAGTAAAAGTGATTCGCAGTTCATGTGTTCTCAATATATCAATCGTACTGAGTATGAGGGAATGGCATCCTTCAACCATAGTTTTGATGTTGGGTACCGTATCAATAAATCATGAAATCAATTTTTTGACAATTACAAAATCTCAATGCATAGTGGAGCAATTTAGTAGAGTAATAAGAATAATTAACAGCAAGTCAACATTAGATAACTCAATTCCAATTCCTAAACATGTTGTTGTCACTGTTCCATAATGTAACTAACTTCCGTAATCGTTCTGCTTGTATGTCCTGCAACATGAATGATCTATGTTAGTATAAATAGTTTTTTATGGGGATTATAAACCTACCATGTAACGTTTTATTTCCAATATCACTAAAAAGACATATATATTGTTGTTGATGAATTTGCTTCAGTACCTAAAATGGGGTACGCCATTCCCATTCATGAGTAGCTTCCATATATTTAATTATGTGCATACCACAGTCATTTGACCTAGTAAATAAGACGAAACAATGCAGATCAAAAATATTGATTAAAAGAATGAAACTTCACTGGTTGGCTGGGGGATATTTAGATATACATACCCGATTGCTTGCTTAACCTCATTTTCAACATGTATGGAATAAGTATGAACATTATGAAAGAGATGGTTTAATTGAGTATGAATTCCCGCAAACCGACAAGATTGGTGTAACTGGAAAACAAACATTATAATTATCATTCTCAAATGTATTATACATTTTTATGGAAATAAATACCACATATAACACTTACCAAGTCTCTTACTAAAGTTATTAGACCATTATTTGCTCGATTCTCTCGTAGCGGGTCTAAAATATGGACTTTTTTGTGTAAACAATCGACAACAATCAATAACCAGTGAACTTTTCCATCCTTGAAAGGAATGTATACCTATTATTAAAAAAACTCATCGTAAAACATTCACCACTCTAGAAGCTAAAACATCAAGATTTATTTGTTGTGGCAGAGATGTCTACCTTGTCAACTTCAGTAATATATGTTGGAATCATCTTAAACATAACTTCCATTTCAAAATCTTCCAATTTTGTTATCTTTGTTCTACCCCCATCATAGGGGTGATCACATTGTGCAACCCACGAATTTAACCTTTGCTACATCAAGTGTGGTAGTCAGCATATTTAACTCATTTTAAAACCAAAAATAAAGTGAGTAATTTCGTTGAATTCACCTGGAAGTATGTCGGCAAATATATTCGATTCAAATGTCTCTCACGCAATCCAAGTATTAACTCACCAGCGACCATATCAATAACCTGAACAATTTAAGAACAACCATTCAATTACAAAATTAACAACATAAATGCAAACAACATACGAGAAGAGTCAATATATTATCTTACAGAATCAGTTATACGGCCCATTGGAAATAAACTAATAAACTCTTGCACTGTTGCACTTGTCCTAAATTCTTGATTCAAGTAAACAATCTCATCTTTTGAAGTCTTGTGCATGTACAAAGTCCAACATAATTCACAACATTTTCACTCTTCATCATTGAGTGTATCCACTATTAATTGTGGAAATGTATATTCAGGTTCAAGTTCAACCTCGTCACAATCCTGCAATTGTAGCACTAAGTAGTATTGTAACTATAATCTCAACTAAAATGAAATACTATAAAAAAAAAGCAAGTAATTTGGCACATGACGGTGTATGTCGAATTACATAACATATGATATTACATTGTTAGCTAACTCGCCTCCCAATCTTGAAAGCAACTATACAAGAAGGATTCGATTTGTGAAATATATCAATCAGAAGTTCAGAACAAGAACTGATGATGTTCAGTACAATCATTACCTTTCCAAACATGTTTAAGGAGTTCTCCATAGAACTATCATCCTCTGACGAATCGGCATTTTTGTCCCATAATGTGTCCACAGCAGTGATATTAACAGTAGAGTTCTCTGTAGCTGCATTTGTTTTCCTAGCGCTCATAAGAGTTTGTTGTAAACATTTTATGGTTTGGAATTGTTTTATGAATGCAATATGTCAACAATGAATCACGTAAATATATCTTCAATGAACAAAATGTGTAAAAGGTTTTCACGTAATTACTTTATGTGATTGTTAACACTCATCTGTAAATCAACTATCTTTCGTAACCGCTCTACTTCCATGTCCTGCATTAACAATGAGTAATACTAAGATATGTCTACATATCTCCACGTGTGAATAGAAAAGGGAAGTGTTGCATTTGCATGCACTTTTACCTCACATATAAGAGACCAATCATATTCAGACTCAGCTTCCATATACTTGATAACATGCATCCCGCAATCATTTGACCTAATATTGAGAAACATAAGTCATAATTCAACAAAGATATCATTTTTCGAAGGATACAAATAAGGTGTGTTGTACGAACTCGTTTGCTTGTCTTGCCATGTGTTCAACATGAATGGGAAAATTTGATGCAGCAGCAAATAAATGATTTAGGTTGGCATATTGTATTCAGTACTCAAGTGCTGATCTTAACTGGAGAGGAAAATGTTGGCATACTTGATAATTGTTCATAATATTTATTTAAACCAAATACGATAAGTGTCAAATTGTTACCAAATCTTTTGTTAATTCCCGCCTAAAATCATTACTCTTGTTCAATGGTAACGAGTCGAGAAGAGCAACAAGTCTACGCTCCAAATCCACAACGATCAAAAACCAATGAACTACTCGATCATTCATAAGGATGTAGACCTATGTAGGAGAAGGAATGTTTTTATAACCCATATGAAAACAGAATTTCAAATTTTCTTGCTATTCCATTTTTCGTAAAAGAAATGGAGCAACCACCTTCTCACATCGACTAACATCATTTGGAATGAATTTGGAAATTAGCTTCTCTTGAAAATGAATGACACTTCTATTACATTTTTCATCAGGTGACTTCCATGTTGTCATTACTTGCTATACAAAATATGGGTGTTATTACAATTTTACCATAACTTCATAATAGTCAATTAATCATTCAATTTTACCTGAAAACATGTTGGCAAATAGACGCGATTCGCTCCTTTCATACGCCCTTCAATAGTGAGCTCGCAAGCAACCAAGTCAATTATCTGTATATTCATGTGAAATTCATAAAGAACTATTATGAAAAGCATAATTGAAATTCATTTAAAACTGATACAATATGCATACCGTGTCAATTACACATGCCTCTGGAAAAAGTGTCAAAAAATCAAATGGAGATGCACTGAAACCAAATTCCTGATTGTTATAAACGTCAACACAACATTTATCACTCTTCGCCAATTGCTAACACTGGGTCACATATGCTTTCTCCTCAAGTCTCAGTCTGTCCACTACCACATGGGGGTAGCGGAACGTGTTGCCCAATTTTGTTGTAAGGATACTCTATAAAGGGAAAAGTATGTAAGTTGTAAACTACTGTAATGGTTGAGTGATAAAGAAATTAAATACGTAGTAAAAGGTACGTAAATTTGGACTATACCTCGTTCAACTTAAAGTCGATTTTTGCGTGCTGCATAATATCCAACCCTCCCTCACTAATTGACTGAGCAACATCATAAAGGAACAATTACATATATTTATTTACTCACAAAGTGTTAGGCACCGTAACATCGCCAATTTATACCTTATTGACATCGACTTTCTTATCTTCTTTACACAGAAAGTTCAAACCGCCCACACTAATTGCCTGCATAACATTAAATAATGAAAACTCATTAAATTTTATACAGTATGATCACAACATACATTACATATGCAGTAACATGAACACTCATGTATACCTAAGTCATCAACCCAATTAACAAAAATTTGAAATTAATTACCTTCGTCAATTCATTTGCTAATCTCATGTCGTCCTTTGAGAAATTGTGTTCAGCTACAATCCTTCTCTTCCGTTTGGTACAAGGATGTTGGGTTAAGGTAGTAACCTTCGACTGGTTACCCCCATGGTGAGAATGACACTTGAACATAGCCTGTAGTGGGTGCTGATCAACTACCAGACTATTGTGTAAGGTCAACAGATTTGGGTTTCTCGGCCTGCCCATATCAAATTCCAATCCCTTAGCAAAAGGGATTTGAATTTTTAGAGACATCATTGTAGTTTTGCCAGGTCTCGAAGAGTCAACAATCGTAGAAAGACATTTTCTTTTCATTATATTAGCTCTTCTATCTGCAAACATCTCATCAGCATTCTCAAATTGCATAGGTGACTCTTTTTTCTCACTTGACTTCAATGGATGAGCAATATATGTTGTAGTACATGTGTCAGTCATGTGCTTATTCGATTTCGTAGTTTCATTGTCAACCATATGCTTCATAAGCCTATTTACGTTCGCATTCAGTATCTTTAGTGTGTCACTGTTTTCTTTGACAACACTCGTAAGTGAAATAATGTCACTTGAGACCTTAACCACTAGGTTCTCAATAAAATTAATACAGGCCTCAAGTGAATTTTGTTATTCACAATTTCCTTTGCATGCAACCGGGGCGCCTTTATCTTCCAAGATAGTTCCGAACACTTGTACTTTTCGAATATTATGAGTAGAATTTTCCGTCACCTTCATAAGATAGCAAAGTACTTAAACTATTGTTGTGTAGTTGACTACAATGTCATGAAATGTAAAATTATCGTCATGAATATGATGATCATTAATCATTTTATTTTTGTAGGTTAAAGATGAGGGGCTAGGCTCATAAACTATTGTGAAGCATGTATGTGACAATGATGGCGAAGCCAGAAATTTAGAGGTGGGGTGTCGGTAATTGTGGTTGAATGGTGTCGTTCCCACCTTCTTCATTCAATAGTGAGTTTTCAAATTAGAACTTGAACAGAATGATGGTTCTGTCGTTATTTTTTGAAATATCTATGCATTTTGAGGTAAAAATCAAATTAATCCACAAATTAAATAATCTCAAAATTAAAAATGGAAAATTAAACTAATAAATTACAACTAAAAAATCAAATTACCCTCAAGTGAAGGAGTAATCAACAAGTTGCACTACCGACGTCAATTATATCTTCTATTTTTTTGGAAATACATATATACTTTGATCCAGATTTTGCCTTATTATCTTTGTTTTTTTCTACTTTTTGTGAATATATAGAAAATAAAGGACGAAGACATATGTGATTTTGTATCTGAATAAAAATTTGACTAACTGCTGAATATATTGTAATGCAACTCTATAAGAATGACCAATAACCACACAAAAGAACATGCAGTCGGACGTCATTGCTTACAAACTAACAACCCTCATATACCTATTCTCGAAACCAAAAACAAAAAATTAAAAAGCATTGCATTCCAAAGTTAGAACACTTACACACTTAACTTCAACAAATGAAGAGGCCCAACCTTGCTTCTTCACGCGCACAAATTGATGAAGGCAACAAATTAGAGGGATGGAGAACTCATGTGCTCTCAATGTTTTCATACGCCAACACACCCCTTCTGATTCTTGTTTAAATAGTATAATAACAGCTTCAAGATCAATTATCTTGTTATAATTTTCAAATTCTTTGGATTATCCTTTTTTTAAAGTTATGGGGATTATCTTATCGAGAGGGAAGATAGTATTTTAGTTGGATTAAAATTTCTAACTTTAGAGCTTTTTTGAATAATTAGAAACCCATATAAAACCATCTTCAAGCTCAATTATCTTATTAAAATTTTGAAATCATTTAGATTATCTTTTTTTTCTGGTTAAGGGGCTTATCTTATTGAGAGGGAATATAATATTTTTAAAGGATTTAAATTTGCAACTTCAAAGCCTTTTTAATTTTTTTTAATGCATATAGATATTTGGTGCATCTAACTCAACAAGGCATGCATAATCCTCTTGTCTTCCATCCTTCAGAATTCTATATTCTAATGCTAGAATTCAAATAACAGAACAAAGGGAAACCCATTATAAATGACTCAATAACAACATTATTTTTGAGATTACAAGATTTCTAATTATAAACAAAGTGATTTACTTCCCAAAGCTTGAATACACCTTGTCGCAGAGAAGTCCAGGATAGTCAACATCAGCTTTTTCTAACTTAACAAACCTTCTCAACAAATAGGACTACAATCCACATTAGTACTATTCGAAATCCAAAGATCTACCAAGTTTTACACAACTAATCACTGCATAAGTAACCTTGACAGTGACCAGGTCCAATGTATCTCACAATTTGTGTAGGTTCAACCCAGTCATAGGCTTTCACATGTAAGGAGCCATATAGAAGTTTGCTGAAGACAGTCATTCCAAGATGGTGATGAAGGGGAGAAACTGCAGAGGTACAAAAGCAAAACATGCACATCTGCAGAATCATTTCAATATTTGTGAGGTTATTGAAAACTCTATTGACAATTCTTCGATTACAAAGGAAATGGCAATAGGAGATAAGAAAATCCAACCCAAAATCACTACAAAAATACTCAAATAATGTCAACAAAGAAGACACAAGCGAGCAAGATGACCATCAACTATGCTAATCTCAAACTAACTTTAAACAGCTCCTCTATGAAGGTGAGTTTTTCCTAAAACCCAAATCATAGAGATGTTCAAGTTAGACCACAGGAACTTCAGTATTTTGACATATCAGCCAACAAGAAGTACAATACCTCCATTACTCTTGGAGAATCTGTCAATGGAAAGAAAACAAATCCACAGATCATAAGTTGACTTCCTTGGAGACATTAAACAACAACTTAACAGGCCACAACAATGATTTCCAATCTATAAGATTGGAAAATGTACTTGTTGTCCTTTTAGCTATTAACCAAAAGGCTGCTACAGGCTACATCAGTATTAGCAGCCCAACCACACCAAATAGATATAAAACAAAACTGTTAAATCATCTAAAGGCCATTGATAAGTTTCGGCTCCACGATCTACAGGTGAATAAAATTCAGCAGCAATGTACTTTCAAATGTTGAACAACAAAGAAATAAAATGTCCAGGACTCTTAACACATTGTCAGGCCACACACAACATTTGTGTTCAAAGAACCCAAGTTTATGCAAACGTTATCCATTGACCAATGCTAGGCAAGCATGTATGATGCCCATAAGAACTACAATGTACAGATGACAACTAAGGTTCTATAATTTCATTGAAACACACACTTGACAAGCACAATGTATAGTATACAAAACTTAGCCCACCCAATCATGTAGGAGCCTTTCAGCTACAGGATGAGCAAAATAGCTAACCTGATGCAAAATTAATACTCAAATGAATGTCATATTGTTGCATGATTCCCCCTTAATAAGGATACTAGACACTCATTTGCATACCTAAAGAGTCAAAGCACTTGTGTGTTTCGTAACTAAGAAGTTGGTTAGATTCACAAAATACGCCAGAGCATAATTGAAAATCATATTCCAGACAGTCTTGATGTCATCCTGGCAACTGCTAATGGAATACCAACAACATTATCCTCCATCCACAGTGTTGCAGGTAGTAGAAATACAACAACTATTGGAGCCATACAGAGGAGGAGGTTCATGGAATTGAGCTTTTCCTTGAACATATGAGTAGTCATAATGACTAATATCCCATAGTCATATTTAACAACCAATATCAAATCGTACAGTTTGATTTTTTTTTTTGGGGGGGGGGGGGGAGCAGTTCCTTAAATTTCGCTTTCGTGTAATGGTAACACATGAGAAGGGGAATTGCCATTACCCTTCAGAAGACCATAGCATACCCTGAACCACTTATTTCAGAGCCCTGGCAGCCATTGCACCAATACACATTATAAATCCAAAAAGGTGAAAACTCGGTTCACCCTGTAACAAAATGCAACGTGAAAAAGAGATATTAGCATTGAAAAGGCTTTACATTATATGGCATATGTAAACTACTATTCATACTCAAACTAAGATCTGAATTTGACAAATACAACACCTAATAACATTTACATTAGACATTAACGCTAGAAAAGCTTGACGATCCAGCAAGTCATGAATACTGAATCATAACCAATACATAACATAGTAGTAGCAACCATCAATTTTGACAGTCAAATACAAAAACAAAGACTGGCTCACCTAAACAGAATTTCCAAGGAATAGCTCAAAAATATGATTAATGTATTTCCAAATTCCAAAACACCCCCCCCCCCCCAAAAAAATCCAAGTATCTGGAACATTGATTTGTCAAATTCAATCCAGCTAACAAACATCAGTAAGATTTTAAGCTACTTCAGAAGGAAAATAGAGGAGAATTTCCTCCCTAGCTTAAGACCTGCCAAGCCACCCTACCTCTAATAACCTTATCAACATCCTCAAGATGTTGTCTGCCCTAGCTTAGTATTCTTGCTGTTGTGAGTCTCATATATGTCTTAATCACAACAACTATTTATTACCAAATGCTTAATGAAGATATTCAGTCAAACCAACTAGCAACAGTCTCAGATTTTTCCAGACTTTCCACCCATAAGGGCAAACTCACAACTTCTAATCTCATGTTCCATAAAAGTTCTGAGGTGTCACAAAAAGATCACCACTTTTCGTATTCTAACTCAATCAATCTCCGATGTACACTCAATCGCCCGCCAAAGATATCCCAAAAATTGACACAATTCTTTCTAAATTCTCAACGCTACAGCAACATTCCAATAACCAATTCCTCAATTTGCTCACTTAAGTGAAAAATTTCAACCCACCCACGAAAAGCCCATTTCGCTGAAATCACATTCATTCATTCGGGAACACAAAAAAGGAAGAACAGCTAATTACCCCGCTAGCAATTACGAGGCTAACAACAGAGGCACAGAAGATGAGGCTAAGAGCAGAGATCTTGAAGAATTGAACGTGATATTGGATGGTCTACATAGGAACCATCTTCATCCAACCTATGGCGATGTAGTTGAGCAACGAGCAAGCAGTCATATGGCACATCGTAAGGAAGATCGGGTACTTAAACCTATAATTGTTGAGCAAATACTTGTTGATCAACAAAACCCCAATGTTTGATGAATACCATGCAGCGACAAGCCCGAACGTGAAGAGTTTGCTACTGCTGCTCTTTATGTCGATTTCTCTCACTTTTTCTCTCCTCTGCAAACCCCTCGTCGGAAATTAGGGCGAATGAATAGGAACCCTAGATTGTTGCTGCGATAGATCTAGGCAATTGGGGTAGGTTAGACTCAGAGAGAGAAACCTCCATTTACGAAGGGGAGGAAAGGAGTAATAATACCGAGTCAATAGTGGGTGGAATTGAAGCGCGTCAGGTCAAGAAGATTGGGGCGGGTTAGACTATGGAGATGAAGAGAGAGAGTTGATACTGGCGACTTCGGTTGATGAAGGTAGAGAATGGAAGGAGATGACGATGTTGATAGGGGTGCGAGAGGAGAGAGAAAGAGCATTGAAAGCTGCAGTGAGGATGGGGTAAGGAGAGAGAAGGGGATAAGTCAGTGAAGTGGGGGGAGAGAGAGAGAGTGTACGACCTGTTGGTGACCGGCTATAACAGGGCATTAATTAACGGCTGAGATTTATATAAATTACATCAACGGCCACAATAATTTTAACTATAGTAGTTGAATTTTTTTTCAACTATGGTAGAATTTTCAGGATAAAATTCCTACAAATTTGAGGAATCCAATTTCAAAGATCCACTATTCATTCAACTACATCATATCAGAAATGCAGTTTTCCCTGTTATAATTAATTGGTTTTGGATTAAATTTTTTGTTTGCATTTTCTAAGTTTTCATTCGTAATACTTTGTCTTCTTATAGGTTTAATTGTATTTGGAAGTAATTTCATTGGCCCCTTAGCACATTTGTGAATGTCCTTTATATCCCTCATTTTCAATAATATTATTTAATCTCCCTAACCTTGACAATCTTTTTCATATAAAGCACAATTGGAGTGAGTTAATTGATTGTTTACTTAAAGCACCCTTATTTCTTAAAATAGAAGTTACTTTAATATACTTGTTTGGGCCTTTATAATTAAAGATTAAGCTTTACCTCAAGGGAATGGCTCTCATCATAACACGTAAGAGTCGATCTGTAGAGATGGGTAGAAATTATATTGCTAAATACTTACATTATTTAAACGTGAGTATACATATGTACGAATCTAAAATAATAAAATAATAAGGACAAGTTATTGAACCACTAGTTATCTACATTATTAATATGAAGGAAAACAAGAAAAGGTACCAAACTGCGTATTTACAATTTGATATGCCTATAAAAATATGTGAAAGGCTATGAAACGAAGGAACAAACAAATAAACTTAACCTTAAAAAAAATAAAAATAAAATAAAATAAACAGACCTACACTTATCAAGAAATGAAGAATCATGGTTCTGAACAAAGAAAGCGTAGGAAACCAAAACCAGTTACACAAATTTGAGAGTCCAAAGGAGATTTGCCATTAGAAAACGAAATGAGGAACAAAACAAAATTTGTAGATTCAGCTGTTCCTTTCTACTTCTACTTAGTTCATACTCGCAATACCTAACTTCTACTTCTACTTGGCTAAATTGATTTGTTACTTCCCTTTCTTATAGCAACACCTCCTCCATTAATTATTGAATTGAAGCTTCGGAGTTCAGACTCTTCAATATTGCAACTGCTTACAATTATACCCAATTGATGAGCTAAGCGAGACATGATAGTAGAGGATTAACGGTTATGGCTGGACGAATTGATGCGATTGCTGATGATGAGGGAGAGATAAGTAACCGATGAAAAGATGCAGAAGATTGGTCTGGGCAGGATGCTCATTTGGTGGGTTTAGACCCTTTTCTTTTCGTAGGTATATTACAGGTGTAGAATGGGTGGAAAGTGAGGAGGAGCAAGAAGAAATGGGTGGAATTGGATATAAGCGAGAAGAAGTGGGTGGGAGTAGGTAGGAATGGTTTGTTGGATATAGGAGTGGTAATGAGTAGGAATATTGATATCAGTAATGTTAACGATTTGTGTAACTTAATAACAATAATAATAATAATAATAATAATAATAATAATAATAATAATAACAATAATAATATCACTATTATTATAATAAAAATAATAATTAATAGTATTAAGAATATTAATAATTATTATAACCGTTATTAATAATAACAATAAATAATAACCATTATTAATTAATAATTAATTAATGAAATAATCATAACAATAATAATTATAAAAATAATTACTATTAATCCTTTTAAAAATTAATATTAATTAAAAATAATAACAATAATAAATTATTATAATAACAAAAATTGTTAAATAATAATAAAAAAATAATCAATTGTTAATAATAATTATTACTAACATTACTAATAATAAAGAAAAATGGTTCTTACTAGTATTCATAATAATCATAATAATTATTAATATTATTAATGATAATTATTAATAATATTAATACTGATAGTAATAGTAATAATTTTTATTAATTATTAATATTAATAATTATTATCATAATTATACTTATTGTAATGATTATTTTTATTATTGATGAATAGTATTAATAAGTACAATAACAATTATAGTTTATATTAATTATTGTCATTAATTTTAAAAACAACAAAAATAATTAATAATAATAATAATAATAATAATAATAATAATAAAAATTACTAATTAATAATATTAATAATATTTAGTCATAATGAAAATAGTAACTAATAACATTAAGTAGAATAATAAAAATTCTTATTAAAATTATTAATAATAATGATTAAGATTAATAATGAATAATATTAATAATTATTTTTTAAAAATTAATTAAAATTAATAATTATTTTTATTGTCAATATTAAAGATAATTGCTATTAATATTATTGTTAACCAGAAACAATTATCATATCAATCACAATTATAAATTAATAATAAAAATAATAATTAACCATTAACAATAATTAAGAATAATAATTATTATGATAACAATTAAAATTAATAATAACACTGATAATAATTGTTAATATTAATAATAATAGTCATTAACGATAAAATTAATGCTGATAATAATAGTTCTTATTATAGTTATCCTAGTAATTAGTATGATTAATGAATATTAGTAATAGTCACAATAATAATTAATAATATTATAAATAACAATAACAGTCATCGTAATTATTCATATTAATACTGATATTAATATTAATAATTATTATTAATTATTTAATATTAATGAATAATAAAAAAAATAATGAACAATATTAAGAAGACTAATAACAATATTTATTAATTTTATGAATAAAAAATAAATTTTATTGACTATTTGATTTTAAAATTAATTAAATAATAATAATAATTTATTATTATTATTTTCAATGTCAAAAACAATTAGTATTAAACTTATGGTTAATTGATAATAATTAAAAATAAAATTAAATAATAATTAACAAGAATTATAATTATAATAATAATTAGTAATTAATAATAAATTTATTGATTAATCATTAATAGTAACAATTAATAATAATAATGACAATAATTATTTCGGTTAATAATGATATTCATAATCATAATACATTTTTAATATTAAATTAAAAGTAATATTAATACTAATAATTATTATTATCAATAATTATGATAATAATTATAATTTTAATTATTATAGTATTTTTTATTGTTAAATAATATTAGTAAAGGCTGCAGTAATAATTAATATTAATGTTAATAATACTTATTTTTATTACTGTTAATAATAGCAATAATTATCAATGTTAATACTAATAATTATTACTAGTAATATTATTTTATTAAATAATAATTAATAATGATTAATAATTATTTTTATAATAATTATAATTATTAATCAACAATAAAAGTGTTTATAAATCATAATTATAATAATAAATACTATTTATAGTAATAATTATTATTATTATTATGGCACATAATAATTATTAATATTAATGTTAATAGTAAAAAGTTGCTAATTGGTAATAATAATATTGAGAATAGTATTATTAACAATTAATTAAAATAATCATTAATATTAATAATTATTATTTAATAATTAATTAATAATAAAAATAAGTAGTCATAATAATAATAATTAATCATAATAATTAATCAATAATTATGATTAATTAATAACAAATATAATAATTAATCATAATAATAATTAATATTAATATTAATTAATCATTATAAGTCCCACGATAATAGTTATTGATATTAATAATGAAAATCATAATAAAAATAGATGGAGGTGGATAGGGGTTGGAAGGAGTAGTATTAATGTTAAGGAGTGGGAATGAGTGGGTATGAATGAGAAAAAGTAGGAAGGAGTAGAAAGGAGTGGGGTAGGTTGATTTACCCATGAAAAGAACATTGGCCTTAATTGGGAGATAGAGAACAATAGGTGACTACCAGGGAACTAAAGTGGAGCAAGCAAGAATTGGGATTTCTTCCTTCTCTTCTAATCCAACATCGGTCAAACCATTTCTATGCATATTTGTTTTTTGAATTTTCTTTATTTTTGCAAAATAAAGAAAAACCATATTAAAATCTTAATTTAATAATTTATTTCAAGCAAATACAAGATAAAAAAAAAGGATAGAAAGATGTCAATATTATGGGTTGCATAATACCCCCATACCTATGTGTTGCTCATTCTCAAGTAAAATAAGACTAAAAGTTCTAGAAAAGATAAGAACAATTCTAACACACTTTCATATAAATTGCAGTTGCACTTAATATGTTCATAAGCCCTTTTAATCTCTATGTTCATCCTAGTGGATGAGTCTTGTGTAGATTTGTAGAAAATATACCCACAAAATTTTTAAAGAAGAAAAAAGGAAAGAAAAAGAGAAAAAAAAATTTGGGTTTTTTTTTCATAAAAACGTATATATAACATAGAAAAAATATTTACACATTCAATCAACTGTATCACTCGAGGAACATAGACATTGGATCACATATAAACATAATGTGCATGACACGTATTGCAAGCCCACGGATGTTGTAGTTTATAATAAATATCTTTCTCAGAGACCAAAGCAATCTATTGAGTTTGTCTGCTAAGCAAAATAAGTTTCCAGTAGGTTGTTTAACTACCTTAAATAACTATTAAGCAACAAATTTGGGAATTCAATCAAGGAAAAACATCTTGGGATTTGTTTTGCCTAGCTAAGAGTTAGACCCTTGAATTAGGCATGTGCTCTTCTCTAACTTGGATGATCCAAATCAACTTAATTCAATCTTTTCTCTCGAAATAAACCGAATTGCCTAAACTAATCTAATTACAATTCTTTCGAATGCCCTTATTTTAGTCTAGGTTATAGATCTTGATTGCTAGTTTATCCTCTTTACGTGCAACTCTCTTAGAAGAATTACCAAATCAAGTTCAATCTTGTTAGCCCAATAGTGTGTTTCTCCTTTCAGTATTTCACTCAACTATCTATGCAAGTAAAATTTGGCCAAACTCACTTACATCAATTCAATCACAAGATAGAATAGAATCATTCTAAGATAGATTAAGCACAAGTGATAGAATTAGGATCCAACATCAATGTTTTGGCAAACAAATTCCTAGATTGAAGTAAACTACTCACTCATGTTACATTTCAAAATCATCTTAATCAAATCAACAAAGAGTTCCAGAAGAAGAAAAAGGAAGAGCATCCTTAGCAATTGTGGAGGTTCTTCAATGGTCTTTCAATCTTGAAGCATCTAATTGCCAATTTCTTCCTTCCAATCCTCTTTTGCTTCAAAATGATTATAAAACTCTAAACTAAAGAGAAAGATGAGTGATAGGATGAGTGGGGATGTCCTTTATTTCAGTCGAGTATGCCTTGAAATACATGAAATCAAGCATTCTCAGCCGCAAAATGTGGGAAGGTGACAAGGCTTGTAGTTTTAGCTCACCACGGACGGTGGTGACCACCACAGCCCGTCTGTGGTGAATGCTGGCTTCAAGATTTTCTATTCTTCTTTACCCCACGGGCATATGGAATGGGGATACTTCTGTGGTAAGTCAAAATGCATCTAATTGAGGATCTATGTTAGGTCAAAAAAAGTCTTAAAACTTTCAAAATGCATTAAAGAAGCAAACCTGAGCATACAATAGGAAAAAAGGGGTGCGAATCATTTGCTTAAACACACAATCCCCTAACAAATGTTGTCAAATGACCCTAAAATGATGTATATTTTCAGCACTTATTAAATTCCCCTATGCTTAAACCATGGCTTGTTCCCAAGCAATCATAAGACAAGCAATTTATTCACAACCTCATCAGGAAAGACATTAGTAGCATCTTCAACAGTAAAATTGACCCAAAGTTAGCCCAAAAGTTCTCAAAAACACTTAGCAATTGGATAACGAAATGGAGTTTTCGAAAGTTCCTTAAAGCACACGATGTCCATGTTTGAATTGATCACCTAAATCATCTCAAACAATCATATCAACACATGAAATAGAAAAAGCTAGAAAAACCGGCAGAAACTTTAGTCTTGTGGCACTCTTCACTCATGCGTTCAAGATGCAGTAAGGTTCTCTCATGTCTTATTCCAAAGACTTGAATCTACCATAAGCTTGCTAAGATTGTAATTCGTCATCACTAGTTTGCAACACACATTAGAAAATCATGAGGAGTTTATATGGGTTGTAACGAGGCTGTGGGTAAAAGTAGGAGGGGAACAAATTTTATTTTGGGAACGTGGAGCTAAAAGCCAATGACTAAGAGCTAAATTCTCTCAATGTTCTTATGAAAGACACTCCTCAAACCAACACTACTCACATGAACAAACAAGTCCCTTTACTCAAAGCAAATAAGGAGAATAGAGTTGAAATTTGAAAACAATAATCCAATAATGCCAAACTCTTTTATTCACTTTTTCACTTTTTTTTTTCTTTATTTTGCTTTTATTCTTTTCTCCCCCCCCCCCCCTTTTCAACAAAGAGATTGACCATGAAAATAAACATCAAACTCTTTTGTTTTTTTTTTGTTCAACTCTTCTCCAGTCATTTTATAACAACCTGCCTAATATCGAAACAAAGGATCTCTCATACAGAAGAACACAAACCCCTTCACCAACGGACCAAATCAATCCAACAAAAGATCTCGATACTCCAAGCTAATTCCCAATCAAAATAGTATGAAGTGAAACCCTCTAGTTTTGGCTAAAGGGCAAGATATGTGTTTGGTCAAGGGCTATGTATGAAGGCTGACATCAATAAACATGGGTTAAAACTCAAAGGGGCTAGCAAGGGGCATACCATGCACAACAAGGGTATTTGGTCTATGGTGCTCACAATTCAAAGAATGCCTCAATCATTTTGCCTAAATGTATATGCTAAGTGTAATCTTGAATGAGAGTCAAAACAAGTTCTAGAGAAATAATATTTAGGAAGAGTCACCCAAGAAAAGGCAAAGAGACTGAAATTGATAAATTAGTATTTTAAACCTCAAAGCCTCACGGGATATCTACAAGGTCATACTACCTCACTAGGACTACTATGCCAACATTCATGCAAAAAACCATAGGGCAATCAATTCGTTTGCAACTCATTGTCAAAACATGAAGCACATTTTTCAAAAACTCATTTCCAAACACTTTCATTCATAATTGGGCAATTGGGCATATCAAAGGATCATACCTAAAATGCAAAACTACTCTAAATGTAATGCTTCTAATGCATAAGAAATGTAAAACTACAAGAATGAAACTAAATGCACTAATTACATGCTCTAGCTACATGAGGTTAATCCTAAAATGCAACTCTAAATGCAATCATGTACACTATATACACATCTGCAATGCGAGCACAGATGTAAAAAAAAAAAATGGAAGGGGAAGTACCAAGAAGCAATCAGAATAGAGGAGAAGAAGGAGGGTGCTGGGGTTGGCCTTGAGAGACGTGCCAATCTGTCCAAGTCTCAAGACAAGCCCAAAAGTCCTGAAATACTGGTTTTGGGAGGCTATCATCCCACGGAGCTCATCATGCTGCTCCAGGATAAATTTATAAAGAACCGACATTCTCTGTTTGAACATATGCTCATAGGGAGGTTTGCTCCTCCTTAATAAACCCAAGGGTTGCTTGAACCTCTCGGCATAATCATGGGATCTTAGCTGGGAGGAAGAACTAGGATCGCCATAGTAAGTAGGTAGGGGTGGAGGTGCAGGTTAGATAACCTCTTTATCACCCGGCAACTATGAGAGGCTAGCCTGAGGAAGTAGTGTGGTCCTCTCAACACTAGGAAACGGCAATTGCCGTTTCCTAGGCTATATCAAACACAATTGCCCAGCCTCAACCTGACAAAATTTCAGTAGCTCAAAAGCAGCTTTATCACGCCACGTGGACCCTAAACCCTTATCTTCTAGGTTATACTTAACTCCCAAAGACTGGACAATGGGCGTGATAAGGCCCCCAATTACTATCTTACCAACAGTACTTGCAACTGCATTATAATTATTTAGCCAAGAAAGACCCGAGGTCAATCCGGTCACCATTCAACATGCATGACAAAAAGTACAACTCAAACAATCGAGGGACATTCAGACAATCGTCCCTAACAAAGACACCATGAGGCATCATCACTACTAGAAAATCACCTATTTTTGTCTGAAAAAGCAGTCACAAATAAAGCAAAATCAATCACAAATGACGTTTGTGACCGATTGTGTGACCAAGTGCAGTGGTCACAAAACCCTTGGTTGAAAATTGAATTTGCAACCAATTCAGTCACAAATTGTGACGACTTTTGTGACCAAGTTTGTAGTCACTATTTGTGACTGAATTTGTGACCACATTATATTTATGACCATTTTCCTGACCACTTTTGCGGTGAGAACTTGGGACTGATTTATGACTGTATTTGAGACTCAATTTTTATTGTAATTGATTTTGTGACCAAGGTGAAATTTGTGGCCGAGATTGTGACTGTCATTGTTTGTGACCAATGTTAAAATTTTGCTACTTCTGTGACCATATTTGTGATAGATTATGGTAGGATTAAAAATAGTTTGACTGTTTTTGTAACCTATTTTTCTGTAAAAATTAAAATCATGTATTCATATAGTGATCGTCTCCCTAAATTTACAATATTACTCAATAGAACACAATTTCTCTACAATAAATATTACTATAATACAAATCAAAGAGAAGCTTGAAAAGACTCGGAATATGGGTGAGGAAAATTTCCTACAACTTTCAAATAAATATGTACACACACATTTCATGAGGGTTCATTTGGTATCATCATGTAGAGGCTTCAGATGCACCAAAATTTGCACATCTCCTCAAGCCTAAAAATAACCACACAAAAAAAAATGAAGGAAGAATATAAGAATAAAGGATTGAGTCATTTCTTCTTACAAAATCTAAAATGCTGTTGCTTCTTGCACTCCTCTTTGGTGCTTCTGTAGTGTGCCTCCTTTGCCGATATTCAGAATGGCAGAAGCTCCAAAAATCAGGAGGAAAAGCTGAAAATGCCTCCGAAATAACGAAGACATCAACCACTATAGTGAAGCTACAATATCTGACACTCCTTGATCTGTGACTTTCGATTGTCTTACAACTGGAGAAATTAACTTCCACCCTGCATTTTGATGCAAACATGAGTGCAGAAATGGTTATGGATCAGCAACTTCAGGATCAAGTGAAAAAAGTTGAATTTGAGGCATGTTTTTGCTATATGAATCTCCAAAACTAATAATACTGCTTTCTTGAGCAGTTTAGCTGTCTCACCTAGTTATCATAGATACATAGAGACTTCTCCCTATGGTTGGTAACGTCTAACATGATATACCCATAACCAAGCACTTTTAACTATTTTCCCTAGAGGGTTTTTCCCCTCCCTTCTTTTGAAAATAGTTTAGTAGCTCATATTAGAAAATTAAGACCTCAGAACATAAAAGTTTGTCAAATTGGAAGAAGGTTACATAAGAAAGCGGTTAAGACTTAACAAAGATTATCAAGAGAGTGGTTAGACATGTCTACCTAGTAAAAAGTGAGGGCATCTGGAAGCTAACTGCAAAGGTTTTTGGCATTAAAATCTCTTTCACAATTTCTAAACGCAAGGATACTGGCAATTGAATTAACAAAACAGAAATACACCACAAATGAAACCATCACCATTACCCTTACTCTTACCCTTACCCCACTATGTCTTTTGATCCCAACTAAAGCCCAGACACATATATAAGAAAAAATACAAATATTATGAGTGCAAGACCTGAGCTGGTATGAACTTACAGTATATGGTAGCTACAAGCCGCTCATTCATAATTTTCACCCACGTACTTGCCCATCCAACATTAATGCTCCACCAGATCAGTGGGATGTTCAAGATAATGATGCATTTAGCAATGAGATGGGTGGTTAGCCAACTTAAGAAAACATAACAGAAACTAACAAAAAAAAGTTATAATTTACAATAGTTGCAAGTGATTAAACAAACAGATTAATTAGAGTCTTACTTTCTAGTAGAGCTGTTGATGTTCCAATTGATGAGTAACATTGCAAAGTACATGGAGGAATAAAGTGGCATTCAAGGTTGGAGTTTAATACCTTTGAATGCAATGATATAAGCATCATAACCAGAAGCAAAGTTGTTGTCCAACTTATTAAAAAATTTGTTGAGGCTGCACCAGGAGTTTGGAACATACAATTTATACAGGAACACAACCCCACAAACAGAAGCTAAATAGAAAACTGTTGACGTAAACAGTCCAAAGGAGCAGCTATACAAATAGAGAATGCATCAGTGAAAGGCACAAAAAAAGAAAGGAAAACTTGAATGGAAATCTGGGATAAATGGGCCCAAATAAAACGAGGTACAGATGTAATGCAAGCATTTGACTGAAACCATTGTAATGTTGAATCACACTAACAAGCTGGAGAATAAGAAAAACCCTAAATGCAAAGTATTTACTACCAAGAATATATTTTTTTTTTCAAAAGATCCAATGCAAGCATTTGACTGAAACCCATTGAGCAAAGTAATTACTACCAAGAATATATTTATAAAAAAAGAGAAAAGAAAAAAGAAAAAAGAAAGGTAACAATGTTCTCCTCTATTATATCATTCAACAGTTGTATTACTAACTCTAGACTCTGGATGCACGGGAAGAGAACCTAAGCAGAAAAGTATATGCCACCATCATATCAACTCAGATCCCCCTTTATTATAGTTAAAGAAGCAGTTTTTCTAGTGTAATGTCTCATAGATGCTTATCATCATTCCCGGGAAGGGAGGGGCACACTAAGACAAAATTAGGAAGATTACCCTAACTTATGCGAGCAAATTCAACAGCAAATATAGAGTGAAACCATTGTTAAGCTGCAATTTAATAAACCGGATCAAATCTTTTTGTTGTGCCAACAAAGAAATGAATGGCACAAGAGCTACCTCTATAACTCAATTTCATCATATGCATGAGATGAGCTCTTTAGTTGCTCTCAATTTCCTTTTTTTTATTGATAGACAGTTGCTCTCAAATTCTAACCAATCACTTAACAATTTCTTTGCTAGTTTGTAATTAAACTTACCATATAAATGAACAAATTTTGAAGAAAAGACGAAGGGAGATGTCATTAATACAATTAAAAGAATAAGCTTTGCCAGCCACCATCCAGAATGCCAAGCGCTGCAAACTTCATTTAACGTTCTTGTTTTCATTGTAGTGAGGAACATAAAAAAGAAAAATATCTAAGGCAGAAGTTAAGGATGCCAGTAAAGAGTTTTAAGCTCTTGATAATCTAACTTTTTTGAAGATCAATATTTATCTTGCATAAAAATGAAACACCGCTCATGTAGTTTGTCAATAGACAGTTGCTAGCTAGCTTGATAGAGTTAGCTCAAGTCCACACAAAGTATGATGTCTTTATTGATACCACTTCGAAATAAAACAATAAAAAAAATTGCACGTAGTTTAATTTTGTCTAACAGCAAAAATGGAAGGTACATTGAGCAATGATAATATCCGTCTAGGAGATTACCATTGCTAATTTCATAGGTGAAAAATTTTCACAAGGGACCCCAAAAGCATACACAAAAACTTTTGCCCTGATACTCATTTCGCCAAAGTTGACCAAGGATACAAAGCACCTCAAGCTGAAGCGAAGAACTCCCGTTGTGCGAACGCAATCAAGACCTCCAATTCCACAAGCCCTATGGACTGCATGGAAAAAGAAAAGTTCTCCATACTACCACTTGCTTTGGTCAAGATACTTATAATCCAACAATTGCTAAGTTGCATCGCTAAGATTTCCTTTGGCATTTAGGCCGTATGACCTAAATACTTTAAAATTCAACACTACCCATTGCATAGCACATGATAGAGTCAAACAACTAATTTTTACAGCATTTTTGACAAAGCTTCGGTCACTCAAACACCCCCAATGCACTCTCAATTTCTTTCATTCTAATGGCATGACACCTTCTGAGCCAGTGAGAAAGTTGATGGGAGTTTCTTCGAATTTGTCAACCTCAACATTACATTGACATAATATTTTGCCCCACATTAGATTAGGTAGAAAATAAAAATAAAAGAACGAAACGAGAAGAGGGAAGAACACTGAGAAGTTGAGAATCACAGGGCAAGAACATCAGATCTACAAATGTGAGGCCCAAAAAATTAACAAAAAACAACTAAAACAGGCTGAAGATGATTACCACGATGAACGGCAGTGACGACACTCACCGGCGGCGGTGACGAACTTGACTAGCGAGTAGGCGCGAGAGGGCGAGACAGGAAATCAGACCAAAAACCAGACAAAGAGAGCGATCGATGATCATTCTAGTATGCTCTTGCCGCCGGCGCCGTTTGGTGGTCTGGTAGATGGGATAGTCACCGGCGTCCACAACGCGGGTCTGCTCGGCGGCGTGAGAGAGGGAGACATGGAGATGCTAGAGGGAGCCAGAGATGGACAGGTGAGAAGTGAGGCCGGCTATGAATATGTGGAGAAACCTAAGCCCAAAAATCGTGACCAAAAATTAATTTCTAAGTGGTAACAAAGTCAATTTTGTCTTTTTTTAAAGGAAAAAATCAGACTCAGCTTTAAAAATAAATGAGAAACTAATTTTAAGATTTTATATTTTGAAAATTGTGACCAATTTTATGGTGGTATAAAAATTGGTCACAAAATGTGACGGAATTTCACACCACTATACCTGTGGTCATAAATCTCTCACTACCCTCTATCTGTCATAAAATTGATCACAATTTGTGACTACTTCTCATAGATCACAAAAAAGCGGTCACAAATTTCAGTCTTTCTTGTAGTGAATTAATATGCATTACGCCACCTATATACAAGGGTTCCTAATACCGTTACAAATACTTGTATTGTACCTATGATCCTTTGAAATTCATTCCATAAAGCATTCGGATTAAACTCTTGGGGGACTTGATGCCATAGCAAGTCCAAAC
The DNA here is from genome assembly GCA_017589665.1 of Selenicereus undatus. Lineage (NCBI taxonomy): Eukaryota > Viridiplantae > Streptophyta > Magnoliopsida > Caryophyllales > Cactaceae > Selenicereus > Selenicereus undatus. The sequence continues at coordinate 88,210,851 of JACYFF010031957.1, forward strand.
TAGGTGGAAAGCCTAACATGTCCAAGGTTCAATTCATAGAATTCCCCTTGCAAATAGAGGAAAATATATCCTTCTTGATGTAATAACCCAACCCTAAATCATATTTATTTTTTTTAAATCATCTTTATTTATTTCATTAATCACGTTTATTCATTGACTTTACCATGTTTATTGACTTAATCACTTATGGTTATTTGTTTAACCAAATCATATTCATTAAATTCAATTACGCTCCATTTATTTATTTAACGAGTTCCATCATGTTATTTCAATTTTTCACCTTCATTCATCGTATTTAATCTTCCCAGTTGGGAGATATTTCATTTTGGGTACCACTTTGCAACTCAAGCTTCATTGATTGATTAAATATCCGGTGAATCGATATTAGGCCTCGATGAGTATAAATTAGTGATTAATTATTTTCTTATCTTCGCTAAAATTTATTTCCGAGCAATACCAATTTTTATTTTTGTTCAACACTCCAAATAATTTTTCAAGCCCCAATTTAGCTTTTTGGGCCCAAAACAAAAGTCCAAAAACCTTACTAACTTTCGTTATTTCACTAATTACTCATTGTAGCACCTAATTTTAATTAGTAAAAAGCTAATTTTTGGGTGGATAATTTTCAGCCACATGTTGCTATTAATAGGCAAATTATCAACACAAATATTCAGCATAATTCATAAACCCATTTTCCCCATTCTCTCTCTCTCCTCACAGCAGAACAGGGGCAGCAGCTGCTGCCCCTTTGTGCCACCCATTTTGGTTGTTCCGGCCACTTTTCCGGCCACCTCCCAACTGCCCCGAGTTGCCATTGCTGCTAGCTATCAAGTCTAACCCCTCAAATCACTCAAAACAGTCTCCTCCTCTCTCTAATTCAAGCCTAAAGTGGGGTATATTCCAAAACCCTAACTTGTTTTATCTTGAGTTTTATGGTTGTTTTCTTTATGGGTTATGTTTGGATGATCAAATTGATAGTTATTGTGCAATTTTTATTGAGTTTGGAGATGTTTGGAGTTATGGGTATTTGATCAAGAGTATGATTATCATGATTTTGCATTCGTTTTTATGCCACTGTTGAAATTCTGGAAATTATAGGATTGTCCAAAAATTCTGACATTTTTACTGTAGGTTCTCTATATTATTTGGGATTTTCGGGCAAAATTTCATGAAGTTTGGAGGTGTAATCAGTGCGTTATAGAACTTTGAAGAAAACTGCCCTGTTTTGGATACGAATTTAGTAATTATGTATTAATGAAGTTGTTTAGAGTTTGGATACATATATGAGGCCTTAAATGATATCTTTGTATCTGATTGTGGTGATTTGAAATTATTTCAAGTGATTTTTATGTGAAAAAGGAAGAGAAGTTAAATCAGTTAAGGGCTGGAATTTCAGGAAATTAGGGCTGACTTTGGGATTAAAATGGTAATGAATGGTCTATACAAAAATTATGATTTTTTGTGGGGAGATAGGTCAGTTTGTTATCTTTAAAATGCCTCTTGAATCGCCTTAATCCGAGGTCTGTGCAGAAAGTTATGGTCATTTTACCAAAACTGCGCAGAATGAGATTAAAACTGATACACTTGTGTTTTAGTCCCATTTTGGGAATCCTATTGTGGGAATCATGTTTTGAGTTGTAAATAAAAGTTTTTGGGGACTTCTTAATATTTTCATATTGAGGTTTTATGTATCCATTTGAGGTCTAGAATGAAAGTTATGAATTTCTGAAGTGAACTGACCTACTTGGATGTAAATCAGGTTGTTGTTATAATTTCTGTGCTGTGTATACTTGGAGGAAAATTCTGAAACTTTTATGGTAGACTATTCATATTATTTCTGAATTTTCTGCAAGATCTCATGAAATTTGGCTGAGTATTTTGAGTTTGGTGATTTTTGGGAGTATTTTGAGTAACTGTATAAAGAGCAATAAAAAAGATCAAGTGAGATTGATCATGCACTCATTTTGTGTATTTTGGGCCAAGTCATTTATAGGGAGAAATAAATATTCATGGACTATTTTACTTTCATCAATTCAGTTTTGAAGTTATATTGAAATACACGAGTTATGTATACCATTTAATTACTCAATTTCTGTTACGCATACTTTTACTTACTCAATTGTGCGAGTAAGGATCATTTACTAACTACACATACTTTCAATGACATTTATGAAACAAATTTGAGGCCTAGTTATCGTTCCCCGTTATGCATAAGTGTTATCAAATTAGAACATATGTCTCAAGTCAGATGACATTCATGAAACAGCTGACCTGTATCAAGTTAGATAACATTTTGTTTTAAAGACTCAAGGTACGTCCATTGCTTGTATCTTCAGAAAGCAGATCATGTTTATCAAGTTACAACTCTTAATGAGTTTATCAATGAATCAGTTTATACAGTGATTTGCCATTTAACTTGTGACCCCGTCAGTTATCTTCTATAGGGCGTCATCCCATCATTTACCCGCGCGGCTTCAGGCCAACTCTTGATCGGATTGGCAGGTGTACACCTATGTATAGATCATATCAGTGCAAGGGGTTCACATCCAGATAATAATGAGCAATTCAATTTCATATTACTTTTATTTTCATTTTTATTGCCAACTAAATGAATTGCAAAGTCGGGTACCCATCACCAGTGTTTCTATGGTCATTTTACAAATACAGGGATGTATGTACTGAGTTTTTGCTCATGTTTTCGAATTGTTTTCATGTTTTCCATTTTAGGTGATGAAGTGTCACATATTCCTCCTTTTAGCAAGCCTTTCTGAAGGTCATCAGATGCTCACAGTGGATTCAGCATAGCTTGAATATTGGAACCGACCTTAGGGTCAAGTACTTGTGTGGTATGGTTAAACTATTATGAACTTCGGGCTTGAAGTGTTTCATTTTACTAGATTTTGTGATTGTAAGCACGAGTTGCAAGATTAAATGGTTTCAGTGAGCCTTGTCCTTATCAGGACGGCGGTAGCGCCTTCGGTTACTGAGTCTCTCGCTGCAATTATCAGTAATCATGTTATTAGTATTTTGGGGGCGTTACACTTGACATCTAGGGTCTCGAGTGAACTCCACATGCAAGGTACTCAAGAATTCAGGGTGAGGTCCCTACAGGTGTCGTCTTTCATTTTAATAAGTTGACCCATGCCACTCCTTTCAAATAACCACCTAATATCATTCCACAATCCCAATTAGTTCAACAAAGCCTCATCATAATAACGAGTAGCTACAACAACTCTACCACACAAGCAATTATATCTAGCAATATGATCAAGATGAGTTAAACTAAGAGGGTGAGGAAGATTATCTCAGATCCAAGCATTAGTGGATATTCGGGAGGTTCATGTGACCCGTTCTGGTGCTTGATTGGAAGAACTCGCTCCCTGGGTGCTCCTAAGCTTCTTCTTTGGTGTCAGTAAAGATCTTGAGTTGAGCTTGAGTGAAAGGTGGAAGGACTTGGAGAAATCCTCAACAACGGAGGATTTTAGAGTATGGATGAGAAAGAAAATGGAGATTTGGAGGAGCTTTTTGGCAATGAAGTGGAAAAAGGATGAATTTGAGTGTCAAAAAGGAGGGATTTAGGTAGTGGAAGATGGTAATGTAGATAGGAGGTGGATGGAGATGAATGCATGGCTAGAGAGAGTTGTAGTGAAATTGGTATGAGAAAGAGGGAAATTTGGAAAAAGGAAGATAAATGGGAAGAAAATGGAGAGATTTTGAGTGAATGGGAGTGAAAAATGGAAGAATAATGCAGTTAACTAAAGGTTTGGTGATGGAGGTTTTAGAGAGAGAAGGAGGGAGGTAGAGAGAGGCAAAGTCGAATGGAAGGAGAAAATGGGCATGGATGGGGGGTTCTCACGGTTAACACCCTTGACCGCGGCTTGTAACAGTCTACCATATACTGACCATCATGATTTCTACTTGATTATTTGCTCAAAATTCTTAGTCTTTATTTCTTTTAGGATAGCATTACCACTGTTCATGGTAAATGCCACTTTCGGACCATGGTAGTGATTGGTTCACTACTACTATACATATTTTTTTTTCATCATTTTTTTCTCATTTTTTTCCTCTTGCTTTGTTTATTGTTTTTTCTCTTTCACATAATGATAACAACCTAGAATCTATATATATCAAAGTGGAATAGAAAGCAATAAAATGCTTGGGTTATGTTCAACCATAAATTATGATATTTTATACCCTTTTATTATCTAATAATTGCTCAAAATAAAATATTAAATTAGAATTTTAATAATGTTTTGTTTATTTTGTAGGAATTTTTGGAAAAGGATGAATAATTAGTTCAAAATGGAGCTGGATCAAATGAGGAAAAAAGAAGGAAGCAAAGAGGAGCTTAGCAGTCCAAACAAGTTCCGCGGCCCAGTCCACCCTCGCCTTCCCTTCCCTTTCTCTTCTTCTTTTACGCTCATAGGTCGGCCCAGAGTTGTTGTCGATCTCTCCTTGTTGCCTTCTCGTGAGCCCAACAGACCAGTCCTCCTTCTTTTCTTTTCTTTTTGTTTTTTCCCCTCCACTTTCTTTTCTCGCTGGGCTAGGCCCAACACGCGCCTCCTATCTTACCAAGCAAGCGCTTCCCCATTATCTCTTTCCATGTTGGGCCAACGTGTTATTCAAGCTCTGCGGCCCAGTCCTCCATTTGTTGTCCTAGAATCTAGCCTGCCGTCTTTTTTTTTATTTAATCCCTCGCACGCCTGTCTCATGTGATCTCCAAACCATCTTCTCACCTTCTTCCATGGCTGCATTGCCCAGAAATAGAATGAACCCGAGCTCCATTTTTCATCTCCCAGAAATAGAAGCTGCACCTTTTCTTTTCCCCCATAACCGCTGCTCACCCTTTCTCTCTCCTCCTTCATCATCTGTCATTATTACCATTATCACTTCGTCAGTTTTCTGGGTCATTAATTCAGTAATTAAGGGAGGTCATGAAGGGTTGAGGAGCTACGTTTTTGGAGTCTTCAAATGGGGAACGAGAGTATAGAGGGTGGAGGGTAGAGAGTAGGTTGTAGTAGTTAATTTTAGTTCTTTGGTTTCTTTTTCTTCGTTTTAGTTCATTTCAATTTTGAATTTCATAATTAGTTTCCAAACTCATGAATTTTATGTGACTTGGTCTGAGAGTTCTTGTAATTGTATTGAGGTTGAGTTTAATTGAGTGAAAATATGGGTTTGGAAGGGAAGTTAGAAACTCTCGTTTCGATTGTTGAACATATTTCTGAGCTAGTTCCTTCAGACTCTACTTCGGTTTGGTCCTGAATCTTATTGCTTTGCTTGAGTTTAGACTAATCAGATTCTGCTATTTAGTTGACTCTGTTTATGTCACTTTAATCCTTAGTTTAGATTAGAAATTTGCAACTTAATTTCGTAAATAATCCCTAAGGACGACACCCGTAAGTTTTAAAACAATAAACCGTATACTTGCGAAAATTACAACAAGTTTTTGGCGCCGTTGCCGGGGATGTCGTTGTGAAATTAGGTTGCGTCGAGTCATACTTTAGTTATTAGAGTCATTTGAGTCGTTTTCATTATAATTTTAGAGTTGTGATTTTTAGTTTTAGTTGAGTCGTTCTTTCGTTTTAGTAATTTAGTTTAGTTTTGATTTTTGAATTTAGTTAGTATTTCGATTTTTGTTTTTGTTGAGATTAGTTTCATCTTGATTTTTAGAGGTTATTTGTTGCTGAAAAAAACAACTGATTAGTTTGGTTTATGTGCAGCAAAAAGTGACAAGGTAGAACTAATCAGAAAAAAATAGAACAGTGCAGATTTTTCTATTGATACAGAATCTGTTTGAATTTTCTGGAGCAATTTTGGTGTGATTTTTGCTGTGCAAATATTTTTCATAGATTCAACATAATTTTTGGAGTTAGTGTGCATTTTTCTGCAATTTTTAGAATTGTTAGATTTTTCTGTGATTTTTGGAATTAATATATTTATATTCCCTATGATAGTGTTGAATTTTCTATATATAGAGTTCTAATTTTAGGAATTTTATTTTTAGGTTTAATTTTTTTTTAGGTTTTTGATTTAAGAAAATGGTGTATATGCTTTGTATGTGTGCTTCTTTTCTATTTTTTGTATTAGATTACCTGTTGATGTTTGAGTCTTTCTACTCTTTCTTTTCTTTTGGTCATATGGTTTTCTTTTTGTTAGTTTATTTTGTTAACTTAATTATTTAGGTGTCTTGTTTTAGTTTTAGTCATTAGTTTATGGAGTCCTTGTTTTTCCTTTTACTTTTTCTTTCATTAATACAAAAAAAATATATCCAAAAAAAAGGAAAACATTTGAAAATCCCAAAAAAAATTAAAACTTTCTTAAAATTGAAAAAGAAGTTTCAAGAATGCTAGTTTTTAATTTCCCATAATTGGAGGCACGAAACATTCTGAAGTTATTTATCGAGACTTCATGATTATCGTGCTTAATTGATTCGCAATTTTGCAAAATGGGCAATTTGCGAGGTCATCGCTGTAGGTTTGAATTCTGAATCTAGAAGTTATGTCGAGTCTGTTTGTCCTCGAGAATTAGTAGGATTATTATCTAAAACTCAAGATGAAGGTTGAGATTTCTTTGAAAAATTAGCCTGGTTTACCTATGTGTTTGACCAAGCTAAAAAGAATTTTGGATACCCAACTCGTAGCGAGTCTGTTTTTCATGCAAATCCTTACCCTCAGGATCACTATAGGAGCTCATATGCCTCATTTCAGTCTAATATGTCTCCTATTTTGTGTGATTATTGTGAGTCTTCTTATCATAATGCTTGTAATTGTCCGTATCATGATTATGTGGACGCTACATGTGCAAGTGTTGAAAACAAGATAAATGAATTGACTAATAAAATGATAGAAGACATGAAAAAGAGACTTGCTTAATATTCTCACTGTGTCAGTCATAGTAAGGGGAATTATAATGAGCTTGACTTTAGTTTAGGATCTCCTACAACTGCAGTTAGTCTTTATGACGATTTTAAACCCTCTTATCTCGCTCGTCCCAATTTGAATAATGACATGCCTTTGCCTAGCGTAGAGCAAGAAGAAGACTTCCCTAATTCTTTATCATCTGACCTTGCACCCCACATTAGCTCACCTAATGACATCACTGAGGATGTCCTTTGTTTCTGCCAACCTACCCACCCTTTTTTATGAATCTTTTGAGTTTGAGGAGGGGGAAGAATCTGTGAGAAATTGTGAGTTAGATATGAGCGTCACAACGGATGAGCATCATGAGAGACATGAGACAGAAGAAGCTATTTTACAGGAGACATGCGTGGAGGTCATTGAACCCACTAAATTGGAATTCAATGATGATCTTTCTATAGAATATGAATATTTTACATGTGAGTTTGATGACAATGAAAGTTTCGATGAGGGTTTATGTGCTGAATATGAATCTTTTCCTTTTGACCCCATTCTTACTGACCTCCTCTTTGAATCTCACAAGTCTAAATTTGTTGAGTCTGAGACCATTGTCACTGAACATTTTGCTTTAGACCAGAATCTTGCGCATATTGAATTTAATAGACTTGTGGACTTTGCACCCACTGTCTTGCCTAGACCGCTCATTTATGATGATATACTTTCTAGGCCAATGACCCACCGGCTGGCTAGTTTGAATTACATATGCCTGTTTGATGTTTGGGTCCTTACGTTCGACAAGTTGAAGAGGGCCCTTACTTGTGCTTCATTGACATGGTGGATGTACTCTTTTTGGATCCAACTCTGTACTTCTTATTGTTTTTATGATATTGAGAGTTGGTCTTCTGTGTTCGATAAGCTACTGCTTTGTGCTCTAATAGGTTTTGATTTGCATAGCATTGTTTCATTTGATATGGAGTGTCTGATGCTCCACGAGCCGAGTTCTAATTGGTGATTGTGTTGAGATAGCTTGGGTGTACTTAGCACCTGACCTGGTTTGCTAAGAATTCTCTTCTCTTGTTATCTCGTTTTCTCTTTTTCTTTTTCTTTTCTTTTTGTATGGTTGGATGCTTTTCTTTTTCTCCTTGGTGTATATATGTTGTACATTTGTTTTTCGAGTCATGTCCTTTTTATTTTTGACTCTAGTTTTTATTTGTTTTCTTTCTAAGTTTTATTTTGTGGTTTTATGGTTCTTTTCACCCCCAATGAGGACATTGTGAAATTTAGGTGTGTGGGTGGGACACTTTGGAACAACTTTGAAAAAAATTGAAAAAAAATTGAAATTTTTTGAAAAATCCCCTATGCTTTGACTATTAGCTTGTATGTAATCATGATGCGCATGATGGGTCTGTGTCCTTTTGTGCCATTCTTAGCCCTAATTCTAACCCCAATTGTTGATTATTGATGTGTAATTCAATCCTTATTTATTTTATCATCATTATCATAAGGTCTTAGTCTTCCATGATTGGCCCTTCCACTTGTCTTTGACACGATTATATTGGTTTTGTTTGAATTCCAAAAAAAGACAAAAACAACAAAAAAATGAAAATGAAAAAAAGAGAAAGAAAAAAAGAAAAAAATTAGATTTGGAATGACAAGTATCCCTTTGAGGCATGGGCTGTTGGGCATTAGCCTTTGATGCATGTGCTACTGGGTGTTACCCTTTGAGGCAATTCTGCTACTGGGAAAGCTTGCTTCCTATGTTAATAAGTCAATAATGTAGTTTGTGTCAGTTAAGTGGGATTGAGTTTGATTTTGGTAAACCTAAGCCCTAGGAAGATGATGCACTTGCACACGAGCATTGGGATTGATTCAAAGTTTTGATGTACAATGGGGTGAAAAATTAGTACTTTGATGTCATCCAGGGGTAGAGAGCCTTGATGAGTACATTCTGTTTATATTCAGGCCAATATATTTGCTACATGGGTGGTTTGGTTAGTTAGAATGTGCACAGTCTTCTCCCTTGTTTATTTATGTTTGTAAATTAAAACTGTTTTTTTGTTCCCGTGTCTCTTTTCCTTTTTCATTTTCTTTTGTAGATTTGGTGGGTTTATCTTCTGCAAACTCTCAGGAGACCTTACTTGTCCACTAGGGGTAAACTAGAGCTTTCAAGGGCTTGTTGCACATGCTAAGTGTAACTGTGATTCTTACGAAAGTGAGTTAAGATTTTATTTTCTTTTCTAGGATTTTTAGTTTTAGTTTACTCGAAGACGAGCAAAACTTAGGTGTAGGGGTATTTGTTCAACCGTAAATTATGATATTTTATGCTCTTTTATTATCCAGTAATTGCTCAAAATAAATTATTAAATTTAAATTTTAAGATTGTTTTGTTTATTTTGTAGGAATTTTTGGGAAAGGATGCATAATTAGTTCAAAATGGATTTGGATCAAGTGAGGAAAGAAGGAAGCAAAGAGGAGCTTAGTAGCCCAAACAAGTTCCGCGACCTAGTCCACCCCCATATTCCCTTCCCTTTCTCTTCTTCTTTCTCCCTTACAGGCCGGCCCAGAGCCATTGTTGGTCTCGCCTTGTTGCCTTCTCGTGAGCCCAATGGACCAATCCTCCTACTTCTCCTTTTTTTTTGTACTTTTCCCCTTCCACTCTCTTTTCTCATTGGGTTAGGCCCAACACGCGCCTCCTGTCTTACGCAGCCAATGCTTCTCCATTTTCTCTTTCCATGTTGGGCCCGCACGTTATTCAAGCTCCGCAGCCCAATCCTCCGTTTATTGTCCTAGAATCAACCCTGCCTTGTTTTTTTTTCATTTAATCCTTCACACGACTGTCTCATGTGATCTCCAAACTGTCTTCTCGCCTTCTTCCATGGCTGCACTGCCCAGAAACAGAATGAACCCGAGCTCTATATTTCTTCTCTCAGAAGCAGAAGTTGTGCCTTTTCTTCTCCCCCATAACCACTGCTCACTTGTTCTCTATCCTCCTTCATCATCTATCATTATTACAATTATCACTTCGACAGTTTTCTGGGTCATTAATTCAACAATTAAGGGAGGTCATGAAGGGTTGACAAGCTACAGTTTTTGGGGTCTTCAAATGGGGAATCAGAGCATAGAGGGTGGAGGGTAGAGAGTAGTTGGTAGTAGTTAATTTTAGTTCTTTGGTTTCTCTTTCTTAGTTTTAGTTCATTTCAATTTCGAATTTTATAATTAGTTTCCAGACTCATGAATTTTATGCGACTTCGTCTGAGAGTTCTTGTAATTGTATTAAGATTGAGTTTAATTGAGTGAAAATGTTTGGAAGGGAAATTAGAAAATCTCGCTTCCATTGTTGAATATATTTATGAGCTTATTCCTTCAGGCTCTACTTCGGTTTGGTCCTGAATCTTATTGCTTTGCTTGAGTTTAGACAAATTAGATTCTGCTATTTAGTTGACTTTGTTTATGTCACTTTAATCCTTAGTTTAGATTAGAAATTTGCAACTTAATTTCGCAAATCATCCCTGAGAACGACATCCGTAAGTTTTACAACGATAAACCATACACTTGCGGAAATTACAACAAGTTTTTGGCGTCGTTGCCGGGGATGACATTGTGAAATTAGGTTGCGTTGAGTCATACTTTAGTTATTAGACTCGTTCGAGTCATTTTCGATTTAATTTTAGAGTTGTGATTTTTAGTTTTAGTTGAGTCGTTATTTTGTTTTAGTAATTTAGTTTAGTTTTGATTTTTGAATCTAGTTAGCATTTTGATTTTTGTTTCTGTTGAGATTAGTTTCATTTTGATTTTTAGAGGTTATTTGTTGCTAAAAAAAATACTAATAAGTTTGGTTTATGTGCAGCAAAAAGTGACAAGGTAGAACTAATCAGGAAAAAAAATCAAAATAGCGCATATTTTTCTACTGATACAGAAACTGTTTGAATTTTTCAGTGCAATGTTGATGTGATTTTTGTTGTGCTGATATTTTTCCCAGCTTCAGCATAATGCTTAGAGTATGTGTGCATTTTTCTAGAATTTTTAGAGTTGTGTAGATGTTTTTGTGATTTTTGGAATTAATTTTCTATTTACATTTTCGTGCACTATTTGGGAAAAGAAAACAAAATCATGAAATAATATATTTATGTTCCCTGTGATAGTGTTGGATTTCCTATATATAGAGTTCTAATTTTAGGAATTTTAATTTTTAGCTTTAATTTTGTTTTAGGTTTTTGATTTAAGAAAATGGTGAACATACTTTGTGTGTGTGCTTCTTTTCTATTTTTTGTGTTAGGTTACTTTTTGATGTTTGAGTTTTCTGGGTCTTTTTTTTCTTTTGGTCATATGGTTTTCTTTTTGTTAGTTTATTTTGTTAACTTAATTATATAGCTGTCTTGTTTTAGTTTTAGTCAATAGTTTATAGAGTCCTTGTTCTTCCTTTTACTTTTTCTTTCATTAATAGGAAAAACAAATATCCAAAAAAAAAAGAAAAAAATTTGAAAATCCTAAAAAACTTGAAAAGTTCTTAAAATTGAAAAAGAAGTTTCAAGCGTGCCAGTTTTTAAATACTCACAATTCTAGCTCGAACCTTTCTGGAGTTATTGATCAAGATTTAATGATTATCATCCCCAATCGACTCACAATTTTGCAAATTGTGCAATTTGCGAGGTCATCGCAATGGGTTTGAATTATGAATCTAGAGGTTATGTCAAGTCTGTTTGTCCTAGAGGATTTTTAGTGCTATTATCTAAACCTTAAGATGAAGTTCGGGATTTCTTTGAAAAAGTAGCCTAGGATACCTATGCGTTTGACCAAGCTAAAAAGAATTTTGGATACCCAACTCATGACGAGTCTGTTTTTCATGCTAATCCTTACCCTCAGGTACACTATAGGAGCTCATATGCCTTATTTCAATCTAATGTGTCTCCTATTTTGTGTGATTGTTGTGAGTCTTCTTATGGTGATGCTTGTATTTGTCTGTATCATGATTATGTGGATGCTATATGTGCAAGTGTTGAAAAGGAGATAAATGAATTGACTGATAAAATGATCGAGGACATGAAAAAGAGAATTGCAGAATTTTCTCACAGTGTCAGTCATACTAAAGGGAATTATAGTGAGCCTGACTTTAGTTAGGACCTCCTACAACTGCACTTAGTCTTTATAATGATTTTGAACCCTCTTATACCGCTCGACCCGATTTGAATAATGACATGCCTTTGCCTTTCGTTGAGCAAGAGGAGAACTTTCCTAATTCCCTGTCATTTGACCTTGCACCCCACATTAGCTCACCTAATAACATCATTGAGGATCTCCTTGTTTCTGTCGACCCACCCACCCCTTTTTATGAATCTCTTGAGTTTGATGAGGGGGAAGAATCTGCGAGACATTGTGAGTTAGATATGAGCTTCACAACTGATGAGCATCATGAGAGAGATGAGACAGAAGAAACCATATTACAGGAGACATGTGCGAAGGTCATTAAACCCACTAAATTGGAATTTAACGATGATATTCTTTCTATAGAATATGAATCTTTTGTATATGAGTTTGAAGACAATGAAAGTCTCGATGAGGGTTTTTGTGCTAAATATGAATCTTTTTCTATTGATCCCATCCTTACTGACCTCCTCTTTGAATCTCACAAGTCTAAATTTGTTGACTCTGAGGCAATTGTCACTGAACATTTTGCTTTAGACCAGACTCTTGTGCATAGTGAATTTAATAGACTTGTGGACTTTGCACCCACTATCTTGCCTAGACCGCTCATTGATGATGATAAACTTTCTGACCCAATGACCCACGGGCTAGCTAGTTTTAATTACATCTGCCTATTTGATGTTTGGGCCCCTACGTTCGATAGGTTGAAGAGGACCCTTAGTTGTGCTTCATTGACATGGTGGATGTACTCTTTTTGGATCCAATTCTATACTTCTTATTGTTTGTATGATATTGAGAGTTGGTCTTCTGTGTTCGATAAGCTACTTCATGCTCTAATAGGTTTTGAGTTGCGTAGCGCTGTTTCATTTGATATGGAGTGTCTGACACTCCGCGACTTGAGTTCTGATCGGTGATTGTGTAAGATAGCTCATGTGTGCTTAGCACCCGACCTGGTTTGCTAAGAATTCTCTTCTCTTCTTATCTCTTTTTCTCTTTTTCTTTTTTCTTTTTTTTATAGTTGGCTGCTTTTCTTTTTCTCTTTGGTGTGTATATGTTGTACATTTGTTTTTTGAGTCAAGTCCTTTTTATTTTTGACCCTTGTTTTTGTTTGTTTAATTTATATGCTTTGTGGTTCTTTTCACTCCCAATGAGGACCTTGTGAGATTTAGGTGTGGGGGTGGGGATACTTTGAAAAAAATTGAAAAGAAAATTAAAAATTTTGAAAAATGCTCTATGCTTGGACTATTAGCTTGTATATAAGCGTGATGTGTATGATAGGTCTCCATCCTTAGTGTGTCATTCTTAGCCCTAATTCTAACCCAAATTGTTTATTATCGATGTGTAATCCAATCCTTATTTATACTATCATAATTATCTTAAGGTCTTAGTCTTTCATGATTGGCTTTCCCCCTTATCTTTGACACGATTATTTTGGTTTTGTTTGCATTTCAAAAAAAGAAAAAAACAAAAAAAAATGAAAATGAAAAATAGAGAAAGAAAAAAAGAAAAAAAGAAAATTTGGAATGACTAGTATCCCTTTGAGGTGTGAGCTACTGAGCGTTACCCTTTGAGGCATGTGCTATTAGGTGTTACCCTTTGAGACAATAGCGCTACTAGGAAAGCTTGCTTCCTTTGTTAATAATTCAATAATGCAGTTTGTGTCAGTCAAGTGGGATTGAATTTGATTCTGGTAAACCTATGCCCTAGGATGATGACGCACTTACACACGAGCACTAGGATTGATTCTGTTTATGTACATGCCAGTATTTTTGCTATATGGGTGATTTGGTTTGTTAGAATGTGCACAGTTTTCTCCCTTGTATATTTATGTCTGTAAATTCAAACTGTTTTTTTGTTCCTATATCTCTTTTCCTTTTTCATTTTATTTTATAGATTTTGTGGGTATATCTTCTGCAAATGCTCACAAGACCTTACTCGTCCACTGGGCGTAATTTAGGGGTTTAAAGGGCTTATTACACATGATAAACGCAACCGTGATTCCCACAAAAAGTGATTTAGGATTTTATTTTCTTTTCTAGGATTTTTAGTTTTGTTTTCCTTGAGGATGACCAAAACATAGGTGTGGGGGTATTTGTTAACCATAAATATATTTCATACCCTTTTGTTATCTAATAATTGCTCAAAATAAATTAATAACTTAGAATTTTAATATTGTTTTTGTTTATTTTGTGGAGATTTCTGGGAAAGTATGAATAATTAGTACAAAATGGAGCAGGATCAAGTGAGGAAAGAAGAAGGAAGAAAAAAGGAGCTTAGCAGCCCAAACAAATTCCGCGGCCTAGTCCACCCTCACCTTCCCTTCCCTTTCTCTGTTTCTTTCTCTCTCATAGGCCGGCCCAGAGTTGTTGTCGGCCTCTCCTAGTTGCCTTCTTGTGGGCCCAACGGCCCAATCCTCCTTCTTTTCCCTTTTTTTCCCCTTCCACTTTCTTTTGTCACTGGGCTAGGCCCAACACGCGCCTTCTATCTTACGAAACCAGCGCTTCCTCGTTATCTCTTTCCATATTGGGCCTGAGTGTTATTCAAGCTCTGCGGCCCAATCCTCCGTCTATTGTTCTAGAATCCAACCCGCCTTTTTCTTCATCGTTTAATCCCTTGCATGCCTATCTCACGTGGTCTCCAAACTGTAATCTCGCCTTCTTCCATGGCTGCACTGCCCAAAAACAGAACGAACCTGAGCTCCATTTTTCTTATCTCAGAACCAGAAGCTGTACCTTTTCTTCTCCCCCATAACCGCTGCTCACCCTTTTTCTCTGTTCCGTCATCATCAATCGTTATTACCATTGTCACTTTGTCAGTCTTCCGGGTCATTAATCCAACAATTAAGGGAAGTCGAGAAGGGTTGAGGAGCTACATTTTTGGGGTCTTCAAATGGGGATTGAGAGCATAGAGGCTGGAGGGTAGAGAGTAGATGGTAGTAGTTAAATTTAGTTCTTTGGTTTCTCTTTCCTCATTTTAGTTCATTTTAATTTTGAATTTTATAATTAGTTTCCAAACTCAAGAATTTTATGCAACTTGGTCTAAGAGTTCTTGTAATTGTATTGAGATTGTGTTTAATTGAGTGAAAATTCGAGTTTGGAAGGGAAATTAAAAACTCTCATTTCGATTGTTGAATATATTTTTGAGCTAATTCCTTCAGACTCTACTTCAGTTTGGTCCTTAATGCTATTGCTTTGCTTCAGCCTAGACTAATCAGATTCTGTTGTTTAGTTGACTTTGTTTATGTCAATTTAAATCTTAGTTTAGATTGGAAATTTGCAACTGAATTTTGCAAATCATCCCTGAGGACGACACCCCTACGTTTTACAACGATAAACCGTACACTTGCGGAAATTACAACAAGTTTTTGGCGCCGTTGCCGGGGATGACATTGTGAAATTAGGTTGCGTCGAGTCATACTTTAGTTATTAGAGTCGTTCGAGTCATTTTCTTTTTAACTTTAGAGTTGTGAATTTTAGTTTTAGTTGGACCGTTATTTCGTTTTAGTAATTTAGTTTCGTTTGGATTTTTCAATTTAGTTAGTATTTCGATTTTTGTTTTTGTTGAGATTAGTTTCATCTTGATTTTTAGAGGTTATTTGTTGCCGGGAAAAAAGCAGTACAAATTAGTTTGGTTTATGTGCGGCAAAAAGTGAAAAGGTGGAACTAATTAGGAAAAAAAAATCAGAACACTGCAGATTTTCCTACTGATGCAGAATCTGTTTGAATTTTCTGGAGCAATTCTGAGGTGATTTTGGCTGTGCTGATATTATTTCCGGGTTCAGCATAATGTTTAGAGTCTGTGTGCATTTTTGTAGAATTTTTGGAATTGTGTAGATTTTTCTGTGATTTTTGGAATTAATATTCTATTTGCATTTTTCTACACTGTTTGGGAACAGAAAAAAATCAGGAACAAATATATTTATATCTGTGATAGTGTTGAATTTCCTATATATGGAGTTCTAATTTTAGGAGTTTTAAGTTTTAGCTTTAATTTTGTTTTAGGTTTTTGATTTAAGAAAATGGTGTACATGCTTTGTGTGTGTGCTTCTTTTCTATTTTTTGTATTAGGTTACTTTTTGATGTTTGAGTTTTCTAGGTCTTTTTTTTTCTTTTGGTCATATGGTTTTCTTTTTGTTACTTTATTTTCTTAACTTAATTCTATAGCTGTCTTGTTTTAGTTTTAATCAATAGTTTATAGAGTCCTTGTTCTTCCTTTTACTTTTTCTTTCATTAATAGGAAAAACAAATATCCAAACAAAAAAATTTTGAAAATCCCAAAAAATTTGAAAAGTTCTTAAAATTGAAAAAGAAGTTTTAAGCGTGTCAGTTTTTAATTTCTCACAATTCAGGCATGAACCTTTCTTGAGTTATTTATTGACATTTAATAATTATCATCCCCAATCGATTCACAATTTTGCAAATTGTGCAATTTACGAGGTCATCGCTATGGGTTTGAGTTTTGAATCTAGAGGTTATGTCGAGTTTGTTTGTCATGGAGGATTTTTAGTGCTGTTATCTAAACCTTAAGATGAAGTTCGGGATTTCTTTGAAAAAGTAGCTTAGGATACCTATGCATTTGACCAAGCTAAAAAGAGTTTTGGATATCCAACTCATGACGAGTCTGTTTTTCATGCTAATCCTTACCCTCAGGATCACTAGAGGAGCTCATATGCCTTATTTCAATCCAATGTGTCTCCTATTTTGCGTGATTATTGTGAGTGTTCTCATGGTGATGCTTGTATTTGTCTGTATCATGATTATGTGGATGCTACATGTGCAAGTGTTGAAAGAGAGATAAAATAATTGACTGATAAAATGATAGAGGACATGAAAAAGAGAATTACGAAATATTCTTACTGTTTCAGTCATAGTAGGGGGAATTATAGTGAGCCTGACTTTAGTTTAGGATCTCCTACAACTGCACTTAGTCTTTGTAACGATTTTGAACCCTCTTATCCTACTCGGCCCGATTTGAATAATGACATGCCTTTGCCTTGTGTAGAGCAGGGGGAGCACTTTCCTAATTCTCTTTCATTTGACCTTGCATCCCAAATGACATTAGCTCACCAAATGACATCATTGAGGATCTCCTTGTTTCGGTCGACCCACCCACCCCTTTTTATGCATCTTTTGAGTTTGAAGCGGGGGAAGAATCTGCGAGAAATTGTTAGTTAGATATGAGCTTTACAACTGATGAGCATCATGAGAGAGATGCGACAGAAGAAGCCATTTTATAGGAGACATGTGCGGAGGTCATTAAACCCACTAAATTTGAATTTAATGATGGTATTCTTTCTATAGAATATGAATCTTTTGTATTTGAGTTTGATGACAATGAAAGTTTCGATGAGGGTTTTTGTGCTGAATGTCAATCTTTTTCTATTGATCCCTTCCTTACTGACCTCCTCTTTTAATCTCACAAGTCTAAATTTGCTGAGTCTGAGGCAATTGTCACTGAACATTTTGCTTTAGACCATACTCTTACGCATATTGAATTTAATAGACTTGTGGACTTTGCACCCACTATCTTGCCTAGATCGCTCATTTATGATGATATACTTTCTAAGCCAATGAGCTACCGGCTGGCTAGTTTTAATTACATTTGCCTGTTTGATGTTTGGGCCCCTACGTTCGATAAGTTGAAGAGGACCCTTAGTTGTGCTTCATTGACATGGTGGATGTACTCTCTTTGGATCCAACTTTATACTTCTTATTGTTTCTATGATATTGAGAGTTGGTCTTTTGTGTTCGATAAGCTACTTCATGCTCTAATAGGTTTTGATTTGCGTAGCACTATTTCATTTGATATGGAGTGTCTGACGCTCTGCGAGCCGAGTTCTGATCATTGATTGTGTTGAGATGGCTCGGGTGTACTTAGCACCCGACCTGGTTTGCTAAGAATTCTCTTATCTTCTTATCTCCTTTTCTCTTTTTCTTTTTCTTTTCTTTTTGTATAGTTGGCTGCTTTTCTTTTTCTCTTTGGTGTGTAAATGTTGTACATTTGTTTTTTTAGTCGTGTCCTTTTTATTTTTGACTCTTGTTTTTGTTTGTTTAATTTTTGTGCTTTGTTTTGTGGTTTTATGGTTCTTTTCACTCCCAATGAGGACCTTGTGAGATTCAGGTCTGGGGGTGGGGACACTTTGAAAAAAATTGAAAAGAAAATTGAAAATTTTGAAAAATCCCATATGCTTGGACTATTAGCTTATATGTAAGCGTGATGTGTATGATAGGTCTTTGTCCTTGGTGTGCCATTCTTTGCCCTAATTCTAACCCAAATTGTTCATTATCGATGTGTAATCTAATCCTTATTTATACTATCATAATTATCTTAAGGTCTTATTCTTCCATAGTTGGCTATCCCCCTTATCTTTGACACGATTATTTTGGTTTTGTTTCCATTCCAAAAAAATAAAAAAGAAAAAAAATGAAAAAAAAAATAGAGAAAGAAAAAAAGAAAAAAAAGAAGATTTGGAATGACTAGTATCCCTTTGAGGCGTGAGCTACTGAGCGTTACCCTTTGAGGCATATGCTATTAGGTGTTCCCGTTTGAGAAAATAGCGCTACTAGAAAAGCTTGCTTCCTATGTTAATAATTCAATAATGCAGTTTGTGTGAGTAAAGTGGGATTGAGTTTGATTCTGGTAAACCTAAGCCCTAAGAGGATGATGCACTTGCACACGAGCACTGGGATTGATTCCGTTCATATACAGACCAATATCTTTGTTACATGGGTGATTTGGTTTGTTAGAATATGCACAGTCTTCTCCCTTGTATATTTATGTCTGTAAATTCAAACTGTTTTTCTGTTCCTATATCCCTTTTCCTTTTTCATTTTCTTTTATAGATTTTGTGGGTAGATCTTCTGCAAACGCTCAAAAAACCTTACTCGTCCACTGGTGGTAATTTAGGGGTTTAAAGGGCTTATTACACATGATAAATGCAACTGTGATTCCTATAAAAAGTGAGTTAGGATTTTATTTTATTTTCTAGGATTTTTAGTTTTGTTTTCCTCGAGGACGACCAAAACATAAGTGTGAGGTTATTTGTTAACCATAAATATATTTCATACCCTTTTGTTATCTAATAATTGCTCAAAATAAATTAATAACTTAGAATTTTAATATTGTTTTTGTTTATTTTGTAGAAATTTCTGGGAAAGGATGAATAATTAGTACAAAATGGAGCAGGATCAAGTGACGAAAGAAGAAGGAAGAAAAGAGGAGCTCAGTAGCCCAAACAAATTCCACTACATAGTCTACCCTTACCTTCCCTTCCCTCTCTCTGTTTCTTTCTCCCTCATAGGCCGGCCCAAAGCTGCTGTCGGTCTCTCCTAGTTGCCTTCTCGTGGGCCCAATGGCCCAATCCTCCTTCTTTTCCCTCTTTTTTTCCCCTTCCACTTTCTTTTCTCACTGGGCTAGGCCCAACACGCGCCTTCTATCTTACGAAACCAGTGATTCCCCATTATCTCTTTCCATATTGGGCCTGCGTGTTATTCAAGCTCCGCGGCCCAATCCTCCGTCTATTGTCCTAGAATCCAGCCCGCCTTTTTTTTTTCATTTAATACCTTGCATGCCTGTCTCACGTGATCTCCAAACTGTAATCTCGCCTTCTTCCATGGCTACACTGCCCAGAAATAGAACAAACCCGAGCTCCATTTTTCTTCTCTCAGGAGCAGAAGCTGTGCCTTTTCTGCTCCTCCATAGCTGTTGCTCACCCTTTCCCTCTGTTCCTTCATCATCAATCGTTATTACCATTATCACTTTGTCAGTCTTCCGGGTCATTAATCCAACAACTAAGGGAAGTCAAGAAGGGTTGAGGAGTTGCATTTTTGGGCTCTTCAAATGGGGATTGAGAGCATAGATGGTGGAGGGTAGAGAGTAGATGGTAGTAGTTAAATTTAGTTCTTTGGTTTCTCTTTCCTCGTTTTAGTTCATTTCAATTTCGAATTTCATAATTAGTTTCCAAACTCAAGAATTTTGTGCGACTTGGTCTAAGGGTTCTTGTAATTGTATTGAGATTGTGTTTAATTGAGTGAAAATCCGGGTTTGGAAGGGAAATTAAAAACACTCGTTTCGATTGTTGAATATATTTCTGAGCTAATTCCTTGAGACTCTACTTCGGTTTGGTCCTTAATGTTATTGCTTTGCTTCAGCCTAGACTAATCAGATTCTGCTGTTTAGTTGACTTTGTTTATGTCAATTTAATCCTTAGTTAAATTGAAAATTTGCAACTGAATTTCGCAAATCATCCATGAGGACGACACCCTTATGTTTCACAACGATAAACCGTACACTTGCGGAAATTACAACAAGTTTTTGGCGCCGTTGCCGGGGATGACGTTGTGAAATTAGGTTGCGTCGAGTCATACTTTAGTTATTAGAGTCATTCGAATCATTTTCTTTATAATTTTAGAGTTGTGAATTTTAGTTTTGGTTGGGTTGTTATTTCGTTTTAGTAATTTAGTTTCGTTTGGATTTTTGAATTTAGTTAGTATTTCGATTTTTGTTTTTGTTGAGATTAGTTTCATCTTGATTTTTAGAGGTTATTTGTTGCTGGAAAAAAATCAGTACAAATCAATTTGGTTTATGTGCAGCAAAAAGTTAAAAGGTGGAACTGATTAGGAAAAAAAATCAGAACAATGCAGATTTTTCTACCGATACAGAATCTGTTTGAATTTTCTGGAGCAATTCTGGTGTGATTTTGGATGTGCTGATATTATTGTTGGGTTTAGGATAATGTTTAGAGTCTGTGTGCATTTTTCTGGAATTTTTGAAATTGTGTAGATTTTTCTGTGATTTTTGGAATTAATATTCTATTTGCATTTTTCTACAATGTTTGGGAACAGAAAAAAATCAGGAACAAATATATTTATATTTGTGATAGTGTTGAATTTCCTATATGTAGAGTCCTAGTTTTAGAAATTTTAATTTTTAGCTTTAATTTTGTTTTAGGTTTTTGATTTAAGAAAATGTTGTACATGCTTTGTGTGTGTGCTTCTTTTCTATTTTTTTTTATTAGGTTACTTTTTGACGTTTGAGTTTTCTAGGTCTTTCTTTTTCTTTTGGTAGTATGGTTTTCTTTTTGTTAGTTTATTTTCTTAACTTAATTATATAGCTGTGTTGTTTTAGTTTTAGTCAAAACTTTATAGAGTCCTTGTTCTTCCTTTTACTTTTTCTTTCACCAATAGGGAAAAAAAATATCCAAAAAAAAAAGAAAAAAAATTGAAAATCCCAAAAAAATTGAAAATTTCTTAAAATTGAAAAAGAAGTTTCAAGCGTGCCAGTTTTTAATTTCTCACAATTCGGGCACGAACGTTTCTGGAGTTATTTATCGATATTTAATGATTATCATCCCTAATCAATTCACAATTTTAAAAATTGTGCAATTTGCGAGGTCATCACTATGGGTTTGAATTCTGAATCTAGAGATTATGTCGAGTCTGTTTGTCATGGACGATTTTTTGTGCTGTTATCTAAACCTTAAGATGAAGTTCGGGATTTCTTTGAAAAAGTAGCCTAGGATACCTATGCATTTGACCAAGCTAAAAAGAATTTTGGATACCAAATTCTTTACGAGTCCGTTTTTCATGCTAATCCTTACCCTCAGGATTACTATAGGAGCTCACATGCCTTATTTCAATCTAATATGCCTCCTGTTTTGTGTGATTATTGTGAGTCTTCTTATGGTGATGCTTGTATTTGTCCGTATCATGATTATGTGGATGCAACATGTGCAAGTGTTGAAAGGGAGATAAATGAATTGGCTGACAAAATGATAGAGGACATGAAAAAGAGAATTGCGAAATATTCTTACCGTTTCAGTCAAAGTAGGGGGACTTATATTGAGCATGACTTTAGTTTAGGATCTCCTACAACTGCACTTAGTCTTTGTAACGATTTTGAACCCTCTTATCCCGCTCGGCCCAATTTGAATAATGACATGCCTTTGCCTTGTGTAGAGCAGGGGGAGCACTTTCCTAATTCTCTGTCATCTGTCCTTGCACCCAACATTAGCTCACCTAATGACATCATTGAGGATCTCCTTGTTTCTGTCGACCCACCCACCCTTTTTTATGAATCTTTTGAGTTTGAATAAGGGGAAGAATCTACGAGAAATTGTGAGTTAGATATGAGCTTCATAACTGATGAGCATCATGAGAGAGATGAGACAAAAGAAGCCATTTTACAGTAGACATGAGCGGAGGTCATTAAACCCAATAAATTGGAATTTAATGATGGTATTCTTTCTATAGAATATGAATCTTTTGTATTTGAGTTTGATGACAATGAAAGTTTCGATGAGGGTTTTTGTGCTGAATGTGAATCTTTTTCTATTGATCCCTTCCTTACTGACCTCCTCTTTTAATCTCACAAGTCTAAATTTGCTTAGTCTGAGGCAATTGTCACTGAACATTTTGCTTTAGACCAGACTCTTACGCATATTGAATTTCATAGACTTGTGGACTTTGCACCGACTATCTTGCCTAGACCGCTCATTTATGATGATATACTTTCTAGGCCAATGACCCACCGGATGGCTAGTTTTAATTACATCTGCCTGTGATGCTTAGGCCCCTACGTTCGATAAGTTGAAGAGGACCCTTAGTTGGGCTTCATTGACATGGTAGATGTACTCTTTTTGGATCCAACTCTGTACTTCTTATTGTTTCTATGATATTGAGAGTTGGTCTTATGTGTTCGATAAGCTACTTCGTGCTCTAATAGGTTTTGATTTGCGTAGCGCTGTTTCATTTGATATGGAATGTTTGACGCTCCGCGAGCCGAGTTTTGATCAGTGATTGTGTTGAGATCGCTCGGGTGTACTTAGCACCCGACCTGGTTTGCTAAGAATTCTCTTTTCTTGTTATCTCCTTTTCTCTTTTTCCTTTTCTTTTCTTTTTGTATAGTTGGCTGCTTTTCTTTTTCTCTTTGGTGTGTATGTGTTGTACATTTGTTTTTTGAGTTATGTCCTTTTTATTTTGTGGTTTTATGGTTCTTTTCACTCCCAATGAGGACATTGTGAGATTCAGGTGTGGGGGTGGGGACACTTTGAAAAATCTTTGAAAACAATTGAAAAGAAAATTGAAAATTTTGAAAAATCCCATATGCTTTGGCTATTAGCTTATATGTAAGCGTGATGTGTATGATATGTCTCTATCCTTAGTGTGCCATTCTTAGCCCTAATTCTATCCCAAATTGTTTATCATCGATGTGTAATCCAATCTTTATTTATACTATCATAATTATCTTAAGGTCTTACTCTTCCATAATTGGCTATCCCGCTTATCTTTGACACGACTATTTCTGTTTTGTTTGCATTCCAAAAAAAGAAAAATCAAAAAAATGAAAATGAAAAATAAAGAAAGAAAAAAAGAAAAAAAAGAAGATTTGAAATAACTAGTACCCCTTCGAGGCATGAGCTACTGAGCGTTACCATTTGAGGCATGTGCTATTAGGTGTTACCCTTTGAGACAATAGCGCAACTAGGAAAGCTTGCTTCCGAAGTTAATATTTCAATAATGCAGTTTGTGTCAGTTAAGTGGGATTAAGTTTTATGCTAGTAAACCTAAGCCCTAAGATAATGATGCATACACACATGAGCAATGGGATTCATTTTGTTTATATACAAGCCAATATCTTTGCTACGTGGGTGATTTGGTTTGTTAGAATGTGCACAGTCTTCTCCCTTGTATATTTATGTTTGTAAATTCAAACTGTTTTTCTGTTCTTGCGTCTCTTTTCCTTTTTCATTTTCTTTTATAGATTTTGTAGGTATATCTTCTGCAAACACACACAAGATCTTACTCGTCCACTAGGGGTAATTTAGGGGTTTAAAGGGCTTATTATACATGACAAGCGCAACCGTGATTCCTACAAAAAGTGAGTTAGGATTTTTTTTTCTTTTCTAGGATTTTTAGTTTTATTTTACTCGAGGACGAGCAAAACATATGTGTGGGGGTATTTGTTCAACCTTAAATACATTTCATACCCTTTTGTTATGTAATAATATCTCAAAATAAATTATTAAATTAGAATTTTAATATTGTTTTGTTTATTTTGTAGAAATTTTTGGGAAATGATGAATAATTAGTTCAAAATGGAGCTGGATCAAGTGAGGAAAAAAGAAGGAAGCAAAAAGGAGCTTAGCAGCCAAACGAGTTCCACGACCTAGTCCACCCTCACCTTCCCTTCCCTTTCTCTCTTTCTACCTCTCTCCCAGGCGGGCCCAGAGCTGTTGTCGGTCTCTCCTTGTTGCCTTCTAGTGGGCCCAACGACCCAATCCTCCTTCTTTTCCTTCTTTTGTTTTTTCCCCTTCCACTTTCTTTTCTCACTTCGCTAGGCCAACACGCGCCTTCTATCTTACCAAACCAGCGCTTCCCCATTATCTCTTTTCATATTGGGCCTGCATGTTATTCAAGCTCCGCGGGCTAATCCTCCGTTTATTGTCCTAAAATCCAGCTTGCCTTGTTTTCTTTTATTTAATCCCTCTCACGCCTGTCTCACGTGATCTCCAAACTGTCTTATCCCCTTCTTCCATGGCTGCACTGGCCAGAAACAGAACGAACCCGAGCTCCATTTTTTTTCTTTCAGAAGCAGAAGCTGTTCTTTTTCTTCTCAAGGACGACCAAAACTAAGGTGTAGGGGTATTTGTTCAATAATAAATTATTATATTTTATATCCTCTTATTATCTAATAATTGCTCAAAATAATTTAATGAATTAGAATTTTAATATTGTTTTGTTTATTTTGTAGGAATTTTTGGGAAAAGATGAATAATTAGTTCAAAATGGAGCTGGATCAAGTGAGAAAAGAAGAAGGAAGCAAAGAGGAGCTTAGCAGGCCAAACAAGTTCTACGACCCAGTCCACCCTCACCTTCCTTTCCCTTTCTCTTCTTCCTTCTCCCTCACAGGCCCGCTTAGAGTACTTGTCGGTCTCTCCTTGTTGCCTTCTCGCGAGCCCAACGCACCAATCCTCATTCTTTTCTTTTCTATTCCCCTTCCACTTTCTTTTCTCGTTGGGCTAGGCCCAACACGAGCCTCCTATCTTACCCAACCAGTGCTTCTCCACTATCTCTTTCCATGTTGGGTCGCGTGTTATTCAAGCTCCATGACCCAATCCTCTGTTTATTGTCTTAGAATGCAGCCCGCCTTCGGTTTTTTTTCATTTAGTCCCTTGCATGCCTGTCTCACGTGATCTCTAAACTGTAATCTCGCCTTCTTCCGTGGCTGCACTGCCCAGAAACAGAACGTACCCGAGCTCCATTTTTCTGCTCTCAGAAGCAGAAGCTGTGCCTTTTCTTCTCCTCCATAACCGCTGCTCACCCTTTCTCTCTCTTCCTTCATCATCTATCGTTATTACCATTATTACTTTGTCAGTCTTCCAGGTCATTAATTCAACAATTAAGGGAAGTCAGGAAGGGTTGAGGAGCTGCATTTTTGGGGTCTTCAAAAGGGGATTGAGAGCATAGAGGGTGGAGGGTAGAGAGTAGTTGGTAGTAGTTAAATTTAGTTCTTTGGTTTCTCGTTCTTCGTTTTAGTTCATTTCAATTTTGAATTTCATAATTAGTTTCCAAACTCATGAATTTTATGCGACTTGGTCTGAGTGTTCTTGTAATTATATTGAGATTGAGTTTAATTGAGTGAAAATCCGGGTTTGGAAGGGAAATTAGAAACTCTTATTTCGATTGTTGAATATATTTCTGAGGTAATTCCTTGAGACTCTACTTCGGTTTGGTCCTGAATCTTATTGCGTTGCTTGAGCCTAGACTAATAAGATTCTGCTGTTTAGTTGACTTTGTTTATGTCACTTTAATCCTTAGTTTAGATTAGAAATTTGCAACTTAATTTCGCAAATCATCCCTGAGGACGACACCCCTAAGTTTTACAACGATAAACCGTACACTTGCGGAAGTTGCAACAAGTTCTTGGCGCCGTTGCCGGGGATGACGTTGTGAAATTAGGTTGCGTCGAGTCATACTTTAGTCATTAGAGTCGTTCGAGTCATTTTCATTTTAATTTTAGAGTTGTAATTTTTTGTTTTAGTTGGGTAGTTATTTCGTTTTAGGAATTTAGTTTCGTTTTGACTTTTGAATTTAGTTAGTATTTCCATTTTTTTGTGAGATTAGTTTCATCTTGATTTTTGGAGGTTATTTGTTGCTGAAAAAAAAGCAGTACTAATCAGTTTGTTTTATATGCAGCAAAAAGTGAAAAGGTCGGAACAGATAAGGGAAAAAATTAGAACAGTGCAAATTTTTCTACTTATATAGAATCTATTTGAATTTTCTGGAGCAAATCTGGTGTGATTTTGGTTGTGCTAATATTATCCCTGGGTTTAGCATAATGTTTAGAGTCTATGGGCATTTTTCTGGAATTTTTGGAATTGTGTAGATTTTTTTGTGATTTTTGGAATTAATTTCATGTTTACAATTTTCTGCATTGTTTGGGAAGAGAAAAAAATCAGGAACAAATATATTTATGTTCGCTGTGATAGTGTTGAATTTCCTATATATAGAGTTCTAATTTTAGGAATTTTAATTTTTAGCTTTAATTTTGTTTTAGGTTTTTGATTTAAGAAAATGGTGTACATGCATTGTGTGTGTGCTTCTTTTCTATTTTTTGTATCAGGTTACTTTTTGATGTTTGAGTTTTCTGGGTCTTTTTTTTCTTTTGTTCATATGGTTTTATTTTTGTTAGTTTATTTTGTTAACTTAATTCTATAGCTGTCTTGTTTTAGTTTTAGTCAATAGTTTATAGAGTCCTGGTTCTTCCTTTTACTTTTTCATTCATTAATAGGAAAAACAAATATCCAAAAAAAAGGAAAAATTTGAAAATCCCAAAAAACTGAAAAGTTCTTAAAATTGAAAAAGAAGTTTCAAGCGTCCCAGTTTTTAATTTCTCACAATTCGAGCACGAACCTTTCTGGAGTTATTTATCGAGACTTAATGATTATCATCCCCAATTGATTCACGATTTTGCAAATTGTGCAAATTGCGATCATTTCTATGGGTTTGAATTCTGAATCTGGAAATTATGTCGAGTCTGTTTGTCCTGGAGGAGTTTTAGTACTATTATCTAAACCTTAAGATGAATTCTTTGAAAAAGTAGTCTAGGATACCTATGCGTTTGATCAAGCTAAAAAGAATTTTGGATACCCAACTCATGATGAGCCTGTTTTTCATGCTAATCCTTACCCTCAGGATCACTAGAGGAGCTCATGTCCCCCATTTAAATCTAATGTCTCTCCTGTTTTGTGTGACTATTGTGAGTCTTCTTATGGTGATGCCTGTATTTGTCCGTATCATGATTATGTGGATGCAACATGTGCAAGTGTTGAAAGGGAGATAAAAGAATTGACTGATAAAAAGATAGAGGACATGAAAAAGAGAATTGCGAAATATTCTTATTGTTTCAGTCATAGTAGGGGGAATTATAGTGAGCCTGACTTTAGTTTAGGATCTCCTACAACTGCACTTAGTCTTTGTAACGATTTTGAACCCTCTTATCCCGCTTGGCCCGATTTGAATAATGACATGCCTTTGCCTTGTGTAGAGCAGGGGGAGCACTTTCCTAATTCTCTTTCATTTGACCTTGCACCCCAAATGACATTAGCTCACCAAATGACATCATTGAGGATCTCTTTGTTTCGGTCGACCCACCCACCCCTTTTTATGCATCTTTTGAGTTTAAAGCGGGGGAAGAATCTGCGAGAAATTGTTAGTTAGATATGAGCTTCACAACTGATGAGCATCATGAGAGAGATGCGACAGAAGAAGCCATTTTACAGGAGACATGTGCGGAGGTCATTAAACCACTAAATTTGAATTTAATGATGGTATTCTTTCTATAGAATATGAATCTTTTGTATTTGAGTTTGATGACAATGAAAGTTTCGATGAGGGTTTTTGTGCTGAATGTGAATCTTTTTCTATTGATCCCTTCCTTACTGACCTCCTTTTTTAATCTCACAAGTTTAAATTTGCTTAGTCTGAGGCAATTGTCACTGAAAATATTACTTTGGATCGGACTCTTGCGCATATTGAATTTCATAGACTTGTGGCCTTTGCACCCACTATCTTGCCTAGACCGCTCATTTATGATGATATACTTTCTAGGCCAATGACCCACCGGCTGGCTAGTTTTAATTACATCTGCCTGTTTGATGTTTGGGCACCTACATTCGATAAGTTGAAGAGGACCCTTAGTTGTGCTTTATTGACATGGTGGATGTACTCTTTATGGATCCAACTCTATACTTCTTATTGTTTCTATGATATTGAGAGTTGGTCTTCTGTGTTCGATAAGCTACTTCGTGCTCTAATAGGTTTTGATTTGTGTAGCGTTGTTTCATTTGATATGGAGTGTCTGACGCTCCGCGAGCCAAGTTCTGATCGCTGATTGTGTTGAGATCGCTCGGGTGTACTTAGCACCCGACCTGGTTTGCTAAGAATTCTCTTCTCTTCTTATCTATTTTCCTCTTTTTCCTTTTCCTTTCTTTTTGTATAGTTGGATGCTTTTCTTTTTCTCTTTGGTGTGTATATGTTGTACATTTGTTTTTTGAGTCATGTCCTTTTTATTTTTGATTCTTGTTTTTGTTTGTTTAATTTCTGTGTTTTAGTTTATGGTTTTATGGTTCTTTTCATTCCCAATGAGGACCTTGTGAGATTCAGGTGTGGGGGTGGGGACACTTTGAAAAAACATTGAAAAAAATTGAAAGGAAAATTCGAAAATTTGAATAATCCCATATGCTTGGACTATTAGCTTGTATGTAAGCATGAAATGTATGATAGGTCTCCGCCCTTAGTGTGCCATTCTTAGCCCTAATTCTAACCCAAATTGTTCATTATCGATATGTAATCCAATCCTTTTTTATACTATCATAATCATCTTAAGGTCTTAATCTTCCATGATTGGCTATCCCGCTTATCTTTGACACGGTAATTTCTTTTTTTTTCTTTTGGTCATATGGTTTTCTTTTTGTTAGTTTATTTTGTTATCTTAATATAGCTGTCTTGTTTTAGTTTTAGTCAATAGTTTATAGAGTCCTTGTTCTTCCTTTTACTTTTTCTTTCATTAATAAGAAAAACAAATATCAAAAAAAAGAAATTTTTTTTGAAAATCCCAAAAAAATTGAAAAGTTCTTAAAATTGAAAAAGAAGTTTCAAGCGTGCCAGTTTTTAATTTCTCACAATTCGAGCACAAACCTTTCTGGAGTTATTTATCGAGATTTAATGATTATCATCCCCAATCGATTCACAATTTTGCAAATTGTGCAATTTACGAGGTCATCGCTATGGGTTTGAATTCTGAATCTAGAGGTTATGTCGAGTCTGTTAGTCATGGAGGATTTTTAATGCTGTTATCTAAACCTTAAGATGAAGTTCGGGATTTCTTTGAAAAAGTAGCCTAGGATACCTATGCATTTGACCAAGCTAAAAAGAATTTTGGATACCCAACTCATGACGAGTCTGTTTTTCATGCTAATCCTTACCCTCAGGATCACTATAGGAGCTCATATGCCTTATTTCAATCTAATGTGTCTCCTGTTTTGTGTGATTATTGTGAGTCTTCTTATGGTGATGCTTGTATTTGTCCGTATCATGATTATGTGGATGCTACATGTGCAAGTTTTGAAAGAGAGATAAATGAATTGACTGATAAAATGATAGAGGACATGAAAAAGAGAATTGCAAAATATTCTTACTGTTTCAGTCATAGTAGGGGGAATTATAGTGAGCCTGACTTTAGTTTAAGATCTCCTACAACTGCACTTAGTCTTTGTAACGATTTTGAACCCTCTTATCCCGCTTGGCCCGATTTGAATAATGACATGCCTTTGCCTTGCATAGAGCAGGGGGAGGACTTTCCTAATTCTCTGTCATTTGACCGTGCACCCCACATTAGCTCACCTAATGACATCATTGAGGATCTCCTTGTTTCTGTTGACCCACCCACCCCTTTTTGTGAATCTTTTGAGTATGAAGAGGGGGAAGAATCTTTAACCCCACATTAGCTCACCTAATGACATCATTGAGGATCTCCTTGTTTCTCTTCCTTCATCATCTATCGTTATTACCATTATTACTTTGTCAGTCTTCCGGGTCATTCATTCAACAATTAAGGGAAGTCAAGAAGGGTTGAGGTGCTACACTTTTGGGGTCTTCAAATCGGCATTGAGAACATAGAGGGTGGAGAGTAGTTGGTAGTAGTTAAATTTAGTTCTTTGGTTTCTCTTTCTTCATTTTAGTTCATTTCAATTTCGAATTTCATAATTAGTTTCCAGACTCATTAATTTTATGCGACTTGGTCTGAGAGTTCTTGTAATTGTATTGAGATTGAGTTTAATTGAGTGAAAGTTCGGGTTTGGAAGGGAAATTAGAAACTCTCGTTTCGATTGTTGTATATATTTCTAAGGTAATTCCTTCAGACTCTACTTCGGTTTGGTCCTGAATCTTATTGCTTTGGTTGAGCCTAGACTAATCAGATTCTGTAGTTTAGTTGACTTTGTTTATGTCACTTTAATCATTAGTTTAGATTAGAAATTTGCAACTTAATTTTGCAAATCATCCCTGAGGACGACACCCCTAAGTTTTACAACAATAAACCGTACACTTGCGGAAGTTACAACAAGTTTTTGGCGCCGTTGCTGGGGATGACGTTGTGAAATTAGGTTGCGTCGAGTCATACTTTAGTTATTAGAGTCAATTGAGTCATTTTCTTTTTAATTTTAGAGTTGTGATTTTTAATTTTAGTTGGGTCGTTATTTCGTTTTAGTAATTTAGTTTAGTTTTGATTTTTGAATTTAGTTAGCATTTCAATATTTGTTTTTGTTGAGATTAGTTTCATCTTGATTTTTAGAGGTTGTTTGTTGCTGAAAAAAAAAAACAGTACTAACAAGTTTGGTTTATGTGCAGCAAAAAGTGAAAAGGTGGAACTGATCAGGAAAAAAATCAAAACAGTGCAGATTTTTCTACTGATACAGAATCTCTTTGAATTTTTTGGAGCAATTCTGGTGTGATTTTTGCTGTGCTAATATTATTCCTAGGTTAAGCATAATGTTTAGAGTCTGTGTGCATTTTTTTAGAAGTTTTGGAATTGTGTAGATTTTGCTGTGATTTTTGGAAAAAAAAAGAAAAAAAGAAAAAAAAATTGATTAGGTCCCATCTGAACAGAACTGTCACTGAATATTTCTCTCTCTCTTGTCCCACCTGCCTGGTGGTCGGTAGCCCGCCGGCGCCACGGTGCTCGCCGCCGTCGGACGGCTTGCCGGTACCATCAGTGAGAGCCCTCGGGGGAGTTTGGGTTTGCCGGTTGCTGCTATAACCGTGCCCAGCTCAGGGTTTTTGATCTGGAGGAATTAGGCTCTCTCTCTCTCTCTCTCTCTCTCTCTCTCTCTCTCTATCTCTTTCTCTGAAACAGAGCTCAAGTCCCACTGCTACACCTTCGGCCATAGCGAGAAGAGAACCGATGGTGTGAAGCCTGGTTCAAAGTCTAGTTCTACATCGCACGTTGCTGGAGGCCCTATCCCAACTTGGACCTGTTCCGGCGAAGTGAGAATCCCAGTCCAGCAACTGTTACTAGAGGTGAGTATTTTTCGACCCCTTTTGACACATTTACCCTGCCCGGAAACCGCCAACCGTGGCCTGGCCGACCTCACCGTTCGCTATCAGCTGACCCTCGACCTCCATCCTCCTCTTTCTTGGTGCCTCTACACCTCCCCGGTGACCCCTTCACCGTCGAGGTGCCACCACCCTTTTCTGTGCGGAATTGTTCCAACTCATTTGCCTCCCCCGTTTTCCACGTGATGTTATTTGGGTTACTTTGATTATCCTCAAGCCTTTTATTTCATTGTGGTTTTGTTTTGCTAATTGCCTCTAGGACGCTATTTTTTTGGGGTTCTGCTTGCTAACTGCCGCAAATTTGGTTTTTTAAGTAGCTGTAGTACTATTGGTTTATTAGTATTTGTGTATTTGTTCCCATGTTTTTAGTATCTAGGGTCTTGGGCTCACCTATTGGTCTTTTTTCACTTTATTTTTGCTTACTGGATCATGCTGCTACTAATATAGCGTTGCATAAGTGTGAGAGTTAGTCTTAGTTTTTGATTTAGTTTAGTTACCCCGAGTTTGTTTCCTTGTTGCTTAGTTTAGGGCTTGCTCCCTTTATTTTGTTATCATTGCTATTAAGAAGGGTCTTCAGTGTCAGCCTTGCCTCCCTGCGAGCAATCAGGGTGACTTTATTGGGCTAGTTTTCTTGTATTAGTCTCTGTTGTTTTTATTGTTTCTTGTCCTTGTTTATTTTGTGCATCTGTTTATTTCTTGTATTGATCTCTTTACCTTTTAGTTTCGGGGCCTGGTTCTTTTCCTAATATTTGGGTCCACCCGGGGATTATTTTGGGAGTTTTTTTCACTTACACCCCCATTAATCTTCAGGGAAAACTTATTGTGTTTTCAGTAGGATCTTTTAGTGCATTGCAAGAGGTGGGTGTTGGCAGCTTAAGCTAGTGGCAAGCAATGTAGTAGCTTCAGCCAGTCCTCCGAGAGGTAGTGGGGTTAGGAGGGGTGTAGGGTTTCGGAATGTGCGCTTAGCGTCTAAGAATATTGGGTATCTTAGGGGTAAGTCTATAGAATTAGTTAAGTCGCTGCTTAGGCGTAAGATTAACATAGCTTGTGTTCAAGAGACGAAGTGGGTGGGGGCTAAAGCCAGAGAAGT
This sequence comes from Selenicereus undatus, assembly GCA_017589665.1. NCBI lineage: Eukaryota > Viridiplantae > Streptophyta > Magnoliopsida > Caryophyllales > Cactaceae > Selenicereus > Selenicereus undatus. The sequence goes on from JACYFF010031957.1 coordinate 88,243,556, forward strand.
GGATGGGTGCAAATTATGGTATTCGGGGTCATTCAAGGCGAGGAATGGAGTTGGCATTTTGGTTGAGAAGGAGTTGGTAGACTTTGTTGTTGAAGTGAAGCGTAAGAGTGACCGAATTATGGCCATTAAGGTTTTGGTGGGTTCAAAATTCTTAAATGTGGTTAGTGTTTATGCTCCTCAAATAGGTTTGTCGGCCGATATTAAGAATCTATTTTGGGAAGATTTGGATATGGTCATTCAGGAGGTACCCCGGAACGAGAAACTTTTCATAGGAGGGGACTTTAATGGTCATATTGGTGCTAACTCAGACGGGTATGATTCGGCCCATGGGGGTTTCGGTTTTGGGGAGAGAAACAACGGAGGAGTTTCGGTGCTGGACTTTGCAGTGGTCTATGAATTGTTGGTGGTAAACTCCTATTTTACGAAGAAGGAGGACCACCTTGTGACCTTTAAGAGTGGCTCTTTAAAGACCCAAATTGATTACTTCCTAACGAGGGTAGATAGTCGGAGGTTTTGCAAGGATTGTAAGGTGATTTCTAGTGAGTATCTAGGAACTCAACATAGATTGCTAGTGTTGGTTGTGGAGTTCAAATGTTCAAAGTGGAAGAAGAGGAGAGTCAAGGACCCTAGAGTTAAATGGTGGTCCCTCACGAAGGAGAACGTTGTGTTATTATCAGAGAGGATGACTGAAGAAGGAGTTTGGAGGCTGGTAGAGGATGCATACACAATGTGGGAGGCAATGGCAGATTGCATTCGAAGGTTGGCTAAAGAAATCCTAGGTACTTCTAGAAGAGGTGGTAACAAAATGAAGGGTGCCTGGTGGTGGAACCAGGAGGTAAATGAGAAAGTCAAGGTGAAAAAAGAGGCATATGCTGATTTCATGAACAGTGGAGTAGAGGAGAAGAGAGAGATTAGCAGAGTTAGATATAAGGCAGCGAAGAAGGTAGCCAAGAAAGTTGTTGCGGTAGCTAAGAGCATGGCATATGATAGGTTGTATCATAGACTAGAGACCAAGGAAGGGGAGAAGGAAGTCTTTAAACTGGCGAGGGCTAGGGAAAGAAGAACAAGGGATCTAGGTGTTGTGAGGTGCATCAAGGATGAAAATGGTAAGGTATTGTCGAAGGATGCAGAAATCAAGGAGAGGTGGGAAAGATAATTTTCCAAACTCCTCAATGGTGAAGGGATGGAAGATTCCCAATGTAGGGAAAGAGAGTGCAGTGCTAGGCGACTTGATTCGCAAGTGTGTGGTCATATCAGCAAGGACAAGATTAAAGAGGCCTTAAAGAAGATGACCAATAGGAAGGCAGAGGGTCCAGACCAGATACCAGTGGAAGTGCTTGGGGGAGGAAGGATTAGAGTGGCTAACAAAGCTTTTCAATGTTATTTTTAGGACCACTAAGATGCCCAAAGAATGGAGGTCTAGTACAGTCATCCCTTTATACAAGAACAAAGGTGATATTCAAGATTGTAATAATTTTAGGGGTATAAAGTTGCTCAGTCACACTATGAAGTTATGAGAAAGGATGATTGATAGTAGGTTGCGGAAGAATGTTTCGATTTCAGACAACGAATTTGGTTTTATGCCAGGTAGGTCGACCACAGAGACGATTTACCTCCTTAGAAGGCTCATGGGTTTGTACAGAGATAGAAAGGTGGATATTCACATGGTGTTCATTGACCTAGAAAAAGCATATGATAGAGTTCCACGGGATGTGTTATGGAGATGCTTGGAAGAGAAATGAGTTTCACCCTTGTATATTTGAGTTATTAAGGATACGTACGAGGGATGTAGGATGAGTGTTATGATGCCAAAAGGGGTCACCAATGACTTTTTCGTTGGTATGGGCCTGCACTAGGGTTCAGCCTTGAGCCATTTTCTTTTCACTCTAGTTATGGATGAACTTACAAGAGGGATTCAAGATGAGCTACCTTGGTGTATGCTTTTTGCAGATGACATTGTTCTTATCGATGAGACCAGATAGGGAGTTAATGACAAGTTGGAGAGATGGAGGCATAATATGGAATCTAGAGGTTTTAGAGTTAGTAGACCGAAAACGGAATACCTTCATTGTTGTTTCAGTAGAAAGGTAGATGAGGGGGGAAGAGTTACCCTGGATGGGAGGCTAATACCTAAGGTCAATAAGTTTAAGTATCTAGGCTCGATCATTCAGTAGAATGGGGATATTGACGAAGATATTAAACAACGAATAAAAGTGGACTGGCAAAAATAGAGGTATACCTCAGGTGTGCTGTGTGATAAGAGGGTTCCCCTTGGATTAAAAAGCAAAGTCTATTGTATGGTTGTTAGACCGGCTGTTCTTTATGGATCGGAATGTTGGCCTCTAAAAAAGGCGCAAGCTCAAAGGTTGATGATAGCAGATATGAGGATGATTAGGTGGATATGTGGTTATACGAAGATAGACAGAATTAGGAATGGAGTAATCAGGGACTTAGTTAAAGTAGCTCCCATCGAAGATAAGATGAGAGAAACAAGACTCCGATTGTTTGGCCATGTGAAAAGGAGGAATGTGGACGCTCCAGTGAGGAGATGTGAGAGGATCAACATCCCCGAAGGCAAAAGAGGGAGGGGACGACCTAAGAAGAGTTTGGACGAGGTGATTATAGAGGACTTGAAAGTCGTCGGTTTGACGGATGACCTGACTCAGGATAGGAAGCTGTGGCGGGACAAGATCAAGATCTTAGATTGCAGAGAGTCAACCCCGTAGTTGTGTTTCGGTGGTTACGACATAGTGCTGGTAGTGGTTTTTCGTATGTTGTGTTTGTCTATAGGTTGTACTGTCGTCTGGGAAGAGATATCGTTTGCTTACCTCTGGGTGTTAAGGTACATTACCTTCCTCTGTAATATTGTTCTTTTGTTATATAGCTTTAGCAACTAGTCCTTTTAATATATCTTAGTCATTCCTTGCTTGTGTTCTTAATTTTCCCATTAAATGTTTTCGCGAAATCTTTCTTATATTAAATATTTTCACAAAACCCTTTTTTTGTGGGTCTCTTGGAATCAGCCTCCCTACGGGTAGAAATGCCGGTAGAGGTAAGGTTGCCTATAACTGAATCTCCCCAGACCCCGCAAAAGCGGAACCCACTAGGAGGTGTTATTGTTGTTGTTGTTGTTGTTGTTGTGATTTTTGGAATTAATTTCCTATTTGCATTTTTCTGCACTGTTTGGGAACAGAAAAAAAAATCAAGAACAAATATATTTATGTTCCTTGTGATAGTGTTGAATTTCCTATATACAGAGTTCTAATTTTAGAAATTTTAATTTTTAGCTTTAATTTTGTTTTAGGTTTTTGATTTAAGAAAATGGTGTACATGCTTTGTGTGAGTACTTCTTTTCCATTTTTTGTATAAGGTTACTTTTTGATGTTTGAGTCTTTTGGGTCTTTTTTTTCTTTTGGTCATATGGTTTTCTTTTTGTTAGTTTATTTTGTCAACTTAATTATAAAGGTGTCTAGTTTTAGTTTTAGTCAATAGTTTATAGAGTCCGTGTTCTTCCTTTTACTTTTTCTTTCATTAATAGGAAAAAAATATCCAAAAAAAAGAAAAAAAATTGAAAATCCTAAAAAATTGAAAAGTTCTTAAAATTGAAAAAGAAGCGTCAAGCATGCCAGTTTTCAATTTCTCACAATTTGAGCACGAACCTTTCTGGAGTTATTTATTGAGACTTAATGATTATCATCCCTAATCAATTCACAATTTTGCAAAATGGGCAATTTGCGAGGTCCTCGCTGTGGGTTTGAATTCTGAATCTAGAGGTTATGTCGAGTTTGCTTGTCCTGGAGGCTTAGTAGGATTATTATCTAAAACTCAAGATGAAGCTTGGGATTTCTTTGAAAGTTAGCCTAGGATACCAATGCGTTTGGCCAAGCTAAAAAGAATTTTGGACACCCAACTCATGACAAGTCTGTTTTTCATGCTAATCCTTACCCTCAGGATCACTATAGGAGCTCATATGCCCCATTTCAGTCTAATGTGTCCCTTGTTTTGTGTGATTATTGTGAGTCTTCTTATGGAGATGCTTGTAATTGTCCATATCATGATTATATGGAAGCTAGATGTGCAAGTGTTGAAAAGAAGATAAATGAATTGACTGATAAAATGATAGAGGACATGAAAATGAGAATTGTTGAATATTTTTACTATTTCAGTCATACTAAGAGGAATTATAGTGAGCCTGACTTTAGTATAGGATCTCCTACAACTGCAGTTAATCTTTATGATGATTTTGAACCTTCTTATCTCGCTCGACCCGATTTGAATAATAACTTGCCTTTGCCTTGCTTAGAGCAAGATGAGGACTTCACTAATTCACTATCATCTGACCTTGTACCCCACATTAGCTCACTTAATGACATCACTGAGGATGTCCTTGTTTCTTTCAACCCGGCCACCCCTTTTTATGAATCTTTTGAGTTTGAGGAGGGGGAAGAATCTGTGGGAAATTGTGAGTTAGATATGAATGTCACAACTGATGAGCATCATTAGAGAGATGAGATAGAAGAAGCTATTTTACAGGAGACATGTGTGGAGGTCATTGAACCCACTAAATTGGAATTTAATGATGATATTCTTTTTATAGAATATGAATATTTTGCATGTGACTTTGATGACAATGAAAGTTTCGATGAGGGTTTCTATACTGAATATGAATCTTTCTCTTTTTACCCCATCCTTACTGACATTCTCTTTTAATCTCACAAGTTTAAAGTTGCTGAGTCTAAGGCCATTGTCACTGAACATTTTGCTTTAGACCAGACTCTTGCGCATGTTGAATTTAATAGACTTGTGGACTTTGCACCCACTATCTTGCCTACACCGCTCATTCATGATGATATACTTTCTAGGCCAATGACCCACCGGCTGGCTAGTTTGAATTACATATGCTTGTTTTACGTGTTTGGGCCCCCATGTTGAATAAATCGAAGAGGGCTCTTTCTTGTGCTTCATTGCCATGGTGGATGTACTCTTTTTGGATCCAACTTTGTACTTCTTATTGTTTCTATGATATTGAGAGTTGGTCTTCTGTGTTCGATGAGCTACTTCGTGCTCTAATAGGTTTTGATTTGCATAGCGCTGTTTCATTTGATATGGAGTGTTTGATGCTCTGCTAGCCGAGTTTTGATTGATGATTGTGTTGAGATAGCTCGGGTGTACTTAACACCCGACCTAGTTTGCTAAGAATTCTCTTCTCTTCTTATCTCTTTTTCTCCTTTACTTTTTCTTTTCCTCTTGCATAGTTGGATGCTTTTCTTTTTCTCCTTGGTGTATATATGTTGTACATTTGTTTTTTGAGTCATGTCCTTTTTATTTTGACTCTTGTTTTTATTTGTTTTCTTTCTGGGTTTTATGTTGTGGTTTTATGGTTCTTTTCACTCCCAATTAGAACATTGTAAAATTTAGGTGTGAGGGTGGGGAAACTTTGAAAAAATTAAAAAAAAATTTGAATTTTTTTTGAAAAATCCCCTATGCTTTAGCTATTAGCTTGTATGTAAGTGTGATGTGCATGATAGGTCTTTGTCCTTAGTGTGTCATTCTTAGCTCTAATTCTAACCCCAAATTGTTCATTATCAATGTGTAATCCAATCCTTATTTATACTATCATCATTATCTTAAGGTCTTAGTCTCCTATGATTGGCTCTCCAACTTATCTTTGACACGATTATTTTGGTTTTGTTTGCATTCCCAAAAAACAAAAAAAAAATGAAAATGAAAAAAAGAGAAAGAAAAGAAGAAAAAAAATAAGATTTGGAAAGACAAGTATCCCTTTGAGGCATGAGCTACTAGGCGTTAACCTTTGAGGCATGTGCTACTGGTGTTACCCTTTGAGGCAGTTCAGCTACTAGGAAAACTTACTTCCTATGTTAATAAGTCAATAATGTATTTTGTGTCAGTCAAGTGGGATTGAGTTTGATTCTGGTAAACCTAAGCTCTAGGATGATGATGCACTTACACACAAGCACTGGGATTGATTCAACGTTTTGATGTACGGTGGGGTGAAAAATTAGTGCTTTGATGCCATCCATGGGGTAGAGAGCCTTGATGAGTACATTCTGTTTATATATAGGCCAATATCTTTGCTACATGGGTGATTTGGCTAGTTACAATGAGCACAGTCTTCTCTCTTGTATATTTATGTTTGTAAATTCAACTTATTTTTCTGTTCCTATATCTCTTTTCCTTTTTCATTTTCTCTTAAAGATTTTGTTGGTATATCTTCTGCAAACCCTCACGAGACCTTACTCGTCCACTGGGGGTAATTTAGGGATTTAAAGGGCTTATTACCCAGGATAAGTGCGACCGTGATTCCTAGAAAAGTGAGTTAGAATTTTATTTTCTTTTCTAGGATTTTTAGCTTTATTTTACTCGAGGATGAGCAAAACATAGGTGTGGGGGTATTCGTTCAACCATAAATATATTTTATACCCTTTTATTATCTATAATTGCTCAAAATAAATTATTAAATTAGAATTTTAATATTGTTTTGTTCATTTTGTGGGAATTTTTAGGAAAGGATGAATAATTAGTTTAAAATGGAGCTGGATCAAGTGAGGAAAGAAGAAGGAAGCAAAGAGGAGCTTAGCAGCCCAAACAAGTTCCGCGACCCAGTCCACCCTTACATTCCCTACCCTTTCTCTCCTTCTTTCTCTCTCACAGGATGACCCAGAGCTGTTGTCGGCCTCTCCCTGTTGCCTTCTGGTGAGCCCAATGGGCCAATCCTCCTTCTTTTCTTTTTTTTGGTTTTTTCCCCCTTCCACTTTCTTTTCTTCCTGGGCTAGGCCCAACATGTGCCTCCTATCTTACCTAGCCAGCGCTCCCCCATTATCTCTTACCATATTGGGCATGCATGTTATTCAATCTCTACGACCTAGTCCTCTGTTTATTATCCTAGAATCCAGCCTGCCTTTTTTTTTTCATTTAATCCCTCACACGCCTGTCTCACGTGATCTCTAAACTGTCTTCTTGCCTTCTTCCATGGCTGCACTACCAAGAAACAGAACAAACCCAAGCTCCATTTTTCTTCTCTCAGAAGCAGAAGCCGTGTCTTTTCTTCTCCCCCATAACCGTTGCTCACCCTTTCTCTCTCCTCCTTCATCAAATACCGTTATTACCATTATCACTTCGTCAGTTTTCTGGGTCATTAATCCAACAATTAAGGGAGGTCAAGAAGGGTTGGGGAGCTGCATTTTTGGGGTGTTCAAATGGGGATTGAGAGCATAGAGGGTGGAGGGTAGAGAGTAGTTGGTAATAGTTAATTTTAGTTCTTTGGTTTCTCTTTCATAGTTTTAGTTCATTTCAGTTTTGAATTTCATAATTAGTTTCCAAACTCATGAATTTTATGCGACTTGGTCTGAGAGTTCTTGTAATTGTATTGAGATTGAGTTTAATTAAGTGAAAATCAGGGTTTGGAAGGGAAATTAGAAAATCTTGTTTCGATTGTTGAATATATTTCTGAGCTAATTCTTTCAAACTCTATTTCGGTTTAAACGTGAATCTTTTTGCTTTGCTTGAGTTTAGACAAATCAGATTCTGCTATTTAGTTGACTTTGTTTATGTCACTTTCATCCTTAGTTTAGATTAGAAATTTGTAACTTAATTTCATAAATCATCCCTGAGGACGACTCCCGTAAGTTTTGCAACGATAAACCGTATACTTACGAAAATTACAACAAGTTTTTGGCGCCGTTACCGGGGTTGGCGTTGTGAAATTAGGTTGCGTCGAGTCATACTTTAGTTATTAGTCGTTGGAGTCATTTTCATTTTAATTTTAGAGTTGTGATTTTTAGTTTTAGTTGAGTCGTTATTTCGTTTTAGTAATTTAGTTTGGTTTTGATTTTTGAATTTAGTTAGTATTTCGATTTTTGTTTTTGTTGTGATTAGTTTCATCTCGATTTTTAGAGCTTATTGTTGTAGAAAAAAAAAACAGTACTAATTAGTTTGGTTTATGTGTAACAAAAAGTGAAAAGGTAGAACTGATTAGGGAAAAAAAATAGAACAGTGAGGATTTTTCTATTGATATTGAATCTATTTGAATTTTCTTGAGAAATTTTGGTGTGATTTTTGCTGTGTTGATATTGTTTCCAGGTTCAGCATAACGTTTAGAGTCTATGTACATTTTTCTGGAATTTTTGGAATTGTGTAGATTTTTTTATGATTTTTGGAATTAATTTCCTATTTGTATTTTTCTACACTGTTTGGGAACAGACAAAAATCAGGAAAAAATATATTTATGCTCCCTGTGATAGTGTTGAATTCCCTATATATAGAGTTCTCATTTTAGGAATTTTAAATTTCAACCTTAATTTTGTTTTAGGTTTTCGATTTAAGAAAATGATGTACATGCTTTGTTTGTGTGCTTCTTTTCTATTTTTTGTATTAGGTTACTTTTTGATGTTTGAGTCTTCTGGGTCTTTTTTTTCTTTTGGTCATATGGTTTTCTTTTTGTTAGTTTATTTTGTTAACTTAGTTATGTAGGTGTCTTGTGTTAGTTTTAGTCAATAGTTTATAGAGTCCTTGTTCTTCCTTTTACTTTTTCTTTCATTAATAGGAAAAACAAATATCCAAAAAAAAAATAAAAAAAATTTGAAAATCCCAAAAAAATTGAAAAAGAAGCTTCAAGCATGCCAGTTTTCAATTTCTCACAATTCGAGCGTGAACCTTTATGGATTTATTTATCGAGATTAATGATTATCATACTCAATCGATTCACAATTTTGCAAAATGGGCAATTTGCGAGGTCATCGCTGTGGGTTTGGATGCAGAATCTAGAGGTTATGTCGACTTTGTTTGTCCTGGAGGATTAGTAGGATTATTATCTAGAACTCAACATGAAGCTTGAGATTTCTTTGAAAAATTAGCCTAGGATACCTATGCGTTTGACGAAGCTAAAAAGAATTTTGGATACCCAACTCATGACGAGTCTATTTTTCATGCTAATCCTGTCCCTCATGATCACTATAGGAGCTCATATGCCACATTTCAGTCTAATGTGTCTCCTGTTTTGTGTGATTATTGTGAGTTTTCTTATAGCGAAGCTTGTAATTGTCCGTATCATGATTATGTTGATGCTACATGTGTAAGTGTTGAAAAGAAGATAAATGAATTGACTGATAAAATGATAGAGAACATGAAAAAGACAATTGTTGAATATTCTCACTGTTTCAGTCATAGAAGGGGGAATTATAGTGAGCATGACTTTAGCATAGGATCTCCTACAACTGCAATTATCTTTATGATGATTTTGAACCCTTTTATCTCGCTCGGCCCGATTTGAATAATGACTTCCCTTTGCCTTGCATAGAGCAGGAGGAGGAGTTCTCTAATCACTATCATCTGACCTTGTCCCCCACATTAGCTCACCTAATAACATCACTGAGGATGTCCTTGTTTCTGTCGACCCACCTACCCCCTTTTATGAATCATTTGAGTTTGAGGAAGGGAAGAATCTGCGAGAAATTGTGAGTTAGATATGAGCATCACAACTTATGAGCAGCATGAGATAGAGGAGACAGAAGAAGCTATTTTACGGGAGACATGTGTGGTAGTCATTAAACCCACTAAATTGGAATTTAATGATGATATTCTTTCTATAGAATATGAAGCTTTTGCATTTGAGTTTGATGACGATGAAAGTTTCGAAGAGGGTTTCTGTGCTGAATATGAATCTTTTTCTTTTGACCCCATCCTCACTGACCTCGTCCTTGAGTCGCACAAGTCTAAATTTTTCAAGTTTGAGGCCATTGTCACTGAACATTTTGCTTTAGACCAGAGTCTTATGCATATTGAATTTAATAGACTTGTGGATTTTACACCCAATATCTTGCCTAGACCGCTCATTCATGATGATATACTTTCCACGCCAATAACCCACCGGCTGGCTAGTTTGAATTACATTTGCCTGTTTGATGTTTGCCTCTACGTTCGATAAGTTGAAGAGGGCGCTTACTTGTGCCTCATTGACATGGTGGATGTACTTTTTTTGGATGCAACTCTGTACTTCTTATTGTTTCTATGATATTAAGAGTTGGTCTTCTATGTTCAACATGCTACTTCGTGTTCTAATAGGTTTTGGTTTGCTTAGCGTTGTTTCATTTGATATGAAGTGTCTGATGCTCCGTGAGTTGAGTTCTGACCGGTGATTGTGTTGAGATAGCTCAGGTGTACTTAGCACCCGACCAGGTTTGCTACGAATTCTCTTCTCTTCTTATCGCTTTTTCTCTTTTTCTTTTTCTTTTCCTTTTGTATAGTTGGCTGCTTTTCTTTTTCCCTTTGGTGTATATATGTCGTACATTTGTTTTTTGAGTCATGTCCATTTTATTTTTTACTCTTGTTTTTATTTGTTTTCTTTCTGGGTTTTATTCTATGGTTTTATGGTTCTTTTCACTCCTGATAAGGGTGAGAATTATGTGCGGGGGTGGGGACACTTTGAAAAAGCTTTGAAAAGAATTTTAAAAAAATTGAAAAAATGTGAAAAATCACCTTTGCTTTGACTATTAGCTCGTATGTAAGCATGATGTGCATGATAGGTCTCTGTACTTAGTGTGCCATTCTTAGCCCTAGTCCTAACCCCAATTGTTCATTACTGATGTGTAATCTAATCCTTATTTATGCTATTATCATTATCTTAAGGTCTTAGTCTTCTATGATTGGCTCTCCCACTTGTCTTTGACACGATTATATTGGTTTTGTTTGCGTTTCAAAAAAAGAAAAAAATCAAAAATCAAAATGAAAATGAAAAAAAGAGAAAGAAAAAAAGAAAAAAAAAGATTTGGAATGACAAGTATCCCTTTAAGGCATGAGCTACTGTCCATTACCCTTTGAGGCATGTGCGATTGGGTGTTACCCTTTGAGGCAATCCTGCTACTGGGAAAGCTTGCTTCCTATGTTAATAAGTCAATAATGTAGTTTGTGTCGGTCAAGTGGGATTGAGTTTGATTCTGGTAAACCTAAGCCCTAAGACGATAATGCACTTACACACGAGCACTGGGATTGATTCAAAGTTTTGATGTACAGTGGGGTAAAAAATTAGTGCTTTGATGTCATCTGTCGGGTAGAAAGCCTTGATGAGTACATTCTATTTATATATAAGCCAATATCTTTGCTATATGGGTTATTTAGTTAGTTAGAATGTGCACAGTCTTCTCCCTTGTATATTTATGTTTGTAAATTGAAACTGTTTTTCAATTCCTGTATCTCTTTTCCTTTTTCATTTTGTTTTATAGATTTTATGGGTATATCTTCTACAAACCCTCACGAGAACTTACTCTTCCACTAGGGGTAACCTAGGGGTTTAAAGGGCTTATTACAAATGCTCAGCGCAACCGCGATTCCTATAAAAGTAAGTTAGTATTTTCTTTTGTTTTCTAGGATTTTTATTTTTATTTTACTCGAGGACGAGCAAAACTTAGGTGCGGGGTAGTTGTTCAACCATAAATATATTTTGTACCTTTTTATTATCTAATAATTTCTCAAAATAAATTATTAAATTAGAATTCTAATATTGTTCTGTTTATTTTGTAGGAATTTTTGGGAAAGGATGAATAATTAGTTCAAAATGGAGCTGGATCAAGTGAGGAAAGAAGAAGGAAGCAAAGAGGAGCTTAGTAGCCCAACCAAGTTCCGCGGCCCAATCCACCCTCACCTTCCCTTCCCTTTCTCTCCTTCTTTCTTTCTCACAGGCTGGCCCAGAGCTGCTGTTGGTCTCTCTTTGTTGCCTTCTCGTGAGCACAACTGACCAATCCTCCTTCGTTTTTTTTTTGTTTTTTTCCCCCTTCTACTTTCTTTTCTCGTTGGGCTAGGCCCAACATGCTCCTCCTGTCTTACCCAGCCAGCACTTCCCCATTATGTCTTTTCATGTTAGGCCTGCATGTTGTTCAAGCTCTGGGGCCCAATCCTCCGTTTATTGTCCTAGAATCCAGCATGCCTTTTTTTTTTTTTCATTTAATCCCTCGCACGCCTCTCTCACGTGATCTCCAAACTGTCTTCTCATCTTCTTCCATGGCTACACTGCCAAGAAACAGAACAAACCCGAGCTTCACTTTTCTTCTCTCAGAAGCAGAAGTTGTGCCTTTTCTTCTCCCCCATAACCGTTGCTCAGCCTTTCTCCTCCTCCTTCATCATCTATCTCTATCACCATTATCACTTTGTCAGTTTTTCGGGTCATTAATTCAACAATTAAGGGAGGTCAAGAAGGGTTTAGGAGCTACGTTTTTGGGGTCTTCAAATGGGGATTGAGAGCATAGAGGGTTGGGGTTAGAGAGTAGTTGGTAGTAATTAATTTTAGTTCTTTGGTTTCTCTTTCTTCGTTTTAGTTCATTTCAATTTCGAGTTTCATAATTAGTTTCCAGACTCATGAATTTTATGCAACTTGGCCTGAGAGTTCTTGTAGTTGTATTGAGATTGAGTTTAATTGAGTGAAAATCCGGGTTTGGAAGGGAAATTAGAAACTCTCGTTTCGATTGTTGAATATATTTATGAGCTAATTCCTTCAGACTCTACTTCGGTTTGGTCCTGAATGTTATTGCTTTGCTTGAGTTTAGACTGATCATATTCGGTTGTTTAGTTGACTTTAATTATGTCACTGTAATCCTTAGTTTAGAGTAAAAATTTGCAACTTAATTTCGCAAATAATCCCTGAGGACGACATCCGTAAGTTTTATAACGATAAACCGTATACTTGCGGAAATTACAAGAAGTTTTCGGCGCTGTTATCGGAGATGACATTGTGAAATTAGGTTGCGTCGAGTCATACTTTAGTTATTAGAGCCGTTCGGGTTATTTTCGTTTTAATTATAGAGTTGTGATTTTTAGTTTTAGTTGAATCGTTATTTTGTTTTAGTAATTTAGTTTAGTTTTGATTTTTGAATTTAGTTAGTGTTTTGGTTTTTGCTTTTGTTGAGATTAGTTTCATCTTGATTTTTAGAGGTTATTTGTTGGTGAAAAAAATAAAACAGTACTAATCAGTTTGCTTTATTTGCAGCAAAAAGCGACAAGGTAGAACTGATTATGAAAAAAATCAAAACAGTGCATATTTTTATACTGATACAGAATCTATTTGAATTTTCTGGAGCAATTTTGGTGTGATTTTTGTTGTTTTAATATATTTTTTTCTTAGTTCACATAATTTTTAGAGTATGTGTGCACTTTTCTAGAATTTTTGGAATTGTGTAGATTTTTATGTGATTTTTGGAAATAATTTCTGATTTGCATTGTTTTGCACTATTTGGGAATAGAAGAAAATCTGGAAAAAATATATTTATGTTCCTTGTGATAGTGTTGAATTTCTTATATATAGAGTTCTAATTTTAGGAATTTTATTTTTGGCTTAGTTTTGTTTTAGGTTTTTGATTTAAGAAAATGGTGTGCATGCTTTGTGTGTGTGCTTCTTTTCTATTTTTTGTATTAGGTTACTTTTTTATGTTTGACTCTTTTTGGTCTTTCTTTTCCTTTGGTTATATGGTTTTCTTTTTGTTAGTTTATTTTGTTAACTTAATTATTTAGGTGTCTTGTTTTTGTTTTAGTCATTAGTTTATAGAGTCCTTGTTTTTCCTTTTACTTTTTCTTTCATTAATAGGAAAAAAAATCCCAAAAAAATTGAAAAGTTCTTAAAATTGTAAAAGAAGTTTCAAGCATGCCAGTTTTTAATTTTCTACAATTCGAGCACGAACCTTTCTAAAGTTATTTATCGAGACATAATGATTATCGTGCTCAATCGATTCATAATTTTGCAAAATGGGCAATTTACGATATCATCGCTATCGGTTTGAATTTTGAATCTGGAGGATTTGTCTAGTCTGTTTGTCCTGGAGGATTATTAGGACTATTATCTAAAACTCAAGATGAAGTTTGGGGTTTCTTTGAAAAATTAGCCTGGGATACCTATGTGTTTGACCAAGCTACAAAGAATTTTGGATACCCAACTCATGGCGAGTCTATTTTTCATACTAATCCTTACCCTCAGGATCACTATAGGAGCTCATATGCTCCATTTCAGTCAAATGTGTCTCATGTTTTGTGTGATAGTTGTGATCTTATCATGATGCTTGTAATTGTTCGTATCGTGATTATGTGGATGCTGCATGTGCAGGTGTTGAAAAGAAGATAAATGAATTGGCTGATAAAATGATAGAGGACATGAAAAAGAGAATTGTTGAATATTCTCACTGTTTCAGTCATAGTAAGGGGAATTATAGTGACCTGAATTTAGTTTAGGATCTCCTACAACTACAATTAGTCTTTATGACAATTTTGAACCCTCTTATCTCGCTCAGCCTGATTTGAATAATGACATGCCTTTGCCTAGCGTAGAACAAGAGGAGGACTTCCCTAATTCTCTATCATTTGACCTTGCACCCCACATTAGCTTACCTAATGACATCACTAAGGATGTCCTTGTTTTTGTCGACCCACCCTCCCCTTTTTATGAATCTTTTGGGTTTGAGGAGGGGGAAGAATCTGCAAGAAATTGTGAGTTAGATATGAGCATCACGACTGATAAGCATCATGAGAAAGATGACACAGAAGAAACTCTTTTACAGGAGACATGTGTAGAGGTCATTGAACCCACTAAATTGGAATTTAATGATGATAGTCTTTCTATAGAATATGAATCTTTTGCATATGAGTTTGATGACAATGAAAGTTTCGATGAGGGTTTATGTGTTGAATATGAATCTTTTTCTTTTGACCCCATTCTTACTAACATCCTCTTTGAATATCACAAGTCTAAATTTGTTAAGTCTGAGGCCATTGTCACTGAACAATTTGCTTTAGTCCAGAGTCTTGCGCATATTGAATTTAATAGACTTGCGGACTTTGCACCTACTATCTTGCCATGACCGCTCATTCATGTTGATATACTTTCTAGGCCAATGAACCACCGACTGGCTAGTTTGAATTACATTTGCCTGTTGGATGTTTAGGCCCCTACGTTCGATAAGTTGAAGATGGCCCTTACTTGTGCTTCATTGACATGATGGATGTACTCTTTTTGGATCCAACTCTATACTTCTTATTATTTCTATGATATTGATAGTTGGTCTTTTGTGTTCGATAAGCTACTTCGTGCTCTAATAGGTTTTGATTTGCGTAGCGCTGTTTCATTTGATATGGAGTGTCTGATGATCTGCGAGTCGAGTTTTGATCAGTGATTGTGTTGAGATAGGTCGGGTGTACTTAGCACCCGACCTGGTTTACTAAGAGTTCTCTTCTCTTCTTATCGCCTTTTCTCTTTTTCTTTTTCTTTTCTTTTTGTATAGTTGGCTGCTTTTTTTTTTGTCTTTGGTGTATATATGTCGTACATTTGTTGTTTGAGTCATGTCCATTTTATTTTTGACTCTTGTCTTTATTTGTTTTCTTTATGGGTTTTATTTTGTGGTTTTATGGTTCTTTTCACTCCTAACGAGGACATTGTGAGATTTAGGTGTGGGGATGGGGAAACTTTGAAAAAACTTTGAAAAATTGCAAAAAAAAATTGAAATTTTTTGAAAAATCCCCTAAGCTTTTACTATTAGCTTGTATGTAGCCGTGATGTGTATGATAGGTCTTTGTCCTTAGTATGCCATTCTTAGCCCTAATTCTAACCCCAATTGTTCATTATTGATGTGTAATCCAATCCTTATTTATACTCTCATCATTATCTTAAGGTATTAATCTTCTATGATTGGCTCTCGCACTTGTCTTTGACACGATTATTTTGGTTTTGTTTGCATTCAAAAAAAACAAAAAAAAAACAAAAAAAAGAAAATGAAAAAAAAGAGAAAGAAAAAAAGAAAAAAAGAAGAATTAGAATGACAAGTATCCCTTTGAGGCATGCATTACTGGGTGTTACCCTTTGATGCATGTGCTACTGGGTGTTACCCTTTGAGGTAATTCTACTGCTAGGAAAGCTTGCTTCCTATGTTAATAAGTCAATAATGTAGTTTGTGCCAGTCAAGTGGGATTGAGTTTGATTCTGGTAAACCTAAGCCCTAGAATGATGATGCACTTACACACAAGCACTAGGATTGATTCAAAGCTTTGATGTACAATGGGGAGAAAAATTAGTGCTTTGGTGTCATCCATGTGGTAGAGAGCCTTGATGAGTACATTCTGTTTATATACAGGCCAATATCTTTGCTACATGGGTGATTTGGTTAGTTAGAATGTGCACAGTCTTCTCCCTTGTATATTTATGTTTGTAAATTCATACTGTTTTTCTGTTCCTTTATCTCTATTCCTTTTCATTTTCTTTTATAGAATTTGTGGGTATATCTTCTGCAAACCCTCACGAGACCTTACTCGTCCACTAGGGGTAACCTAGGGGTTTAAAGGGCATGTTGCACATGATAAGTGCAACCGTGATTTCTACAAAAATGAGTTAGGATTTTATTTTCTTTTCTAGGATCTTTAATTTTATTTTACTCAAGGACGAGCAAAACTTAGGCGTGGGGGTATTTTTTCAACCATAACTTATGATATTTTATACCCTTTTATTATCTAATAATTGCTCAAAATAAATTATTAAATTAGAATGTTAATATTGTTTTGTTTATTTTGTAGGAATTTTTTGAAAAGGATGAATAATTAGTTCAAAATGGAGTTGGATCAAGTGAGGAAAGAAGAAGGAATCAGAAAGGAGCTTAGCAGCCCAAACAAGTTCCGGGGCCCAGTCCACCCTCACCTTCCTTTCCCTTTGTCTCCTTCTTTCTCTCTCACGGGCCAGCCCAGAGCTGTTGTTGGTCTCTCTTTGTTGCCTTCTCGTGAGCCCAATAGACCAATCCTCCTTCTTTTCTTTTTTTTTTTTTTTTCACCTTTCACTTTCTTTTCTCGCTGGGCTATGCCCAACACGCGCCTCCGATCTTACCCAACTAGTGCTTCCTTATTATCTCTTTCCGTGTTGGGCATGCGTGTTATTCAAGCTTCGTGTCCCAATCCTCCAGTTGTAGTCCTAGAATCCAGCCTGCCTTTTTTTTTTTCGTTTAGTCCCTCGCACGCCTGTCTCACGTGATCTCCATACTGTCTTTTCGACTTCTTCCATGGCTGCACTGTGTAGAAATAGAAAGAACCCGAGCTCCATTTTTCTTCTATTAGAAGCAGAAGTTGTGCCTTTTCTTCTCCCCCATAACTGCGACTCACCCTTTTTCTCTGCTCCTTCATCATCTATCATTATTACCATTATCTCTTCGACTGTTTTCTGGGTCATTAATTCAACAATTAGGGGAGGTCATGAAGGCTTGAGGAGTTGCGTTTTTGGGGTCTTTAAATCGAGAAAGAGAGCATTGAGCGTCGAGGGTAGAGAGTAGTTGGTAGTAGCTAATTTTAGTTCCTTGGTTTCTCTTTCTTCGTTTTAGTTCATTTCAGTTTCAAATTTCATAATTAGTTTCCAGACTCATGAATTTTATGCGACTTGGTCTTAGAATTTTTGCAATTTTATTGAGATTGAGTGTAATTGAGTGAAAATCTGGGTTTGGAAGGGTAATTAGAAACTCTTGTTTCGATTGTTGATTATATTTCTGAGCTAATTCCTTCAGACTCTACTTCCGTTTGGTCCTAAATCATATTGCTTTGCTAGAGCTTAGACTAATCAAATTCTGCTTTTTGGTTGACTTTAATTATGTCACTTTAATCCTTAATTTAGATTAGAAATTTGCAATTTAATTTCACAAATCATCCCTA
The DNA here is from genome assembly GCA_017589665.1 of Selenicereus undatus. Lineage (NCBI taxonomy): Eukaryota > Viridiplantae > Streptophyta > Magnoliopsida > Caryophyllales > Cactaceae > Selenicereus > Selenicereus undatus. The sequence continues at coordinate 88,261,226 of JACYFF010031957.1, forward strand.
AGGACGACACCCGTAAGTTTTACCACAATAAACCATATACTTGCAGAAATTACAACTGGCTACCTCCTAAGAAGTGCTCTGTTTGGGTCGAGAGCTCGACCTTCTTTTCTATGCTTGCACGAGATCGGTGAGTGTATATATATCGGCATTTTCAATAGGCTCCCCCACCAAATAGGTTTAAGACACTGCCCATTTACCTTAAATGAATTGGTTGACTTACTTCACACCTCTACCACCTGAGGAAAGACCTTAGTAACTTGAAATGGTCCAGACCACTGGGATCTCAGCTTGTCCGGAAATAACCTCAACTTGGAGTTGAACAATATAACCATTTCACCTCCACAAATTGCTTCTTCATAATGTGCTTGTCATGCTATCTCTTAGTCCCTTCTTTGTAAACCTTAGAACTCTCGTATGGTTCCATCCTTAATTCATCGAGCTCACTTAATTACAACATCCATCTCTCACTGGCCACCTTAAAATCAAAATTCATAATTTGAATACCCCAATACACCTTGTGGTCCAGCTCTATCGGTAAATGACAAGATTTTTCAAACACTAACTGATATGGAGTAGTACCTAGAGGAGTCTTGTAGGCGATTTGGTATGCCTGTAGAGCATCGTCAAGTTTCAAAAACCAATATTTGTGGGACTGATCAATCGTCTTCTCTAAGATACTCTTCAAGTCACGGTTGGAGGGCTCAACTTGGCTGCTAGTTTGGGGTTGATAAGGTGTAGCAACCTTATGAAAAACCCCATATTTTTTCAAGTGAGACTCCAAAGGCTTGTTGTAAAAATAAGTCTCATTATCATTTAAGAGAGCCCTTGGTGTGCCAAATCTTATGAAAATATACTTCTTTAGAAACTTGATAACCACCTTGGGGTCATTGTTAGGGGTGGCAATAGATTCCACCCATTTCTAGACATATTTTACCGACGCAATGATTTAGAGATTATTGTGAGATGGAGGGAATGGACCCATAAAGTCAATTCCACAATCAGCAAAGAGCTCCACCTCAAGAATCCCACTTTAAGGTATCTCATACAGTCCAGAAATATTCCCCATTCATTGACATCGATCGCAGGTAAGCACAAATTTCCTTGTATCGTTTAAGAGTGAACCAATAGAAGCTCGCTTGAAGAACCTTAGCAATACTCTTGTCCAAACACACGTGTCCACCATAAGTTAAAGCATGGCAATGGTGAAGGACACTAAAGACCTCGTCTTCCAGCAAACATCTTTGATAGATACCATCTCCACATATCTTTTAGAGTAGAGGTTCTCCCCACAGATAATACTTAGCATCGATTGAGAACTTTTTCTTTTATGGATAAGACAAACCGGGAGGGAATACTCCACATACTTTATAGTTCACCAAATTAGCATACCATGGGGTGGCTTTGTGAGAAATGGCAAGGAGGTGATCATTCGAAAAGGATTCGTCGATTGGGAGCTCTTCAAGAGGAATGGCATTGGGGCCCAAATTGGATAAGTGATCGACAATCACATTCTCTAGCACGACCTTGCCTCGAACTCCACTTAAAAATCTTGGAGAAGAAGAACCCATTGAATGGGGTAAGGCTTAAAGTCAAACTTCTTCAATAGGTGCTTCAATGAGGCATGATCAGTGAAAATTATCACCTTGGAATTGATCAAGTATAAGCGAAATTTTTTCAAGGCAAATACAACCACTAAGAACTCCTTCTCCATGCTGGCATAATTGACTTGAGCCTTATTAAGAGTTCTGCTCATATAGTAGATGGCAAACGCATTGTTGTCCTTCCTTTGTCCCAGAATGACTCCTAATGCAAAATCTCTCTTATCACACATCACTTCAAAATGAAGCTCCCAATTCGGGGCTTGCATCACCGGAGCTAAAACTATTGCTTCTTTCAATATGAGAAAAGTACTAAAACACTCTTCATTAAAGTCAAAAGGCACATCCTTGACAAGTAACTGGGTGAGAGGTTTTGCAATTTTCAAAATATCTTTAATGAATCGCAGGCAGAAACCGACATGTCCAAGAAAACTCCTCACACCCTTCACAGAATTTGGTAGTGGTAATCTCTCAATCACTTTCTACCTTTGCTTTGTCAAGCCCAACGCCTTTATTAGAAATGACGTGTCCTAGAACAACCCCCTCTTGTACTATAAAATGACACTTTTTTCAATTCAAGACCAAATTCATATCTTCACATCTTTATAATATTTTTGACAAGTTATACAAGAAATGATCAAATGATGTTCCATGCTCAGAAAAATCATCCATGAATACCTCTGTAATGTCCTCACTAAAATCATCCATGAATACCTCTGTAATGTACTCAGAGAAAATGGCCATTATGCAACGTTCAAAGGTGATGGGGGCATTGCAAAGCCCAAATGACATCCTCCCTTATGCATATGTCCCATATGGACAAGTAATATTTTCTTGATCACTGGTGATAGGTAGTGATGCAGAGTAGCTATCGAGCTTGGGCCTACTCTCACTAGTGAGGGTTATAAACTAAGTTGGTCCCATATTGACCCTAGGTCAAGGATTACGTCTCCCTAGGTCGATATTGACTTGGGGCCCTTAAGAAGATCCAAGTAGGGTTAGGAAAGGTGGTTAGGCCAATAGTAGCCCTAAATAAAGAGTTAACCACTTAATCCTCCCCAAAACACATCATTAACTTATTTTTAGTTTCTGGGTAGAATACTTTACTTCATTTCTAGCTTAAATTCAACCAGGCAAATGAGCTCCAATTTTTGCAAATTATACATGGATGGAAATCTCCAAATGTCTATTTTCTATAAAGTCTTGAATTGCACTCAAACTTTGAGCATTGAGGAAGTTATGGGTGAAAAACCAAGCAAGGGTCGGTCCAGGACTGAAAAACATATGGCTTTGAATAAGGGCTTAATTGAGGAGGTTAAGGCTGTAATTTTGGGGAATAATCAGCATAGAATGATTCTTCATATAAAGCGGAAGAGTTAACAAGTGAGGGCACCTCATTTGGACGAGTGAAGACTACCTGTGCCTCTCTAGAAAATGGAGGATGAATCCTGAAAAATACAGCTCATGGTGATTATAATTATCTGAAGTGTTTTGATTTATTTTCCTAGGATATTTGTAAGCCTACTATTGGACCACTTGCCCCATTAATATACAACTAATTCCCCCTCTTATTGGGGTATTTATAGACCTAATTAACTCTATGAAAAAAATCAGATTTTATGAATGATATGAGAGCTTGAAATTTGGTTTTTCTCAAAATCTCAAAATCTTTATCTCTCTTAGGAGGGTGGTGATTTCAGTCTTCTCTTTAATCTAATCCTTGGTGCTAAAACTTTAGAGGATTAGAGGATGGGTTGATTTAATCTAAGTGGTGGTTTAACCTTTAGCCTAAATATATCCTCTCTAATTTATCTCCTGGTTTTGTATCTCAAGTATTGATTCATCTCTATTGGGGGCTTTTCTTCTATTTGGGAATTTGTTCTCTCTCTCTTGGTTTATTTATTTGGAAGATTGATCTTATTCAACATCCTTTGGGCTCACCTCCAAGGATTTCACACCTTTATTTAGACAAATGGAATTCACCACGCATCAGGAAGGGATTTAAAAAACCCCCAAGTATCCATCTTAGTAGCAAAAATAGGAGTTATTGGCTAATCTCTCAAGCATTTGGTCAATGAAGGAAAGAGAAAAACGGTCCTTAGGGGCGGCCTTGTTTAACTTCTTATAGTTAGCGCGCATTTGCCAACCCATGACTTTCTAGGGGGAATTAGTTCATTATTCTCATTTTTCACAACTATCATCCCTCATTTCTTAGGCACAAAATGGGCCACATTTACCCATTTACTATAAGAGATAGGGTAGATAATGCCGGCCTTAAGTAATTTTAGAATTTCCTTTTTAACCACCTCTTTCATGTTAGGATTCAACCTCCATCGGTTCTAAATTTAGAGCTTATGGTCATCTTCCATCAAAATGCGATGCATGTACACAGAAAGGTGAATTCCTTTTAAGTCATCAATAGTATATCCTATGGCCTTGCCATGTAATCTAAGCACTGTAAGTAAAGAATCAATTTGAAATGCACTTAGCTTAGCATTAACAATCACAGGACATGTAGAATTGGGGCTAAGGAACTCATACCTTAAAGAAGAAGGAGGAGGTTTCAATTCTACTTCGTTGGCACACTCCTCATCAAACGAGGGCTTATCACTCACTAGCTCTTCCACCTTTGCAAGGAAAGGTGGAACTTATGGAGAGGCTCCCAAAAAGTGAGCACACATGAAAACTTTGAGATTCTCATCCTTAAAAGTACCGTCATTCAACATACAATGCTCAAAAGGATCACTAGAAACATGGTTAATGGCTTCTTCCTTTACCATGTCATCAATCACGTCAATTCTATGGCACTCATCACAAATAGAAGGGAATTTAAAGGCCTTAAACAAGTTAAACTCCACATGATCATCCCCCACATCGAAGGACACTTTACCATTCTTGACATCAATATGGCACACAGTGGGTGAAAATTGCTACCTAATGGTGAGACATAATGAACTAAGTGTAAATATTCTTGTATATAAAAGAAGAGCATATACTCGACTCAAGTGATATCACCATCCATAACACTATAAGATACAAATGGATAGATAAGATAGCACCTAGCTATGTTAGCAGTCGGTGGTCACTAGACATGTCAAAAGGTGTTACACCATCTACTATCACTAGAGGAGCTGCCTAGAATATGCAACACGAATTGCTTGTTGTAACTGCACAAGCATATAAGTGAATTACTCCATGTTATCAACCTATTAGGCCACTCCTAATCGGTGACATGATGTAAGGGCATGGGCCCCGCTTGTCACCCAGGAGTCTCCCAACCAAGGAAATCCAATGGATGATTCGCGTTGGAGACCCCATTCGCTGCCTGCCCTGCGAGTCATTTTTTTTTGTCCTCTGTGGGCAAAAAAGGTGAATTTTGGGGTAGTCGTGAAGGCTGGATGCTGCATTTTATATAAAATAAATTCCAAAAATAGTTGTTGGGTAGACAGTGCTTTTCTTAAAATGTCGAACGTTTGTGTTATACTTTGTTTTAAAATTGATGAATATTCATGTAGTATTTTTTTTAAATGTCGATCCTTCATATTGTATTGCTTTTTAATTAAATTGTACTTTCTATTCTATCTTCATTCTCTTGTTCAACCAAAAAATTAAAGTCATCGTATTTTTTATGAAAATCTTAAATAAAATTATACATTTTTTGGACCAAAAAATTTTCCTCGTTCATGAAATAAAATATATTCATACAAGTTATAATATTACAATACATATAAAAAATTAAAAGAATTAAAGTAATAAAATATGGTGGAATCCATGACAAATATTTAATTCAATTATCCTGGAATGAGTTTCATTGGTTGAGAAAGTTATGGAATACAAGTTCTAGAAATGTAAAACTTTTCCTAAAGTGGTAGGCCTAAGTTTCAGAAACTGAAACTTAGGCTAGGAATGCTCTTAATGAGCAAGAACCTCTACAACCTAAAGATGCCCTAATTTATGAGAAGCAACCAAGCAAAATCCTAGATAAAGAGCAAAGGTAAATGGTACACCTACAAGGAAGTTTTAACACTTGTGATAATAATCCCAATTCATTGGATATGTATAGTCCATACATTGAGCATATTTAATGTTATTATACCAACACTGAGCTTGAAAGTGTTTTTGTATATGGTATAATGCAAAATTTTCACATGGTATGCAAATTTATATGTTTAAAATGTGCAAATTCTTATGTGCATGCAATTGCGTGTGCTTTATATCCACTTGCACCACTAAGTAAAAATACCTTTAAACTTGCCCAAAGTACAAAACATTGATATCTAGTGTTAAAGTTGAGATTCTTATCATCCAACTTCCCCAAAGGACAGATTATTATGATCAATATTCCATTTTATTTTTGTAATGTTTTGTTTGAGATTGTGCATTTGAGCTATATGAACAAAATTAGAGTTTTGGGTTGGGTTTTAGTGGGATATTCTAGTTTAAAGTCAAATGCATCCCACTAATTCCTTTTCTCTTGGACTTACTCTATTACTAAGACTCTCCTTCTTATCCCCCTAAAAAAAGTTGACAAAGGAAAAGCGGGGCAACAACAACAAAATCTTGTAATCTCCTTCCTCTTTCCCCATGCTTTTTCTCACTCTCTCGCACACACACACACATACTCTCTCTCTCTCTCTCTCTCTCTCTCTCTCTCTCTTTGTGGCTATTGTAGGCAGCCACCGACCACCAGCAGGGTCCACTGACCAATTGCTAGCCACTAGCATTGCCCCATGTCGTCATCTTCTCTCCTTAAGTTGTAAGTGTATGGTTAGAGTCCAACAAGAGCCCTAACCCTAATCCTTTGATATTTTTTTCTTTGATCAATATAGATAATTAAGGGAGATTTGTGACCCTAATCAATTTTTGTAATGGCCTAAATCTTAAATTTGCCAAATCTAGTGAGAAAAATATTCAAACTCTTGGATATCTATTTTTGCTAACTCAAGGTGAGTTTTTGAAGCCTAATAATACTCCTTCTAATGGCTTGGTTAGGTTGTGATTACGAGGCATTTGTAGTGAAACTTTAGGGTTTATTTGAATCTTGAAAAATTTGGTGGAAAGAAAAAAAAATTTGGGGGAGTGTTTTTTTTTGTGTGTGTGTTATATTTAAAGAAAATCACATAGAAAAATTTATGGAGCAAAATTTGGTGGAAGAATTACTGCAAATAAGTGATGAAATTTCCCTCACAAAAAAATGTGAGGATACTTTACAAAAAATTAATAGGAGCTTGCCCCATGCCCTTCGCTCTTATAGCAAAGCACTTCTCTTTCTCCCTTAATCACCTGGATTTCATCCAATTTCAATTCCTTATTCCCTTCTATTTTTGCACCCTGATTTCTCTTGTGTAGACCTAAAAGATTTAGATTTTCATCGTTTTTTCTCTACATTTGTCAAATTGCTAAGCTCTAATTCTAGGATTGATCATTTGACTTACCACTCATTGAAATCTTAGGTGATAAATCATGATCAATTTCTATATTTTTATGTGTTTTGGGTCAATTATTTGGTGAAAGATTCAAATTATGACACACAACAAAAAAGATTCTTGGAGATTTAGATGGAAGATAAAGTGAAGAAAAGCAACTGTACTTGATGCACGATAATGATGGAAGAAGATGAAGGAGAAAGAAAGTACTCCGACTTATTAAGGCAGATCCAAATTACTACAAACGTTTTTTTTTTTTTTACATTAGTAAACATGTCCAACCCATAAGGCCCCTATCTTAGGGGTCACCAATGGGTCACAATGAGTCGACAAGGGAGGAATTAATTTTGGATAACAAATCCTGGTCAACCCAACCTAGGAACCAAGCCCGATTGCACAGCAGTGCACAAAGTATAACATATGCATCTCCCATGAGTCGAACCAGAGTGGAGATCATGGGAGAGGCAACATTTGACCATCCGGCCAACTGCTAGTCCAAATTATTACAAACATAAGAAAGGGTGCATTGCATTTACATTTTGGTTATTCTTTTCGTTTTTTATTTTTGGTCTTCCATATTTTCCTAGTATTTTTTTCCTTAATCTAAACAAGGGGAAATGACTTTTTCTCCCAACTTTTTTTGCGCCTCATTTTTTCGTTCAAATTTTCTTCCATCTAATTTTCTTGGCTCTAAACAAGGCCTCACAGCTTAAATAGTGCTTTTTGTTGCCTATGTATGATGCACATATCTTGCTTGATGTGAATTAAGAAAACGAACTACCACTGACGAGCCCAGATTTATATGTTGAGTTTGAAACTTTATCAGAAATTGTGTAGCTACAAAAAAAATTATGAAATCTTATGCTAATACAAAACCGGATGTCTTTTGCATTGAAAAGTTTGAATTTCTTGGATTAGATCTTAAACGAGGGAGTTATGGCCTCAAGAGCAAGACAACATGAAACTGGAATTGAACTGTATAGGTGTATGTTTTTGTGGCTTCTAAGCCCCAAACTGTTGGAATTTGTGCTTGAAATCTTGATAAACATCGTTAGGAAGACCTTGCGCTTCCATATTATGCTTGCCTACTTAATTTCAATCTTGATGGCTCGAGTTATGACCTCTAGAAGTAAAAGGTATCAGCCCTGGCCAGAAAATTGGATGTGTGTTGAACCTGTGATCGCTAAAATAATTTTTTAGAACTAATATGAAATGGATATTAGAACTCCAGGCGGACTTTATGATTAATAATGACCTTTAGTTCAAACATGGGATTAAGTGTTAATGAGGTTATCTTTTGGTGGCCCAAAATAGCCGGTTAACAGCAAATTATTGTTTATTAAGGCCCATAGGGGAAGCCAAGATTGATTAAGTAAAAATTTTGGAAATACCAAGTAATAATCATGTTTTTATCCCTTCCCATTGGATGCCTCTAAAATAGTATGAATGTGTTTGAGACTATTGCTGAATTACTTAGAAATTGCTGTGTGATTGATTGCGATGTTCATGATAAGATGCGTGAATACAGTTGATTACATTCCTAGATCAAACTATTAGGATTGTGATTTTTGAGACTAGCAAGACGAATAAGATATGTATAATGTTGGGCCTTGTTTAGCCCGAGTTGAGTTAGCTAAACCGATAAAAAGACCTATTCATAAAGTATTAAATCTTAAAGTCGAAAAAACATGATAGGTTACAAGAGATAGGCTCCCTAGACTAGAGAACATATTCTTTGAGTGGTTGAGTTAGTACATGTATAGTAAGTGGTTATGTCCAAAATTTAGGGTATATAGGCCAAACAAGTGCTTGCTATTCATTTCAATAATATGCTATCCCTCTAGTGCAGCTATACGTTAAGGTAAATCTCACCTATGAGACCGCTGATCACCTTCCATATTTGTGAATGGTTTTGAGCTAATAGTATATTAACATACCTAATTGTAAGAGTGGGAAGTGGCGAAAGATGTAAGCCCTCGGCAGCTAGCCATGAAAAATGATATCAAAATTGATCTCATGCAATATTGCTAATTATGGTTTAGTGAATTTGATATATGTTTTGTTGTAAAAAGAATTATAGTTATTGAGTTTTGACTCATTGTAATGTGCTAAGTGTTTTCAAGGTAATGAACTTATACATGGGAATAGGGAGCAAGTTTAGCAGTGGGAGGATGTTAAACTATAGTAGTTTTATGCTGAGGTTATTGCCAAGTAATATAGTAAGCAGTGTATGGGTTTGTCCATAAGACTATTCTACTCACAATATTTTTTATTCAAGGATTTGGTTAAATATTGCTTCTGATTAGTAGCATTGTATTCCCATCAGGGGAATAAGATAGTAATGCTACTTTATCAATGTTAAGTAATCTCAACAATATTTTTGTTTAATTTGTTATTTCCAAAATTTGGGGCATTACAGTTATCTTTTAGGAAGTTATTCGGTGTCATCAAACTAGTAAGTTAATTCTTTTCCAAGTTATGTTTTATCTTATAAATAGAGACCTTATGTATTGTTTTTCTTTAGTTTTGTTTTACAAAATTTCAATATTATTGAATTATTTGGGAATTTTTCCTTAATTTCTATCAATATGAAAGCCCAACTTCCTACTACGTCCAAGCTACCCCTTAGGGTCAACCCCCTGGTTGTACCCAGTAGGTGCAAGTCCCCTCTTATATTCCACTACCAAGCCACCACCACCCACCAGATATTAGCCTCAACCCTAATCTCCCATACTCACAGTACCCAAAACCCTAAATCTCAAAATTGAAGCATGAAACCATAAGTTTCCTCAAAATCGACCCTTGCCCATTAACCGAAACCTTAATTGTAAGAAATTGCATGAAACTAACACCTAACTCAGGCCTAAATGCTAACCTACAAAAATTACAAACCTAAATCCCAGATCCAAAAATTAGCCTTCCAACTCCAAAATTCATCGGAGTTTATCTTGAACAATTGATTTTTGCCCCAGTTTGAGCTAAAATACTCAAAGAATTGCAAGAAATTGCATCAATTTCAACCCTACTTGTTGTTTTTCTATTATGTTAAAACCTTAGCCTACGAAATTGCTTGTTGCATTAGGCTTCCCAATTCTTCACCATTACCTCAACTATAGTTGTTGCATCTACTATGTGGATTTCACCTACGACTACAAATGTAGAGCTGGAAAAGTCTGTGAAGGGCCTTAGTTCCCATTTTGAGGAGTTTGCAAGGAATTACAAGGTAGACCTAAAACATGTTAAAGAACCATTTTGAGTGCTTTCAGACTAAGCAAAGTATGTCTTTGATTAACTAGACAAACTTAACGTTAAGTTTGATGGAGATGAACTGAAAAAGGGCATGACAAAGGAAAGTAAAAAATTATCTCGTACACACTTGTACAAGCGGTTTTGGGCATAGGGGAGTATGGTTGGAAACTTGTCGTCCTTTGGAATGATTTATAAATCAAGTCACTGGTTATTTTCGACCCCAATTGTAACCTAGGGAAAGCTATAAATGTCACTTAGTATGATTAATTAAACTAATTACTTACTAATTCTGATCTAAATATGATTCATTAAACTAAACAAAAACAAAGCATAATTAACAAAATCAATAGAAAACATCATATTAACTATCAATAACTAGCAAAGCATCTAATTAACTAATAAAGCATTAAATTTACTAACTAAAAGAAGAGAGAGAGAAGGGGGAGTATCTCAGGAGCCTTAAAATCCAACCATGGAAGTTGGCTTTTATTGTTGGAGCAAGTGGATAATGATTAGAGGTGGATTCTCTGCTTATTCTCACTAATCTAATTCAACTACTCCTAATCCAACTCATTGAATCCAAAAACTCAAGCTTGTAAAAATTGATTTTCAAACCCTAAGATGGAGGAGAGAGAATGAGCTAGAAATTTTCATTCTTGAAGAAAGAGAATAAGAGATTAAGAGTGGCTAGATAAGAGAATAAAAGGATAGTAAGGAAAGGGAGGCACTAATTTCAATACATTAACAAACAAAAGCATGTACATTTGGACATTAAACTAGTAAATCAAACTCAATAAAGTAAGAACTTGAATGAAATGAAGATTAAAGAGAGAGAAAGAAAGGTAATTGTATCAAAATTTCATTACTCTTGAAGTGTGACTATAAAATGAAACTACATGCTCACTAACCTCTGCTAAACTCTAGGCTAAAGCCTATTCCTAAAACCTAAAAATTAGATTCTTACATGTATGGAAGAAGGGGCTTTAAGTAGATCCCGATGTAGCAAATTTGGCATGGTCGTGCCATGTGGCATGGGCAGGTCTTGCTAAGTTTATGGAATTCTGTAACACCCGGAATTTCAACCCCTCCGATCAGCCGATGTATGCTGTTATAAATTCTGCCTGAGTGTCGATTTTATTGAAATGAATATTATTATTCTCCTTGTTATTAGCTTTTTGGGTATTAAAGATTTTTATTGGAAACCTCATTGAGCAGATTCCCGAATACGACTAGAATGTCGAACTTTGGGAATGAACCTGCAATTTATTGAATCGAACCTTAATATAATCAAAAGGCGAATAAATCGACCGATGATTATATTAATGGTTATGGTTTAAGATTATAAAGGTCGAAAAATTGAATTTATGGTATAAGTGGGTTGGTGTTTTTATTAGTATACAAAACAACAAAAAAAAAATAAAAAGGGAAAAGGGGGCAAAACATGCAGAACCCCCCCTTTCCACACACTGCGCGACCCTTTCCCCCCTTCTCTGCTCTGCCTCGCTGCCACCGGCCACGGCGCCGGCCGTTAGTCGATCGCCGGCCGCCGTTTGGCCGCCCAGGCAGTCGCCGACACCACCTTACCTCTCTCTTCCCTTCTCTTGCTCGCGGGTGTGTGTGTACAGAGGAGGTTCGCCAATTCTGTTGTGGACATCACCGGCCCGACGCCGGTCATAGGCCGCCGATTCCGACCACTGCTCCGCCACTCCCGACGCCAGCCTTGACGCCACGCAGCCCTCCCCTTTCCCAGGCGTGCGTGTGAGTGGAAGAGGAGGACCGTGCCCTCTGTTTCGGCCATTCCACCGGCTGATCGCCGGTCACCAGTCACCGGCGAGCAACTTGGGCAGAAGAAGAGAGAGAGAGTATGTGGGACAGCAAAGGACTGACCCGAGCACACACCGAACCAACCCAAATCAAACCCTAAAACGGGTCCTTTAGCTTGGATTCGAGGTGGGTTTCCTCATCCTCCTACTTATGGTTGAATTCGAATCAATTATCAGTAACTTGATTATTAATTTCGTTAAAACTTACTGATTAGCGATTATAGTTCATTCAGGTTGAATTCGCGTCAGTTATCAGTAATATGAGGAAGTTGTAGTGTTAATTGAACGATACCATGTATATATATGTGTTAGTTGTACAAAATTAAAGTTTATCATTCGACAATTAAATAAGGGTCATTTGAGGCGTTCATTTATTGTTTCGAAGTTACATTTCAAGCCTAAACAAACCATTTAAGCCTAGTACGATTCTTATTACTTCGAAGTCAGTAATCGAACCTACTTAGACAATGTAAGCATATTACGGTTCTAGGCATTCATTTATCATATTATCATATTCGAACCTAAACATATATACGTTGAGCCTAAGCATTTATAATTCACGTCGAAATTAATAAACGGTTATGAATTAACTAAACGTACATTCGTCGCTTATAATCACTTATAATCCACTTCGAAGTTAGTCTTCAGGCATGATTTAGCTGAACAGGTCCGAATCAAAGCTAAACATGCATAACTTATTGATTTTATGTTATTTGTCAATTATATGAAAATTTATGAGTATGTCAAGTTTATCGATTATATATATATATACATTAAGTTTATATGTAATAATCAAATTGATATATATATATATATATATATATATATATATATATATATAACGTCAAGTTTATCATGATATATGTCAATTTGATTTAATCGATTACAGAAATCCCTTATATATATAACGTTCTTCATTAATTATGCATTTTATCGATTATTGACTATCTAACGCATATTCATGGCATTCTATTACTCATTGATTATATAACGTTTATTAATTGCATTTTATTGATCCTTGCAATTAATTGATCATTGATCTCATCTCGTATGAAACACATATCGTTCATCGATTATGCATATTTATCGAATTATATATAGTGTTCGTCGATCATATAAGTTTATCGTTTATATAACGCTCATCATATATATATAATGTTCATTGTGTATGCTCACTTAAAGTTCATTGATTATATAATGCTCGCCGATTATACAAGATTATAGTATCGATTATATGCATGATTACATTAGCGATTACCAATAGATCTTGATCCATAGGGTGAATTCCTAGATTATATAATAGACATAGAAACCATGATCCATAAGGTGACTTCATGGATTATATGATAGACATTTTAGGTGGAAAATAGTTCCACCTTAAATTGGAGTAGAAGTGAGGTCATCTCGGTACGTACATTGCCTATGTTCTTCGAAAACTCTATGTTCTTCAAAAACTCACAGTATTCTCAGCAATGAAAAATCAAAACAAGATTCATTTAATGAACCAAGTTCTCAATGTTTTGTCACATAAACGAGTGGCCTCGCCAATTATCATCAGGGCTTATGCCCTTCAGTTATCAAGGCTTATGCCGACCAATACACCCGCGCGCGGCGTCAGGGCTTATACCCATCAGTTATCAAGGCTTATGCCGACCAATATACCCGCGCGCGGCGTCAACTCAGGCTTCTCGATCGGCCTGGGGGGTGCGAGCACCTAAAGTACGATCGTTTCAAGATGTACATCGACCAAGGGGTTCACTTTCATATAAGAATCAACAAATCAATGTTACTTATACATTCTATCTCTCCTGGTTGCAAAACAAAATCTTTTGAAATGCGGCGCCCAACCATTTAACCTTCAAGTCTGTTTTACTGCATAGGGATGTACGTCTGAGTTTCGGCTCATATTTCGAAACATGTTAGGTGGAAATAGTTTCATGTTTCGTCTATTGCCTAAGTTGTAACCAACCTAAAATAGTTTCATGTCTAGTCGATAGACATTAGTTTATCGATCGACATTACATAGACATTAGCTTACGATCGACATTTTAAGTCTATTGCCTCTATATGTTTATCGATCGTATACACCGTATCCATTATATAGTTTATCGATTGCATAGTTCATCGTATCGTATCCATGGATTATGTGAAGGGCATTAATATCGTATGGTGATTACATGACGTTTGTCAATTGTATATTACAGTCAAGGTCTATAAATGCTTTATTACATGATCGCTAAGTGCTTCTAATTGTTTATCAGCCGCCTGTTTGCATCGATAAGTCATTGGTAACGAAATAACCTAAAACCATCGGATTGAGCAACCGAGCGAGTCAAGTGACTAGTAAATAGGTCGAGGAATAAAGCATTTTTAAGGGTTATTTGCATCTATAGCTTAACCAACCCAGTACCTTCCTAGAAGCTTGCATGTAACTTCAACTAATATGTTTCAAGCTTATTATTTGGCAGAGGATTCAAAAATCAGTATTTCATTTCTTTGCCAGTAGGCAGAGGATGCAAAAACCAGTATTTCACTTCTCTGCTAGAAGGCAGAGTCAGAGTTCAGTATTTCATTTCTCTGCCAGTAGGCAGAGGATGCAAAAATCAGTATTTCATTTCTCTGCCAGTAAAGAGATGATTCAAAGTTCAATGTTACATCATGTTGCCAGTAGGCATATGTTGAAGTTACATGCTTCATAACTCTGTTAATATGCAGTAGAGTCACGAGAAACATGGTCAATTGAATAAACAAGCATGTAAAGTTCAGAGGTCAGTATATTCATTTTATTGCTCTTACTACTTGATACTGAAGAAGGTTATTGAATAATTGAATTGAAAACATGAAAAGGTGATTAATTGTTTATATCTTGTTTAGAAAATGATGTTATAGATCCAATTTATGACACAAGTTCAAAAGGAGAGGAGATAATAGTATTCATAGATCTTGTCCACTACTTACATTAACATATGATATTGTTTTATTAAGTTTACGAGTTCATATGAGTGGCTTTTGGTGCAAATGTTATTTCTCTTGCCTTGTGATTGGAACACACTATGTGATAGGTGAATTCTTCAAAGAAAAGGAATTACGAACGACGGTTGTAAGTTATTATTGCATCTTTTAAGGGAGGGGGCTATCCACTGTGCGATTATCGCTCATCCCATCTATCATTGTGCCTCCAGGTTTCTGAAGGAAGTCGAAAGGGAGTCACTGCTGCCTAGAAGTGAAATGATGGACTCGTACATGAACTGCAATGTGTTTTGTGGTGTGTGATTGTAAATTGAGTTCTTGTGTGCTTAGTTGCATATCATTTAGAGTCGCTCTGTATGGCCATATGAGCCACCATCTAAGTTGTCAGGTCTGTATTGTATTTGTCGCCGTTTATTTGGTTATCATTAAACTGCATTGGTTATAGTGCTCCGGGCGGGTGGCCCGTAGAGCTGTGAACTCCGGCGGGTGGCCGTTGAGTTAGTTTTTATTGTTTTTCAGTGCAGGGGTTTTATTGTAAGGCTGTAAGCCTGGGAAAATGGTCAAGTTTTAGGGGAGACTCTGTCCGTTTTGCCCCAGGATTTAAGAACTTCTGACTTTAGGGTTGGGGGCCTTACTTTTTGAGCCCCCATAAAGTTCACTAAATCAAGCAGCCGTGTTCCATCATGGAACGACGGTAATGCCTCCAATCAAATTAGAAGTCTTCCGTTGCTAAATTATAATAATAAGTGGTTATGTTAGAATAATCCGATATTAGCAACTGGGGGTGTTACAAAATCTCTATAGAAATAGTGCCGAAATAGGATTTGACATGGGCGTGCCACTTGGCACAGGCACCCCATGTCGCCTGGCACTGGCAGCCCTTATAAAATTTCTACATTGTTCTTTCTCTTTGTTTCTCCCACAATGTTTGTGCTTGTTGACCAGACCTTGTTTCATGGCTATCCCAGGTTATCCTCCAAGGTTTCCTGGGTTAATGTACCAAACTTTTGGTATGCTTTCTACTGATTATCCACTATGTGAGCAATTCTCTTTATTTCATATAAAACCAACAAAGCATTAATAAACAACATAATTTACCAATTATTTGAGCTATATCTAGGTAGAATGAGGTGTAAAATTCATGCATTACCCCCACACCATGACTTTGCTCATCCTCGAGCGAAACAAATTAAAACTACTAGAATCTAACTCACTTTCAAAGAATTACAGTTGCATTTAGCACATGTAAGAAACCCTTTAAACCCCTCAGTTTCACAAGTGCAAGGGTGAGGTCTCGTGAGGGTTTTCAAGTGAAAGATTCACAAAAATCTTTTCAAAAATAAAGGGAAATCTTTTTGGGTTTTTCAAGACATGATCATATATATAGATAATAGGGAAATTATATACACGATTTAGGCAATTGCATCAGCTAGTAATCAAATCACCAAATTATATACAAAATGGAATATATAATCAAAAGATATCTAATTCACAAGAAACATCACGACTTCCATTTTTCACCCCACACAACAATATGCTATGATATGCTTACCTTGGTACATGTGCAAATGTGTATCAATTCTCATAAATCAATTTGCTAACATTGACACATCACCGTTTCCTTGCCTAATTGCCTTCTTTCCTCTTTCTTTCCATTTTTTTCATTTTTTTTTTCAAGAATCATAACGCACACACCCTAAACCCATCTGACTTACTGATAACCCTCTATTTTACTGCTTTTAGGCATGATTTCTACCCCTCATTTTGGCAATTTTTGGCTAAATGTTGTACTTTTATCTTTTCAGGAGCTCAATTGAAAGGAACGAGGAAAAACAGTTGATATCGCGCCAAATAGGAGCCAAAAGAGTGGATTTCGAGCCAAGAGGAGGTGGCACGGGGCACCATGCCAAATAGGGTGACCGTGCCACCCTAGGGAAACAAGGAAACAAGGGGCGGCAAAGTGGCACGGTACCGGCACGACCCTGCCACTTTACTTTTCCCCGATTAATTACAATTTAGCGTTGTAATTCGGGGGTTCTTCCTTCTCTCTCGTTTTTCTCTCTCAAAAACTGCGACTTTAGGTTTTTAGTATTGGTTGTTGGTTGTTCTTGATTTGAATAGTTTGGATTGCATTCGATTGTTGAACCTGGTAGATTATTACTCCAATCAATAGAAAGTACGTTCTTTTTCCCTTCTTTTTTGCGTTCTAATTCAAAGTTAGCAATTTTAATCATGTTCATATTGGTGTTTATGGTTGTATTTTGAGGATCAGTAGGGGCTAAATTTATTGTCTTGGATTGGGTGTAGCCCCTATTGTGTGATTTGGATTTGTATTCTGGATTTATATGAATGAATATCCACGTTGTAATTGAACTCTCACTTAAGCACGCCAAGTGTTCGACGAATTGCCTGAGAGGGTTGATTCATGTTTGTAATTGGAGTTTAGGAGATTAACGAGAGTTAAATCCTCTACTTAGAGCTACTTAGTGAGCAATTGGATTTCTTAGCATGAAAATAGTTAGGATTTCAATTGGGAAATTAAGGGTTACTTAATCTTGTGGTTTTGCGATTCTAGTTTCATAACAATAGATAACTAGGATAGTCTGACCAGTCTAATGACCTTTGAGAGAAGGCGTAGATACGCTTAACTTGTAACCATTCCATTTCAATTGTCTATGTGGACAGATTCACATGATCTAGTTTACAGTCTGAAGAACACGATAGTGTGGTGAACCTTAATCCAGGACTTTCATTAATATCGATTTAGATAGTAGTAATAACTTTCAGCATAATACAACTGTTATTGAGTGAAACCATTCTTAGTAGACTCTAGCCTAAATATAGTGTTAAAAGTTGATTTGGTGGTTAAAACCGAGTTCCTTGTGGACACGACCCGTACTTGCCGTTGCTAGCTATAACTGGCACCGTGCACTTACGGTATTTTTAACTCAACACTTACAAATATTCTGTTCTTCCCTAAAAAGGGTTTTATTAGGTTGTGCAAATTGCTTATTTCATTATCCAGATACATGTGTAATCAAGTAAAATAGCACATATTCAAACCAATTAAAGATGTGAAATAAGATAGTGACTTTGAACATTGGTGTTCGCATTTTTAGTCACATCTTTAGTCTTTTTTTCATTATTTTTGCTCTTTTTTTTGTATTTTCCAAGAGCTTAGAATGCAACTTCGACAAACAAAATTTTTACATGCCAACTTAACAACAAGATCCGAAGAATTGATGAAAAAGTGAGTAAGGTAGGCAAAAATCACATATATGAGACAGGATTATCATGAAAAATAAAATCTACGTCCTCAACTAAACATCTCATCATGCAAACTCTATCTACATATAGCTCAATAACCTAGCAACATGGGATCAAAAGCACTTAAGAAACCACATAAATCCTCAAATAAAAACAAAAATCTTTTTGAATTTTTCAACATTTCAAAAAATATATGCAAATGGGCGCCTTACCCTCACTCCAAAAACTCTATAATGTCCTTATTATGGGAAATAAGTTGCCAAAAAATCCATCACATAAGCAATCCAACCGCAAGCCAACAACTCAAATCTACCAATTATATACAAACCTATGACACCACCAATAAGCATAAAACCAAACAACACCAACAAATATTCACAAAACAAAAACATACCATCAGCAAACACACATAAAACAATATACGAATCAAATAAGGGTGATCATAGCCATCTTGGCTAAACAAATCCCAACTTTTACCTCAAAATCGATCATTCACACAATCACAATCCTAAATATCCATAACAATGAACAAAAAGAAATAAAGAAAAGAAGAAGAAGGATAAGAGAGAAGAGTTAGAACACTCATACTAGGTTAGGTGTTGAGTGCAACTAAACTACACCTCACTAAGATGTGCTACAAGAGGGTCAAGGAGCATCAACCACTCCATTAAATCATCAAGTTTTCACTTGTATCAATCCTTCGCAAAGATCAAGTTTTCACTTGTATCAATCCTTCGCAAAGATCGTAACAATTCGTCAAATAAACTTGAACAAACCTCAGAAAAGTTAAAACCATTAGTGACAAGGAGGATGTTCCAAAGAAAGCACATCATCAGAATAGAACTGAGAGCTCTCTTAAGCTTATCAAAGCTTTGGGCCCAATCAAAGGAGTTACACATATGCCCAACATCACACAATGTAAAGGATAAGGGCCTAGAAGTCTTACAAGAAGCATGAATGCACAAACTAGACATGAATCTTGAATTTTCTACCCAATCCTCAAGTCCTATAGCTCCATTAAGCTCATGAGTTCAATCTAAATTAGAGGCATAAATCATGTAATTGTCATACTCGAGGAAGATGAACTTTGAGGGATCTATAATAGATTGAGATGATGGTGTATAAAGGGGGTAAGACAATAGAAGTTGGAATGTTCTTAGGAGGGAACTCAATGAGGGTTACACTGATAAGGTCTGTATAAGAAAGTGTGCCCTCAACACAAGGCTCCTCCACAGGAGTCTCCTCAAGTGAATACTCCTTCTCAATAAAAATATCCTTGGAAACCACAATCATGTCATACTCTAGACCACAAGTATCTTAACTACTAGTTTCTCGCTCTCATCATTCTCTCTTGACGGGTCTAAAAGAAAAGGTGCATTATCAAAAATCATATCACCTCCAAGAGCATCTCTAGTCTTAAGATGAGAGTTGATCATTACGAGATGCAATGATAGATCACTCACACCCTTAAAAGACATTTGATTAAAAGGGTGAAAGTCTTAGCTAACATCACAGTCCAAGAGCAAATCATAAGAACAAGAGGGAGGAATATAATCGTAAGGTTGAGGTGATTGAAAAAGAGAAACTTCAAGTTGATGCTCATAATGAAGCATAGTATCCTCCAAAACAACAAAGTCATTGGGTAGCTTGCCCTTATTACCCACAAAAATCTTAGATGCAATAGTAGGGACTTCCCTAATTGTCTTCCACTCTTATGTCTTATTACTTAAATCCTAACGAAAGTCCCAACCTCATTAACATTCTTACAAAGAAACTCTCCCGTACACATAGATCCAACCATTTTCCTAGTACTCACATCCAAACGCTCATAAGCTATTTGGTATAAATTTTATCTCTCTAAACCATGGTGAGGGCATTGAGTAAACAACTCCTTAAACCTATTCATGTACTTTTAAAAAGGCTCACGTTAAATTTGGACAAAAGAGAGGATTTAATTCCTAAGTCTAATGGTCTTGCCAGTGGAAAAGTATCTCTTAAGGAAGATATTAATAAAAGAATCCTATGATTTAATAGAACCAACTCAAGACTATATGTCCACCTCTTAGCATCATCTTTGAGAACAAAAGGAATGAATTTCATCCTCACAACATCGTTTGATATCCTAGGCATATGAGTCAACGAACAAACTTCCTTAAACTCACAGATAAACAAATAAGGATCTTCAAAGCTGGTAAATCTAGGAAGCATGGGAACATAGTCCGAATTACACTCAAATTTCACATCCTTGTGGATAGGAGGGAGGTTAAAACATGATTGTGGAAAGTTCGGTGAGGATAGACGTGACAACTTAATGAACGTGGTGGGTCAGGTTCCACTCTTTCAACAATTGATTCATCAACATTAGTAGCCTTGGGCTTAAAATTCCAAAGCCCATCATGGCAAATGAGTCACAATAATTTGGTTTTTTAATTTTTTTAATTTTTTTGGTTTTTTCACATTTTCTAATTTTTTGGACTTTTTAATACCATCAAAATAAGTAGCCGCACTAGAACTCAAAAGACATAATACAGCAACAATAAAAGAAACTAAGCTAGCATAGAATGAGTGAAAAAGAAGCATATTTACAAGAAGTGACTTAAGTTTGCGCCACCGTCCTCGACAACAACACAAATTTGTAGAAGTGGTTTCCGAGGCGGAGTATGTGTGGAAATTTTTCGTTCCCTGGAACGGTGTAGAAATCAAGTCACTAGTTATTTTGGCCCCAACACTAACCTAAGGAAAGCGGTAAATGTCACTAAGAATAATTAATTAAACTAATTAATCACTAATTCTAATCTAAATATGATTAATTAAACTGAATTACAACAAAGCATAATTAACAAAATCAACACAACACATGATATTAACTAACAATAACTAGGAAAGCGTCTAATTAACTAAAAAAACACTAAATTTACTAACTAAAAGAATAGAGAGAAAGGGGAGTACCTCAAAACCTTGAAAATTCAGCAATGGAGGTTGGACTCCATTATTGAAGCAGTTGGATGATGATTGGAGATGGATTCTCCACTTGTTCTCGCTAATCTGACTTAACTACTCCTAATCTAACCCATTGAATACCAAAACTCAAACTTGTAAAAATGAGTTTTTGAACCCTAAGATGGAGAAAAGAGAATGAGCTCGAAATTTGCATTCTTGAAGAAAGAGAATGAGAGATTAAGAGTAGACAAGAGAATAGAAGGATGATTAGGAAATGGCGGCACTAATTTCAATTCATCAACAAACAAAAGCAAGTAAATTTGGGAATTAAACTAGTAAATCAAATTCAACAAAGTAAGAACTTGAATGAAAATGAAGATCAAAGAGAGAAAAAGAAAGCTAATTTCATCAAAACTTCATTACTCTTCAAATGTGACTACAAAATGAAACTATATCTACACTAATCTCTCCTAAACTCTAGGCTAAACCCTTTTTCTTATAACCTAAAAATTAGACTCTTACACAAATGGAGCAAGGAGCTTTAAATAGATCCCAATGTAGCAAATTTGGCACGGTCGTGCCATGTGGCATGGGTAGACCGTGCCAAGTTTCTGGAATTCTGCATAGAAATAGAGCCGAAATAGGATTTGGCATAGACATGCCACTTGGCGTAGGCACCTTGTGCCGCCTAGCAATGGCAGCCTTTGCCAAATTTCTGCGTTGTTCTTCTTCCTTGTTTCTCCAATAATTTTTGTACTTGTTGACCCGGCCTTACTTCATAGTTATACCGGTTATCCTCCAAGGTTTTCTGGGTTAGGATGTCTAACTTTTGGCATGCTTTGCACCGATCATCCGCCATTTGAGCAATTCTCTTTATTTCCTATAAAATCAACAAAAGACTAATAAACAACCTAATTTACCAATTATTTAAGCCAACTCTAGGTAGAATGATGTGCAAAATTCACTTGTGTCACGCTCAAATAACACCATATTGTTCATTGCATCGTATTCCTTTAGTTGATTCTAGTACTCATGTTAGTACTAAACTTCTAGGTTTTTTTTTTATTCATCAAGTGTTGACCCAACTATACCATGCTTTTTAGTTCTCTTATCACTCAGGAGATTTATCCTTATCCTTATGGATTGGAAATCAACCAAGGTATGATTATTGGTCTTGTTATGATTATTAACAAAGGATTGATGCTAATGCTACTTGTTAGGTAGCTTTGAGGTATGGCAATTATGGTGTTAATATGAATATTTCTAACTTTACTAGTGAAGGTGAACCTGTTGTCTTTCTTAATTGGGTCATGAATATGGAAAATGTTTGCATTACTCAAGGCACTCCAGATGATAAGCATGTTGTTTTTTTCCTCACTTGCTTGAAGGGTATGCTTATCAATGGTGGCAGCAACTGTAATATCAACACAGGGGATGATGTCCTGGACCAATCACTAGTTGTGAGGCAATGAAACAACTCATGAATGACAAATTTGTACCTCTTTGACTTCAATGAAAGATGTATTACAAGCTAGCTTATTTGTCGAAGGATGAGAACATGACTGTTGATTCCTACATGAGGGAGTTTCATGAACTACACTTTAGGTGTCTCTTATTATTTATGGGGATTATAGAAGAACATTTGAGTCGGCCTAAAGGATCAAAATTTCCATCATTTTAATCATGCTATGTCTGTCACTAGAAGTAAGAAGGAATAGTGGAAATTCTACAAACATTGGTATAATGATTCGCTTACATCCCCCCGAAAACCATTCAAAGCAAGCCTGCTGTTGGTTCATATTCTTCTGAGGCTCCTGAGAAAATGTTTACTTGATTTTTTTCCAAGGAATTGTCATAAATGTGGTGAAAAGGATCAAAAAGCTTAAAGTTGTCCTCATTGTTCTCTTCAAGTGACTCACGAGGATGATGGCCATGTCAATGAATTTGTGTATTGGATTGAAGGTGATACCGCTTCCTGAAGGTGATGAAGAGGATGAGTAGGTAGTGAATGTTCTTATTGGACATTCTGTCGATCGATGCTCTTCCAGCCTCTCGCGATCACTTATTCTGTCAAGCTAGTGTTATGAACCAAGAATCAGTGCATGTTATGGTCGACTCCGACTTGAGTTCATCATTGAATCTAGTCTCTTATGGGTTGGTTAAGGACTTGAAGTTGCTTACCGTGAAAAGTCTAAAACCAATTAAGATTCTCACTTAACAATCTTGCCACCATGCATTTGTTGACACTGTGGCCAAGGTTCTTATCTCTGTGCATGGTGCCTCATTCTGGGCTTCATGTTATGTAAGCAAGATAGACATATGTGATGCTTTCTTTAGAAAGCCATGGATGTGTATTCCATAATGTTATCTACTGATCGAAGATTAATTCATTGCTTCTGAAGATCGCCACAGTTCTTCGGCTATTTGTTCCTAGCCTATGAGTCATATGCCAATTCCACATGACTCCTATGCGCATAGTGGTTCTTCTTCTCCTTCATATGGCGTGAGGAAGGATGTTAGTTTTGAGAGTACACAAACACAAGAGGGGGGGTGAATTGTGTTGCCAAATTTTCGCAGTTTTCTGGGAACAGGTTTAGGCCCTGTTTGGACAGGCTGTTTGTAACACGCCTAGAAACTGAAATGCAGCTAAAATAAGTAGAAGAAAAAGGTGAACATAGGATTTTTACGTGGAAACACCTCTAGCCCAACTGAGGCGAAAATCCACGACCTACCCCTGTAGGATTTTCACACAATTTCACTATAGGGGCTAAACACGTTACAAAGTAACCTTCACCGTTACAACTTGTAACACACACGTAACTGTCTTCCCCAAGACTAGTTACCCCACGTCCAATAGTCCCCTTGACTTGGACACACTCAACTAACTTTTAAACAAGAGAGAACAAGATGAACACCTTACTTTTGAATGCTTCCCATAAGCTAGTGTAAGGTACAATTAAGCTCCTAGTATGCCAATTTTGAAAGCTTTATTTTTGCACACACTTTGGTCGGTTTTCTCTTCAGAAATTTTGCTCATAAAACTCTTGAAAGTTGCTATGAAAAACCGATGTGTCAATGAGTTATGGAAAACAACCTTTTATAGAGAACTTTGAAAGGTAAGACGATTTATCGTCTCATATATGTTTTTCAGATTTGGAAAACAAAATCCCTAAAGGAAATAGAGTCATTTAGCCGCAAGTAGTGGAGTAACGAGAGTTGAAAAAAAAAATTAAAAAAAATCCTTAACTGCTTGAGTAAGGCGGTAGTTCTCAGCCACAAGGACTCAACCACTAGCCCATGATTTTCTCAACAGACTTATCCACTTGCCAAAAATTAGAGATTCTTTTTATTTCAAAAAGATCTTGCAGATCCCCTTAGTTAAAGATAACCGTTTGGGGTTAAAATACTCCACAGAAAATCTTGTTTGCAAGTCTCGGAGATACTGCCCAAAATCAGAGAGAGAATCGTGTAAAACCATTTTTCGCAGCTTTGGCTTGAAAACACCTTGAACATCTTGTTCTCAGAACTGTTCTGAGACAGTGTTCTGAAATTATTTTCAAAGAGAAAAATCATTTCAAAGTGAATGTTAAATCAAGACTTTCTAATTGGCATATTAACAAGAATCTAATAAAATAAAAACCATAGCAAAACAAAAACTCTTGTTGAATCAACCAGACATCTTGTAGAAACTTAGCTTGCTGCTCCAAACACTCCTAAGAGCTGTTCTTAAGGTTGTTCTGAAGTTCTGGAGAGTCTTTCCAGCCAACTGATCTTGAGTACCTGTTCTTAAGACCTGTTCTTTGAGCATTGTTAACCAAGCAATTTCAAAGTATTCAATATTTGGAACCTGTTCAATCAACACACTCAAGTATATATTACATTTGTGTTTGTTATCATCAAAACCTTACATTACATAAAGATAGGGTCAACAAAGGAGCAAAGTTTTCAAGAGTGGAGAATGATAGAATTGATGCCATACCCCATTGAATGATTCCAAGCCAAGGCCCTGGTCCAACAAGTTATACGTTCGAGACTCTTCGTCACACTCTTACGCTTCTTTTAGGTGTGGTCCCAGGCATAGTAAAAGTTATTGATTTATATTATTAGATAAGTTCATAAGCATTATCTTTTTGGAAGTTACGGGAGGCATCATTTTGGAAGTTAATTCTTCTCCAAGGTATATTTTATCTAATGAAGAGCAACCTTGTGTATTGTTTTTCTTCAATTGTGGTTTATCAACTTTGAGTATTATTGAGTTGTTTGTGAATTTTCTCCAGATCTCTATCACTTTCTCTCTCTCTGACAAGGATTGGATTAGTTTCTCACTATATCTCTACTAATCTTTCTTCCTCACAAGTTCAATCTTTCTCCCTCACAAGTTCAATCTCTCATAAACAAAGAAAAAACTCAAAGTAGAACAAGAAGTTCTCATAGGTAATTTATGTTTTGGGGGGGGGGTTAAACTTGGTAAAATAACTATCAAAGGGTTCCAATCTTCTTATATATTAGTTATCTGAAGGAGTCAATTAGAATGCAACTTTTTTAATTTTGTTTGAGTATGGCGTCATATGAAGTTTAAATTAATGTGAAGAAATGCCAAAATGTGGCTTAACTCCAAAACGTAGTATTCCTATGTTGGTTAGTTGTATGAAATTTTATATTATATCCCTCTTAAGTTGGGTATCTACATTGAATTTTCTCAACTAAATTAGTAAAATACTGATGAAATTTATGTCTTCACATTAAGTACAAATTGTATGGTATAGTATGTGTGTTGGTCATTTTACTTATTTGCATAAGCTACATGCATGATCCCTTGCAAATACTACAATGTTTTTTTGCCCAAATTAGTTTTGTGTCTATTCTGCTCTGCAAATCATTTTTTTCTAGCCTTAGAAAAGCAAAGGAGAAAACCCGAGTTTTTAGTTGAATACATGTCTAAACTTTTAGGTTAATAAACTTTAAGTGCTTGAACTTTTTCTACAATTAATTTAAGTACCTGAACTTTTCCAACACTTAATATAGGTGCCTCACTTTTATAAAAAAGTATATTTTTAAATCAAAAATACTATTAATATTATTTTATGTTTTTTCCCAGACCCCGCGAAAGCGAGACCCACATTAGGAGTTTGTTGTTTGTTGTATTATTTTATGTTTTTAAATCAAAGGACATTAGTACTATTATTGACCTGGCTATTTTTTCTATCAAATATATGGCCATTTTTTAAAAAAAAAAGACTTATGAATTTGCAAAAAGGAAATTGTACTTTAGAAAAAGGATTATATTTTGCAATAATCTAAAATAAAAATAATATAATTGTACAATAATTATTGATACCATTGAAAATCAAATCATTTTTTGTTTCTTTTAGCTAATTATCTTCAACTTTTCCTAACTGCTTTTTTTTAAAAATTAAAAAACAAGAGGACATAACCCCATAATGAAGTTACAAAATTGTCAATATTCTCTAACTTGTAGTAACAGGGAATTCAAATTGCATATACATCGTAAGAATTTACATTAATTTCTGCTCGTGTCTGATAGTGTTGTATCATTCCCCATTCATCTAGTCTTCCATAGTTCTCCAAGAAAATAAACATAGATCAATTCCATCCTTTTGTTCAAATGCCAAAAAGCGCCTGAGACATGAAAATTAAAAAAGAAAAGAAAAGAAAACACTAATACTAATGTTGAAATCTAATGTCACACTATACTTGTTGACGCCAATCATGGTTGGCTTTCCAGTTTCAGGTGATCAATGAAAGTGCCCCCTATATTATGATCCTTAATAACAAACCGTTTCATAAAATCTCTTTGTATCTATCCATGGTGGGAGGTCATGGCAGAGAGAAAGCGGTTCACTATTGTCGTATGTTTTCCTGAAGTAAGAGATGATTTTGCTTATCAAATTGTTTCAAACTTATTTCTATAATTTTTAATGTCTTTTTTCTTTTTTAAAGATTATCATATATTTTTTGGGTTTTTTAATAGTAAAAAATATTAATAATATTTTTGATTTAATTTTTTTTTAATAAAAGTGAGGCACCTATATTGAGTGTTGAAAAAGTTCTGACATTTAGATTAACTGTCCAAAAAGTTCAAACACCTAAAGTTTATAAATCTAAAAGTTTAGGCACTTGTTTGACTAAAAACTCGAGAAAAATCCTTTAAATAAAAAATCCTACAAGTTTTCATTGATTAAGACGCAAAAATTGTGAGTTTGATTCAAAACGAATGTCTTATGCGTCTTGATTAAAGTTGAAAGCTCTAGCACCTTAAAGCCAAAGAGATTTGAAAATCCAAATCCTTAATAGCTAGCGAGTCAGGATTGGAAATTATAGGAATTTTTGGGCACCGTGGTGAAAACAAAGACTTTGAATTTCATTTGAAAATTTTGTAATGTTATTATGTTATATTTGTAAATTTATAAATTATTATTTATATGTTTATGGTATTTTTGTAATTTATTAATATCTCTTCCAATGTTCATATGATAGCCAAATTTGGTTACGTGAATAGTGGTAAAACCAAGATCTCGAAATGAGGTAACCTCCCTAATCATTAATGCTTTTTGGGAAAATCTATGACGAAATATATTTTGTCAATACTTCCCATCCAAAATTTGTTGGTGTCTACTTATGTGAAAATAATTCTCACCCAAACGTTACAGAAGAGCAATTAGGGATGGCCGTGGGGCGGGTATAAGGTGGGTGGAGTTCAAGGGCAAAGCCACGTTGGGAAAAGAGGAGTCAATTGACCCCCCAACTTTTTTGGAAAAAAAATTTAAATGTGAGATATTTTTGTAGATAAGAAAAATAGATATATATTAATTAGTTCATAAATGTATGACATAGGCGTGCATAGCAGGGTGGTGGTTGTCTCTTGCTCTGCGTAGGAGATTCCTGGTTTGATTCTTCATTTCATCTTTTCTGTATTTTTTTTTTTGGAAGTGCCCTTTAATTTTCCGAATTTTTGTTTCAAAATTTTCGCAGGTAACTCCCAAAAATTCTCAATTTTTGTTTTTAGTTTTGTTATTTTATAAATAATTATGTTTATTTTACTGATTTTAGTTAGATTCATTTTAAATAATTGATTAACTTAGTGAATTACTCATGATTCATGATTTGAAAAATGAGAATTTTTACCTAATTGTCTTCTTGGTTGAAGATTTAAAGTTGGGCTAATTTTGTTTCCAATTGCTTGAGTGCTTATGTTTAGTTTACTAATTGTTATTGAATTTGTGTTGAATAAGTCGTTAATTTAGAGATTTACCCATTAATGAAAAAATTTATGTTATGTGTATTATTAATCTCACCCCCCTTACTTTGAATCCTCGCTCCGCCCCTGGTGGAGTTATACCCACACCCATACCCATTTCCAAAAGTTATCCTCATACTCATACCCATACCCATCGGGTTTTCAAAATCTATCCCCATACCCATACCCATACCCATAAGGTGTTTCGGATTTTATTCGGGTATATACATATATTACAATATAATACCCATTGGGTACGATAATTTCTTTTACCTAAAGAAATTCATAAAACTAAATTCAACTAGGCAAACTATTCTAAAGAAATACAATACCTATTCGATTCAATAGTTCATACTTAGCTCATAAATAAAAAATTACATTCTAGAAATGATTGAAATGAGAGAGTGTGGGACATAACAAATAAGTTAGAATTTTAGGTTTATGAGCCATGAGTGACGTGACTTTATGTATCGATATAGTAAACGAGCGACACAAATGGATGCATTGCATAGTTGGGGATGGGTTGCTGTATGGAGTTTTTTTTTTTTAAAATAAATTACCAACATTCAAAGCTCAAAATGCTACTCAATCATTTATTTACCCCCCAAACAATTCGGGTACAGGGCGGGTATGGGTATGGGCCGGGTGATGCCTATACCCGTACCCGCACCCGTACCATACCCATACCCATTTTTAGCGTACCCGCCCCATGCCCATTTTTTCCCAATTTTTCATAACCATACCCATTATACATGGGATGGGTTCGAGGCAGATTTTTCGGATTCGGGTGCAACTCTCATCCCTAAGAGCAACTCATCCATTAGAGCACCCATCGAAATGGTATTCGCGGGCGCTTCACACAGCCCGTCAATTCTGTCAGGGGTGGGTCTTTTCTCCATAGAATGTCCTTTCGATAGCTTCTGACGAGTTACACGATTCTAAAAGGGATGTATAAAAATACCACGTGTAATGTTGTCAACTGTAGTACTTAAGGGTTGAATCCATAGGGACGAGATCAAATTTAGGCCACTATAACTAAAAACTAACCCATATAATTAAATTGAACACAAGAAACAGGCAAAACAAAATCATTCAACTAATAGAAATTGAACCTAATCTAAACACCATAAAAATTGTAAATTGAACAATTATCAAAGAAATTATCACAATTACTATATAACGAAATAATAAAATCTAATTAATCAGGAGATACAAGAGAGGAAAGAGATTACCATAACTGCTACAAGCCAACGAAGAATTCTTGAATCTTGGAAGAGTGTTAATCATGAAAATTCAATATCCACCATAAATCCAAGGGAGTTGTAAAGAACGAAACATTGAATGAAATAATTTTGAAAGACATGAAAATTGAAACTAAAATTAAAACCAGAACTAAAAGCTATATTGAGGGTGTGTTTGGTAGGGGGGGAAAATCATTTTCCCATGAAATCATTTTCCATGAAAAATATTTTTCCAAAAAAATGATTTTCCACTTACATTTTCAGCTGTTTGGTAGAACGGAAAACCATTTTCTTTCTATTTTATTTTTTGCTATTTGATAGAATGAACCCCCGTCTTCACTTCATTTCTTTTTACCATCAACCCCCTTCCATGCTCGCTATTCTGACCCAATCAAACCAACGAATTCTGTTTCTCTCTCCTCTTCAAAATCAAACCCAAAACATCAGTAAGAAATATACCCAATAATAAACCCAGAAAAAGAGAGCGTCAACATTAATGAATCTCATTTTTTTTACTATTCCCAAGGAATAGCTAATGGACTTTGAGTGATATTAAATCCAGATTAAAGAAAATGGCGAATAGGGAGACAATGGGTGTCTCAGATTGCGAAGTTCTTCAAAAGGGCAAAAGTAATAAGGTTAGAGAACTCAAGAAATAATTGCAGAGATTAACGATAGAAATCATCGATGAACATGATGAACATGAAGAAGAGAGGAAGAATGAGAGACAAAATGAGAGTGAAAATAAAGTGATTCTAAGCACAATGAAAAGAAAATAGAATGAGAGACAAAATTGGACAACGAAAATTGGGTTTGGAAAATCGTTTTCCCTACTTTTTCAAGGGAAAATAATTTCCTTCAAATGGGGTAAAATGATTTTCCCATGAAAATGATTTTTTCCTCCTTGTTTTACCAAACGACGTAAAATGGGAAAATCATTTTTCAGGAAAATCATTTTCCCCCCTACCAAACACACCATAAATTTTGAATTGAAAGAGTAATTGAACCTACAAATATCTCAAAAACTACTAAGCTAAACCTACAACTATGAAGGAGAAGAAATTGATGACTTACAAGTAGACCAGATAAATAGGTCATTAGGTTTGAGTACAGGTCGGGTTAAGTTTGGGTCGGCTCACGTTTCGGGTTAAGTGATAGTTCGGGTTGGTTCGGTTTGGTTCAGTGCACATCCACTCGAGTCGATTTCAAGCCAACTAATTTTTGGTCCAATATTTGCGCTTGTCATGTAAAGCAAGCAACTTTGTAGAAAATTTCGGCCAGGTATGGTTTGATTTGGCTCAATTTGAGTTTCAGATCCACTTTCAGGTGAACATATTTCGGATGTCAGGTTAGGTATGAGTCTGGGTCGTTCGGTTCGAGTTTCGAATCCTTGGTTAATTTTGTTAGATCTACTTATAAGATGCTCCCAAGAGTCCTATTTATATTAGAACCGGCACTCTTATACTTTCCAAACTGAAAGCTTTCTTATTTTCCAGGTAATTTTCCTCTTTCCCAGTTACGTAAAATCTTAGCAAAGTTTCCAATATCAATTAGACTTTAATCTTGTACAACAAACTAAAAACACAAAACCTCTGAGCTTGGGCGTGTCTTCCTTTTTAAAACCAATATGTCTTGATTTGAAGGAGCAGATGTTTGTATTTCTTCCCAAGGCAACACATGGCTGGGTTGAGTTGACATTACCGTCTCTTTATCGTGCGCTTAAAAAGACTTGGACTTCTCAGTCGCAAGGCAGTGTACTGCTGTAGCATTATTCTTATGTGAAAGCTATGTAGATTGGGCTAGTATTATACACCTGCTGCTGGCTATGAGTGAACAACAGAATGGTCACACATGGGAGGACGCTGTTGAGCTTGGGACGGCCATGCATGTACACACCTGCTTTCTCCATTGAATTTTTCTTCGCTCTTTCCTTTTTTCTTGATTACAGTATGATTGGGTCGAGATGCAATTAACCCAAAAACTTAGTTCTTGCATTCAATCATCTCTTTTTGTTCGTTATTTCATCAAATCATTATTTTCTATAAAATCAAACAAAATTAAATAAAATTCAAAATAATCTCGATTATGTGTGAAAACTAGGTGATTTGAAGTATTTAATTGGCCACTTTGGAGGCCCAAACAACGAGCATTAGAAAACTCATGGACATGAGGATTCTAGCAAGGACATGACGACATTCCAATTGGTATTCCTTCATGAATATGAGAACACCAACATATACCATACAAACTTTGCATTTATTTCCATTGGTATTTGGCGCATTAGTTGTAATGTATGGGTAGTAAGGAAATAAGGAAATCGGTTTATTCTTAAAATCAAAACTAATAGCATGTTGTTTTGCTGCAAATGGTTCAAGGACTGCTTCGTGATATTCCTTGAAGGTATCGAAGTTTGGGCAAGGAGGAATGATGCCGGAGATTGAAGGTGTTAAACATCATATGGACTAACCTTTCGGAAGCGTGTGAATTCCCAATTGCCTTTGAACCACAAACAGATGAAATCCGGCGGCTACTAGAGTCCCGGTGAAACCACGTCACAAACCCGAACACTCAGACGGTCCTTTGCGTTTTAAGAGGCATAAGGAGAGTAAAGAATTACTTAGACCCTGAAAAACTGATTAGCACCCCTTATATGCCAATTAGCCGTTTTTAGGGCTATTATGATGCACCCCAGCACCACTAAACCGACCCCCCCTTAAAATAGCACTTAAACCCACAATTTAAGGGTTATGTGGCCGTTATAACCTGTTTACTAAAAATAGGCTTCAGCTCCCACTCGGCCACTCAAGCCATAACGACGTCTCTAAGACAATCGTTTCCTCTTTAAACGCATCATACCAGGAATGAGACGTGCGACCGCAAATAACAGGTAGCGCTTTATTAAGATACCGTCAATCTAACAAAGGCACTTTCAATGCTAGCGATGTTACCCCGAATCATCCTCTCATTGCTAACGACATACAACGTCCCTTTATGTCTGATATATCATATGGTTATAACCTCAGTATAACCGCCCGAGCTGATATAGCAATGGTGGATCGATTCTTCCTTAGACACCTATAATGCTTCATTTTAGCATGATAGCTTTCCTAATGTGTTCCGCTGGACTATCTATTTTATAGGCCTTGGAGTTCACATCAAAGTAGCTGCAGCATACCTCAAATCCACATTACAGTTCTAGGTCAAAGGGTGTCATCTAAATAGACCACGAAGTCTATAGGGATCACATAGTGACAAGGAAGAGATTCAATTGTCACTCCCCAGGTCGACTTAAGCACACACAGTATAAATGTGTGTCATGGTATAACTCCCACTGAGGCGAGCTGTCACTTTATATACCATGCGAATTACAAGTCCAGTTTTCTCTAAAAACTGACCCGAGTTACTTGGTTACTGTACAAAACATAACCTTGATACTCAAAATTCGGCTTTAGGTTTCGATATAAGGTTGTATTATATCCGATTTACTTAAAATCTCATCTTAGACTAACTAAGGCGACTATTCATTATCCGCATCATTAAAATCGCGGTAATAATCAATATTGTACACCTAGTGCCAATATGATCAAATCTTGTCCTACTCGCCACTTAGACGTCAGGATTGATCATCCATGTGATAAGATAATCAGAGGCCTAGTGACATTTATTTAGATATGCCTAATCAAAACAACCAAAATACCGTAATGAACATTTCAGGAAAAAGAAACATCAATCTTTATTCAAAAGAAAAAAACATTACATATGTCCAAAACAAGACATCCCAATTAACTAAAACCTACGAAGACCTAAACTCATCACATGAGTTTTGAACGTATCTCTAGGAGTAGGTTTAGTTAAGGGATCAACAACCATCTTACTAGTAGGTAAATACTTTACAATGACTTCTTTTAACTTTATGGCGTTTCTTACAAAATGATAACGCCTTTTAATATGCTTAGCCTTCCTATGGAATTTAGGATCCTTAGCATATTGGATAGCGGCAGTATTGTCGCACCACATTTCCACAGGATCATCAACTCTCGGAGTGAGATTGAGATTCTGAAGAAAACTCCTGAGCCAGATCGCTTCCTGAGCGGCGAGGCAGCAAGCAACATACTCCGCTTCCATGGTTGATAAAGCTATGCACTCCTGCTTCTTGCTGCACCAAGATATGGCTCCCCCACCAAGAGTGAAGACATATCCTGAGGTGGACTTAGACTCATCCAAGTCACCACCCCAGTCAGCATCAGAGTAACCTCTCAATTTCAAGTCCACTCCTTGGTAGCAAAGTACCAAGTCGGTAGTCCCCCGAAGATAACGCATTATCCTCTTGACGGCTTGCCAATGAGCGACTCCCGGGTTACTTTGGTAACGACTTACCAAACCAACCGCGAAGCAAATGTCAGGCCGTGTATATATCATGGCATACATTAGGCTACCTATAGC
The DNA here is from genome assembly GCA_017589665.1 of Selenicereus undatus. NCBI lineage: Eukaryota > Viridiplantae > Streptophyta > Magnoliopsida > Caryophyllales > Cactaceae > Selenicereus > Selenicereus undatus. The sequence goes on from JACYFF010031957.1 coordinate 88,295,441, forward strand.
ACTAGCGTATGGGACATTGCTCATCTTCTGTTTTTCAACTTCTGTTTTAGGGCATTGCTCTAGACTCAAAATCAAACCCTTGTCTACTGGAGTATCAACGGGTTTGGAGTAATGCATCCGAAACCGTTCTAGGACTTTCTCAATATATGCCTTTTGGCTTAAACCAAGAAGTTTCTTCGAACGGTCTCGGAGAATCTCCACACCTAGGACATACCTAGCTTCACCCATGTCCTTCATCTCAAAGACGGAAGATAACCACCGCTTGGTGGCATTGATCATCTCCATATCACTTCCAGCCAGTAGAATGTCATCGACATACAAGGTAAGAAACATAATTCCTACACTTGTCCTTTTGACATATACACAGTGATCTTCTGAAACCATGGTAAAGCCAAACACGGTGATGGCTTCATGGAATCTGAAGTACCATGCTCTAGAAAACTGTTTGATGCCATATATGGATTTTTTAAGGTGACAAACCTTGTCTTCCTGGCCTTTTGATACAAAACCAATAGGCTGGACCATATATATCTCTTCCTCAAGATTTCCATTTAGGAAAGCAGTCTTCACATCCATTTGGAACAGTTCTAAATCCATATGGGCTACTAGCGCCAGAAGTAAGCGAATCGAGGCTAATCTCACCACAGGAGAAAAAGTTTCCTTGTAGTCTACACCCTCAACTTGGGTGTAGCCTTTCGCTACTAAACGGGCTTTGAACTTATCAATTGACCCGTCTGCCCGACGCTTAACCTTGAAAACCCATTTGTTTCCAATGGCTCTGCGTTCGGGGGGAAGGTCAACTAGATCCCAGACTTCATTCTTTGCCATCTAGTCCAACTCATCTCTCATGGCATCCATCCATTCCTTATCGTTTGGTGATTCCAAAGCCTCTACATAAGAGGTTGGCTCTTCTATTTCTAAAGGAGCACAAAAGAAAATTTCCTCTTCGATTTGAAAATACCGTCGAGGAACTCTTCCACGCTCACTTCGTCGAAACACTTTAGGACTTGGCGGTCTAACCTGTTCAGACTCGGGATCAGGATTTCTCCCCCTTTTCTTTTTAGATACAGAACCTCGAATAGGAGAAGAACCACTCCCACTAACCCCTTGGGGTGTGGGTTCCGGAGAATGAGGACTCTCAGTCTCTGGTTGAGTGTCCTGAACAGGCAGGTCTCCCTGCGTAGAAACAGTAGGTACACTCCCACTATCTCTAATGTCAGGGAGATGCATATCCTCGGTGTCTTGGGCAGTATACAAATCCTCCCCCTCACCGAGAGATAGGTTCGTTTGTAACTCATACAATCGAAAGTCCTTGTTTATGTCACCAATACTAGGGAACTCATCCTCAAGAATCTAATTCCTTCATGCCTCCATCTGGATGTTCTCCATACATCACATAACCCTTTGAATTTTGCGGGTATCGAATAAAGATCATCTTGGTGGCCCTTGGACCAAGCTTACCATGTTTATGGGTTGGGTTATGCACATAGCCTGCCGAACCCCATGGACGTAAATGGTCCAAGGAGGGATGTCTACCATTCCATAACTCATATGGAGTAGTAGGTATACTCTTGCTAGGTACTCGGTTTAAGATATAAGTAGCCGTTAGCAAGGCATCACCCCAAAAACTAATTGGAAGATTAGCTTGGGCCATCATTGACCTGACTATGTCAAGCAATGTGTGATTCCTACGCTCAGCTACACCATTTTGCTGCGGAGTGTATGGAATCGCTAGATGTCTTACGATACCTTTTTCCTCACAGAACACCTTGAACAAATCAGAAAGGTATTCACGACCACGGTCGGTCCGAAGAGTCTTAACTTTCCGTTCCAACTTGGTCTCTACTTCTGCGACGAAGCGTTTGAACACATCTAGAGCCTCGTGGCGGTGTGATAATAGATATACGTACCCATATCTAGAGTAATCATCTATTAAAGTGAGGAAGTATACAGGACCACTACGTGCTCGAGCATTCATTGGTCCGCAAATGTCGGAGTGAATGAGTTCTAAGGGAGTAAGCGCTCTAGAAGCCTTACCAAAAGGTTTCTTAGTCACTTTTCCTGCTAAACAAGGCTCACATATAGGTAGCTTAACCTTAGTAAGTTTGCCTAATAGACCTTCTTTAGCAAGTCTAGTCATTCTATCTTGACCTATGTGTCCAAGTCTAGCATGCCATGTTACAGAATCACTACTAAAATCAACAGATGACAAAAAAACAGAAGGTGCTTTACTAGAATAATAATCATTATCTAAGTCAAGCACAAAGAAATCGTCTACCAAAGACGCATGGCCAAACAAATTGCCACCATACTCAATGTTCAAACCATCAGTTTGCGAAACGAATTGAAAACCTAATTTCCAAAGAGAAACATAAGAAACAAGCGAACATCGCACCCCAGGTGCATAAAGGGCATCGTGGAGTAGCAACGAATTTCCTCCACGCAACTTGAATTTGTACGTTCCGACACCCAGAACATCCTCTGCAGTCCCATTACCAAGTGTCACAGTCTGTGTCCCCACCGGGTAAGGGTAGAAAGACACAAACCCCTCCTAGTCTCGAACTACGTGCTTGCTTGCTCCCGAATCTATAATCCAGTTAGGAAAAGATTTAGAAACAAATGCATGGGAACAAACAAGCAAATCACTAGTAGGGATTGAAGAATGTACCTTGGCCTGAGGCTCGGGACAATCCCGGCAAAGTGGCCCTTCTTCCTGCAGGCATAGCACGTCACACGTGCCATGTTCTTCTCCACCTTACCCTTAGGTTTTGATTGCTTCTTAGCAATCCCACCTCTAGGGCCAAGTTTTTGTGAGGGACGAACATTTTTCTTCCCTCGCTTAAACCTGTTTACTTTCGGCCTGTCCACTCTAGCAACAAATGCTGAGGGAGGTGGAGCCATTGCCCTGAGGCGCTCATCCTCTAACTCTAGGTGATTAGCAATCTCACCAAAAGTTTTGATGTGAGTACTATGCACCATTAGAGTGAGAAACGGTTTCCACTTAGGATCACCTTGGTTTAGTGCACGCAGCAGATTGTTTCTTTGGTCTTTCTCCGAAAGGTCTATCCTGCCAGCTCTGAGGTCTCGAATCATGGACTGCATAGTCCTGATATGTTCAGCTACGCTTCGGGTAGAGTCTATCACATAAGACATCCACTTAAGATGCATTGCTTGCAGCCTCGTTTCCGAAGTCTGACCATATCGGATTCGAATGTTATCCCACATCTCTTTAGCTGTGGGAAAAACCTCGAACTCGCCGATTAGATCGTCGTGCATGCAATACAGCATAGTATAGCGTGCCTTACGATCCTTTTTACACCACGCTTGGTACTCAACCAAGCGTGCCTTGTATTCCTCAGTGGCGGTGATATCTTTATCATCATTGTCCGTTGTCGCAGGGGGTGGCATAATAAACGTTATGTGCTCTAGCACATCACGTTCTTCCAGGAGAAACTCAATCTTCCTGTGCCACATATCATAGTTGGACCCATCCAACTTGTTACTGGTGGACAAGTCAAAAAATCATAGAGGTGTTCGAAGCCATATCTACAAGTAAAAAGGGAAAAATGGACGTTTAGGCATATCATACATATAATCAAAAATAATCTCAAAAA
>JACYFF010031957.1:88329054-88373759 GCA_017589665.1 Selenicereus undatus
ATATATATATATATATATATATGTTTTGTATCCATATTATATACCAAGCCAAGCCCTTGATTGATATATACCTTTTGGTTTGGTCATTGTTCCCTTAAAAATTAAATTAATTTCCATAATATCTAACAACAGCTTGAGCTAACTAATCGTTAACTAATGAGGAAAAGTTTGGCTAGGTAGAGACATTACTAAACGCCTCAAAATAACTACACTGTAGTTACATTTCCTAAAAGAAATAGTAGTCACGTTATTGTACCATCTTCCTCCACCCTCTCTGATATGTTTTACAACCACCTACCTCCTCTCTCTGATGTAATTGGTCATTATTATTGCTACTCCTACCCCTCTTATCATTAACAATCTCAAAGCACCACCTCTAACATCAGTTCTGGAGCAAGCAGGAGGCATCATTACGTGTAATTTAGACATTAATTCCAAAGATCCGTTTTCCTCATTCTTTCACTAATTGATGCTAATCATATAGGTGGATGTGAAGATTCATACACCTATGATATGGAAACTCGATTGATGACACTCGGTCATCTCATTTCACCACAGTATTTGGGCTTCTATAGTTTTCTCTTGGTAATGAAATGATTACATATGTCCACTACCTATCGCCGCGTAATTGTCAATTTCAGTTTTTTGGTAATCAATTGAACTAATCCACTACCTCTCTTTAAACTGCATGGCCTCCTGTTTGTCAATTGTCATATGATTGTCTTCGTTGTTCTCTAATCCAGTTTTTATGCCTCCTCTTAAACACAAATTTCAATACATAAAAAAAAACCCACTAGACAACTACTCTGCTGATGATACTACCGCAAGTGCATGGATAGTCGTAGTATAGATGAAATATATCGTTGTTCAGGGACTAATTGTAACTTACTGAGTCGTGCTTATCAGAATGGGCTAAGTAAAATTCTGGTTCAAGTGGATTCAATTTAACAATAGCAAATAAACTTCTCTAAATCAATAGGGAAAAAACATCTAGGAATTCTCATAGTTGTGAAAGGAAATTGGATCAAAAATAATGAACATGTGCTTTCTTCTAATTGGTTAAATTTGAAGAATTGTAATCTCTTCAAAAAAACTCAGTCTATTATTTCGAAATCAACTAAATTTACCTAAGCTAAGCAAAAGTGGTTCTTTCAAACTAATTTGCCTTAATTCAAGTTCAATGCCTTCAATTACTTACTAGCCCTCCTAACATACAAATCTCTTTTTTGAGACGAAGTTACGTCAGGTCTAATCAAGCAGTCCAACAACAAAATGTCACCTTTCGGTTTTTCACCCGATTGTTTCTAGAGTGCAAGCAAATTTCGACCAAACATCAACTCACAACAATCCAAACACTTCACAAAACGAAATCAAACAAATCATGAAAGTAAGCACAACTGTATAGATTAAAATATGATCCAACAACACTTCTACAAACTACTAAATTCCTAGACTAAAGAAAACTACTTAGACATGATAAAATATTAACAAACTAACCAACGATTGGTGAAATCTGAACGAGAAGGTCATTGACTGAGATGACCTTCAACCAAGGGCTTCAAAACTGTCTCAAGAATAAACTCTCACACTGAAGACTTACACCAACACAATAACGAAACTAAAAGCTACAAAATTTGAGAAAGAAACTAAAGCACTAATCTATGCTACTCTATACTTTTGCTTTGCTCGGAATGACCTTGGATGCTCTCTACTGCTGCAGAACGTCACTTCTTATAGAGAGGATCGGTTGATCTCAACTACATAGCCGAGGAAAAACAAAGAGGCAGCAGTTACAGGCTCACCGTGGACCGTAGGGTGCACCATGGTCCAACCGTGGTCTGTGCTGGAATAGGATTTTTGGTCATTCTTTGCTCTATGGGTGTGGCATAAGATGAATGACTGTGGGGGAGGTCAAAATACAGCCATTGAAGGGCAAATGCTAGGTAATAAGGCTAAAGATTATGTAAAACACATCAAACAACTATACCTAAGCATAAATTAAGAATGGGAGAGTAAATAACAACTTAAAACACAATATTCTCCTAAAAACAACACAAAATAGCCCTAAAATGATATACATATTAAGCACTTATCAAGCTCCCCCGTTTTTAAACTATTGCTTGTCCTCAAGCAATGCAAAGATTAAAAGTGTACACAGCCTCCTCAGGATAAATATAGGTAACATTCAAATGGCTAAGCTAATCCAAAGATTGCCCAAAAAGATACAAAAAATCATTAACAAATAGAATTGGGAATGAGATTTTCGAAAACCTTTTTAATAGACCAAAATGTCAAACTTGCAAGCAATCTCCCCCAAATTGTCAAATACAATCATTCAAAATGTGGAACAAGCAAAACTAGTAAGGCCAGTAGAACCTCATTATAGTTATATGGCACTCTGCACTCATGTGTTTGAAATGTATATATTTATGAAGGTTCTGTCAAATCTCAACCTTAGACGCAGATCTACCATAAGCTTGACAAGATTCTCAAATTTGTCATCCCTAAAAATGCAAACACATTAGACAATCATGAGGACTTTAATAGGGTTGTAATGGGGCTAAAGGTAAAGGTAAGAGGGGAACAAATGTTTTTGGAAATGAGGAGCTAGAAGCCAAAGACTAAGAGCTAAACAATTCCAATGCATCAAATAGCATCCTTCTTAAACCTTATCAATTCAGAATGAATCCCCAAATGAAGAGAGAAATAGTTGAAAATCACAAATAACTTGCATTCCCAACAAGGCTAACCGCTTTCTTTGATTTTTTTCCGTTCTCTTTTCATTTTTTTTTCTTTTTTGAAGCTTTTTCTTTTGTGTTTTTTTTTCCTTAAGCACTTATTATATTTTTTTAGAAGGGATAGCCAAGGGAAAAATCCATAACGAACTTTAAATTCCAACTCTTCTCTAAATTTTGTACAATAAAACAAGAGATTAATAAATATCTCACAACCCTACACCAAATAACTCAATTAAACCATAAGATATCATTCCATCTTAGTAACGCTCTATCAAACTTGATGCAAACGAATAGAACACTCCTCTAGCCTTGGCTTAAAGGTTAGACAAGTATTTGGTCATGGCTTATAATAGGAAGTTCAAATCAAGAAAAACGGATATAGGCTCAAAGGGGCTAACAAGGGATACAATACACAACCAGGGTGGCTATTTGGCCGTGGGGTTTAAACAAATCAAAGAAAGAATTGCCTCAATCATATTGCCTAAATGCATATGCGAAATGTGATCTTGAATGAGATTCTAAGCAAGTTCTAGAGAAATGACGTCAAGGAAGAGCCACACATGAAAGAAATATGAGACTAATAATGATAAAGTCTCACGGGATATCTACCAAGGTCAAAACTAGCTCACTAGTAAACACATGCCAAATCTTGTAAAGACTCATAGGGAAAATCATTTTGCATCCAACATATGGTCAAAACATCGAATTCATTTCGAAAACTCATTCGCAAACATTTTATGCACAATTCGGGAGAATCAAAGGATCAAACTAAACCAAAGAAAGCTACCAAATCTATAAAGATAATCATCGGAGATTTTTTTTTCCTTTTTTTCTTTTTTTTGTGTTCTTTTTGTAGTTTTTTTTTCCTCTTTATATGCATGCTCCTACAAACAATGCAAACTAAAATGCAAAAGAAACTAATAAAAGAAAGAAACTAAAATGCAACCTAGAAGAAAACTAAATGCACTCCTAAAACAAAACCTACAAAAACTACCACTAAAAACATATATAAAGCAAAAATACACCAAACAGAAATAGGCATCAGATGCCAAATATAATGACTAAGTCTCCCATGCTTGAATCACACATTGCCCTCAATGTGGGCACATAATAAAAAGGGAAGGGGAGTAGCATAAAACAAGATCAGAGAGGAGGAGGTGGAGGAGGATGGGGTCATAAATTACCCGAAAAATTTGCTGTGCTTGATCCTTCTTCTATGGTTGAGCCGGAACAGTTAGCATATGAACATTAGCTTCGTCAATTGCTTGTCCCACCAGATATGGCTTCAATTGCTATCCATTGACTGTAAAAGCTCCGGTAGACTCTCTCCATATCTCCACAGCTCCACTAGGTTGACTTTTGTGATGGTAAATGGTCCCGACCATCAGGAATTCAGTTTACCTGGAAACAATCTCAACCTTGATTTGAATATGAGGACCATATCACTTTTTTTGAAACGCTTCGTCATAATATATTTGTCGTGCCATTTCTTAGTTCGCACTTTGTAAATACGTGAATTTTCATAAGCCTCTAACCTTTGTTCGTCGAGCTCGTTTAGTTACAGGAATCTCCATTCTCCGACCACTTTAAGATCAAAATTGAGTGTCCTTATAGCCAATAGGCCTTATGTTCCATCTCCACTGCCAAGTGATAAGATTTTTCAAACACTAACCAATATGGAGTTGTGCCTAAAGGAATCTTGTAAACGGTTCGGTATTCCCAAAGAGCATCATCAAGCTTTAAAGACCAATCTTCACAAGACCGATCCACCATTTTCTCCAATATGCTTTTCAATTCTATATTCGAGAGTTCCACCTGCTCACTTGTTTGGGGATGATAAGGCGTAGCGACCTTATGAAATATCCCATATTTTTTTAAAAGTGACTCAAAGGCTTGTTGCAAAAATGTGTACCGTTGTTACTTAGAAGAGCTCTCGGTGTGCCAAATCGTGTGAAAATGTTTTTCTTCAAAAATTTGACAACCTTGGAATCATTTGTTGGGGATGCAATGGTTTCCACCCACTTAGAAACATAGTTAACCGCTACAAGGATGTAAAGGTTGTTATGGGAATGAGGAAAAGGACCCATGAAGTCGATTCCCCATACATCAAATAACTCTACTTCGAGTATGCCACTTTGAGGCATCTCATGCCTCTTGGGAATGTTCCCTGCTCGTTGACATTTATCACAAGTCATGACAAATTTCTTTGCATCTTTAAAGAGCGTGGCCAATAGAAGCCTGCTTGGAGTACTTTTGCAATGGTTTTATCTGGTCCAAAGTGACCACCATAAGTTGAAGCATGGCAGTGGTGTAAGACACTACGGACCTCATATTCAGGCAAGTATCTTCTATAAATCCCATCTCCGCATAGCTTGTAAAGGAAAGGTTCCTCCCATACATAGTATTTGGCATCAATAAAGAACTTTGTTTGCTGGCAGGACACTCCTGGAGGTAACACGCCGCACAACTTGAAGTTCACCACATCAGCATACCATGGGGCAGCTTGTTGGGAGATAGCTAATAATTGCTCATCGGGGAAAGAATCATCAATGGGAAGCTCTTCACTAGGAGTGGCCTCTAAGCCTAAACGAGATAAGTGATCGGTAACTACATTCGCTAACCCGACCTTTTCTTTGACTTCTAAATCAAACTCTTGAAAAAGGAGGACCCATTGGATGAGTCGAATTTTGGAATCAGATTTCTTCATTAAATGTTTCAAAGCGTCATGATCCGTGAAAACAATGACCTTGGAATTGATCAAATATGATCGAAATTTTTCCAAGGCAAAGACAACTGCTGAGAACTCCTTTTCAGTCGTAGCATATTTTATTTGCACCTCGTCAAGAGTGCGGCTTGCATAATATATGGCATATGGTTTATTGTCCTTTTGCTGACATAGAACAACGCCCACTACATAGTCGCTTGCATCGCACATTACTTCAAAAGGCAGCTCCCAATCTGGAGCTTGCATTACTAGGGCGGTGATTAATGCCTCTTTTAATATGTGAAAAGCACTCAAGCATTCTTTTTTAAACTCAAAAGGCACATCCTTAACAAGCAATTGAGTGAGAGGTTTTGTAATCTTTGAAAAATCTTTTATGAATCGTCAGTAAAAACCGACATGTCCGAGAAAACTTCTCACACCTTTTACAGAGGTTGGTGGCATAAATTTTTCAATCACCTTTACCTTTGCTTTGTCAACTTCAATGCCTTTGTTAAAAGCAACATGACCAAGGATAACTCCCTCTTGCACCATAAAATGACATTTCTCCCAATTCAATAGCAAATTCACATCTTCACATCTTTGCAAAACCTTAGATAAGTTACCCAAGCAATGGTCATACATTGTACCATACACAAAAAAATCATCCATAAAGACTTCCATTATGTCCTCTATAAAATCTGAACAAATAGCCATCACGCAATGTTGAAATGTCGCAGGAGCATTGCATAACCCAAATGGCATTCGCCTATAAGCATACGTGCCATATGGACATGTAAAAGTAGTCTTTTCTTCGTCATTTGGGTGGATAGGGATTTGAAAGAAGCCCAAATATCCATCTAAGTAGCAAAAATATGAGTTCCTTGTCAATCGTTTAAGCATTTGGTCAATGAAGGGAAGGGGGAAATGGTCTTTACGGGTGGCTTTATTCAATTTTCAATAATCAATGCTCATACGCCATCCTGTAATAGTCCTAGTAGGGACTAGCTCATTATTCTAATTTTTGACAACAGTCATCCCTCCTTTCTTAGGTACAACGTGGACCGAGCTTACCCGCGCACTATCTGAGATAGGGTAGATAATGCCGACTTTAAGCAACTTCAAAATTTCCTTTTTAACCACCTCTTGCATGCTAGGGTTGAATCCTCTTTGGTGTTCAATTGAAGGCTTATGGTCGTCTTCCATTAAGATTCGATGCATACACAAGGAAGGATGAATCACTTTTAAGTCATCTAGGGTGTATCCTATGGCTTTATGATGCTTCCTATGCACTCTAAGCAAAGAGTCAATTTGGGTAGCATTCAAATTTGCATTCACAATCTCAGGATACGTAGATTTTGGTCCAAGAAATTCATACCTCAATGATGAAGGAGAGGTTTTAACTCTACCTTAGGAGCTTTCGCCTCATCAGATGAGGGCTTACTTTCATCTTGTAATAATTCCAACTTAGTGAGGGAAGGCAGAATTGGTGGGGAGGCTTCTAGCAATTGAGCACAGTCGGCTACTTCGGAGTTTTCATCCTCAATAGTGCTATCATTCAACATCAAGTGCTCAAGTGGATCAATAGAGTTAATGTTAGATACAGTTTCCCGTATCAAACCATCAGCCACATCAATCTTATTACACTCATCAAAAATAGAAGAAAACTTAGCAGCTTTTAGTAAATTAAATTTCACATGAATATCACCCACATCAAAAGTTAGTGTACCATTTTTCACAGTGATGTGGCACCCTACGGTGGCCAAGAATGGCCTCCCAAGAATGATTGTGGTCCGTGTATCCTCTCCCATTTCCAGAATTACAAAGTCTACTGGTACGTATAAATCCCCTACTTTTATTGGGACATTGGGTATTTTACAGAACGGTCCGCTAATTGCAAGGAGATAGTAGTTGGTCTTAGCTCTCCTAATTCCAATTTTTCACATAGAGAAAGAGGCATCAAGCTTACACTTGACCCTAAATCACATAAAGCACAGTTTATAGGCACATTCCCTATTAAGCAGGGAATTGAAAAACTGTGGGGATCCTTTAACTTAGCTGCAAGCTTATTTTGAATTGCTGCACTACACTCTTTACTCAAAGCTACAGTCTCATGTTCTTCTAGCTTTCATTTGCTAGACAGAATTTCTTTCATAAATTTAGCATATGAAGGCATTTGGGTCAAAGCTTCAGTAAGCGGTATGTTTATATAGACTTTTTTAAGGACGTCTAAAAACTTTCCAAATTGCATATCAAGTTTTTCCTTAGCCATCCTTTGAGGAAATGGTAAACGTGGGGTGTAGGGCTTTGGAGAGGTGATCTTAGGATCCTTAGGAACCTCATCAGGCTTATACACGACATCATCAATTGCTTCCTTAGAGGGTGAAGACATTTCTTTCTCAACATTCTTAACATGCTCATTCCTATCATGCGAAGAGTCATTATTCATGACCTCCTTTGGACCTTCTAGTTGTTTCCCTCCTCTTAAAAGCATTGCATTGCATTGCTCCCTTGGGATAAGCTCATGCTTACTAGGAAGTCTATCTGGTAGCGTAGATGAGAAACTAGATTTTTGGGCAATTTGGGCTTCTAACATCCCATTATGAGTCGTAAGCACATCAACCTTTGAAGCTAATTGTTTAATATACTCATCCTATTTTTATTGTGCCATAAGCATATTTTCCATCATTACTTCTATATTAGACTTTTGGGGCATCTGAGAAGGGAATTGGGGTCTTTGAAAACCAGGGGGTACTCTAGCATTCAAAGGGGGCATAGTCACAGTGTTTGGATTCGACCTATAAGAAAAATTCAGATGATTCTTCCAACCCGGATTATAGGTGTTAGAGTAAGGGTCATTAGACGGTCTCAGGTTGAAATTTTGAATATAATTAACTTCATTAGGATCTTGGAAAAAAGGACTCCCAACTCGACAATTTAGAGTTATAAGCTCAATTGAACCACAAATTTCACAAGGGGAAGGGGTATTAGAGTTCACAGCATTAACATTCATTTGATGCAGTCTATGAATCATTGCATCTACTTTAGCAGAAAGTAAAGTAATTGCATCATCTTCATGTTTACCTCCAACCCGGCTTTGGTTGGGTTCGTTCAGTGGACCATTGGAAGTTGTTAAGTGTCATCTCCTCGATCAGATTATAGCCTTCATCCTTAGTCTTGCTCATCAGAGTTCCTCCTGTCGCCGCATCAATAGTGGACCTCACAGATTGGGTCACACCGTTATGAAAGGCTTGGATTATCATCCAACGCTAAAGACCATGATGGGGGCACAAACGTAACAGATCTTTAAAATGCTCTCAGGCTTCATAGGGCGTCTCGTCACCTCTTTGTAGAAAATTGGTGATTTGATTCCTTCGGCTCGTTGCTTTGGTTGGAGGGAAGAACTTGGCGAGGAATGCTCTTGTCAACTCATCCTAGGTGATTATGCATCCAAACGGCAAACAGTGCAACCAAGCCCTTACTTTATCCCTCAATGAGAAAAGGAATAGGTACAGCCGAATCGCATCAATAGAGACTCCATTTAATTTTAGCGTATCACATACCTCTAAAAAGATCGAGAGGCGTGGATTTGGGTCTTCCAAGGGAGTTCCGCCGAACTGAGATTGTTGCACCATGGAAATGAGTGCCGGTTTGAGCTCGAAGTTGTTGGCATTGACAACTGGGACAACGATGCTTGAGGCAGTCCCCTAGACTCCTAGGGTAACGAAATCACGAAGAGTCCTTCATTGGTCACCTTTTGCCATGTTTGAATTCCTTCTCGCCTTGCGTCTTTGCTCTTCAATCCTTTGCTTTTTCCTCCTTAAGTGAAAAGTCCTTTTAATCTTTGGATCAGGTTCGTGCAAGATTGGACTTCGTATAAACTAGGAAAAATTCTTGCAAGAACTTTCACCAACACTACCAGCGTAATTTAAACTAGAAAAGAAAGAAAAAGAGTAATTTAAACTAGAAAAGAAAGAAAAATAACAAAAAAAGAACAATAAAAAACAATAAAATGCTTAGTCACTTTTGTAAGACTAACTCAATAGTTAGCAGTTTTAGTCCCCGGCAATAGCGTCAAAAATTTGTTCATACTACGATAAGTGCACGGATAGTCATAGTATAGATAAAAGATATCGTTCCTTAGGGACTAATTGTAACTTACTGAGTCTTCCCTATCTGAATGTGCTGAGTAAAATTCCAGTTCAAGTCGATTCGATTTAACAATAGCAAATAAAATTTTCTAAATCAATAAGGGAAAAATGTCCAGGAATTCTCGTAGTTGGGAAAGGAAATTAGATCAAGAATAATGAACATGTGCTTTCTTATAATTAGTTAAATTCAAGGAATTGTAATCTCTTCCAAAAACTCAGTCTATTCTTTCAAAATCGACTAAATTCGCCTAAACTAAGCAAAATTTGTTCTTTCAAACTAATTTGCCTTAATTCAAGTTCAATGCCTTCGATTACTTACTAGCCCTCCTAGCATACAAATCTCTCTTTCGAGATGAAATTACATTACGTCTAATCAAGCAGTCCAACAACTAAATGTAACCTTTCAGTTTTTCACTCGATTGTTTCAAGAGTGCAAGCAAATTTCGGCCAAGAATCAACTCACAACAATCCAAACACTTGGCAAAACGAAATCAAACCAATCAAGAAAATAAGCACAATTGTATAGATTAAAACATGATCCAACAACATTTCCACAAACTACTAAATCCTTAGACTAAAGAAAACTACTCAGACATGATAAAATATTAACAAACTAATCAACAATTGGTGAAATGTGAGTGAGAAGGGGATTGATTGAGATGGCCTTCAACCAAGGGCTTCAAAACCTTCTCAAGAAAAAACTCTTACATTCAAGACTCACACCAACACAATAACCAAACTAAAAACTACAAAATTTGAGAAAGAAACTAAAGCACTAATCTATGCTACTTTATACTTTTGCTTTGCTTGGAATGATCTTGGATGCTCTCTACTGCTATAGAATGCCACTTTTTATAGAGAGGCTTGGTCGATCTCAACCACACAGTCAAGGGAAAATGAAGAGGCAGTAGTTACAGGCTTAACACGGTCCAACCGTGGTGCTGGAATCGGATTTTTGCTCATTCTTTGCTCTACAGGCGTGGCATAACTTGGATGATCGTGGGAGAGGTCAAAATACAGCCGTTGAAGGGCAAATGTTGGGTAATAAGGCTAAAAATTCTGCAAAATACATCAAACAACTATGCCCAAGCATAAATCAAGAATAGGAGAATAAATAACCACTTAAAGCACAATATTCTCCTAAAAACGACACAAAATAGCCATAAAATGATGTACATATTAAGCACTCATCATCTGCCACTCCACATATAGGACTCAACCCCATTTCTTACCATGCTCATATAACTGCGCTGGGTATGATGGAAAATTTATTTCTTTAGAAAATTCGTCTATAATTGTATTCTTATTCCTTCTTTTGCTTCACCATGCAATCAATATGCTTTTCCTTAATACCTTACTCTAACTACTCTTTCGTCTATCACAGCTTTGGTTGGCTGTAATTTTGTCTTTAATCTTCTCCCTCAAATTTCTTCTCCTTTCATCAACCCAAAAGTGTAAGTGTTTGTAGCCTCAAATCTTTTCTCTATACTTTATTGAAGATTTTGGAACGTCAATTTTATAAATGTCGTTCTTTAATTTTTTTCCCCCCTATAACAACATGTAAACCAACCAATTACAATCAAAAAGGAGAATATTGGATATATGCACCTTTCATTTTCATGTAATTTCAACGACCCACTGCCAATTGTATTATATTTAACGTACAACAATAGTATGGCTTTTGAGTAAGGAGCAACAACGGAAGTAGAAGACATAAATTGATCATAAATACCGATAACCATAACTAAATTCAAAATGAGTCATTACCTTTTACGGCTAACATTAAGTATTACACTAATATCAACACAAACAATGTTTAATAGTGGATAATAGTTGGTAAATTATATGCCTAAATTATTTTCATTTTGCTAAGAATTTCATTGTTCAATGTTTCACTTCATTTTCATTTTAACAACTTACTATATAACACCCATAATGTTAGTTATAAATGAATTTTACATATTGAATCTAATTTATGGGGCATATGTTTTTGAGTACATAGTGATAATATTCAAATTTTAGTTAGCCATTTTTAATATGTCATTATAAGGGTTTTCAATGCACCTTTGTCCACAAACATAAAACCCAATAACTTAGGCCTGTACTTTTCATTATATATTTTAATTTTTATACTTTTCATCATGTTTTCCGTGTTATTTTCGAAGTCGATTAACTACACCTTCATTTTTCTTATTTCTTAGTTTGATAAGCACCCATAAAGCATATCTTTTGAGGGTCATTGTGAAGTGTTCTTAGGGGATTCATAAGCTTTATGCTTAGTTTTTACCCCAAAAATCCAATTTTACGCTTGGGTATAGTGCTTTCATGACTTTGCAAGTTTTGAGACCTTTTTGATCAAGAATTAACCCTTCAAAGTTATCCTTATGGCTCACCATAGACGCCCCCAGTCACCATGCTTGTGGAAGAAAGAGAAGAATAAGAGAACATCGAGGCAGTGGCCACCACGGATGGTCGGTGGTGGTGCCCACGGTCTGTCGTGGACCTCTTTCTCCCGAGACTGTTTGTTTTCTCGTGTTTGCTCAACTGCTAGGCAGTTTTAATTCCATTAATTCACGTGGCTATTCGGCTTCCAGGAGTTTCGCTATAAAAAGGGTTGTTTGCAAACTCATTTGAGCATCCGATCCCATTCCACTCTCCATAATCCACTATCTAGATTAGGATTGTAGATTAGATTAGAGGGACAACAAGTTGAAGGTGAAGATTGTAAGAATTCTGAATCAGGTTTGGAACGACGGTTCAAGCGCGTATCGACTAAGTAATTCCTCTCCCTTCTCCTCTCTTTTCTCTTTAGATTTTTTTTTCGTATCATTATTGATTTTTATGTTAAGTTTTGGATTGTTAATCTTGGACTTGAGTTGAATTGTTATGATTGCACCAACTCTTGTTTTGATCTAATAGTTCTTTGGATTTGTTAGGTTTTTTCTATTGAATCTTAGACGTTGATTTGCTAGTAGGAAACTTGATCAATTTCTTCCTTGTTGTAGACATTTGGTGAAGAACTGAAAGATGAAACTAGATGTTGAAAAACTAAGATTCGACCTACGTGTGTGGGATCTTGAGAAAGATTCACCGTTTAAGAAACCCCTAAATTTAATAATCGCATTCTTAATGATCATAGATTAATCAAAAAACCTTGAGAAATGGCAGTTGATTAGATTTAAGAATTTCTTTCCACCTTCAAAGAGGGGTTTGATAAATCGATTATCGGTTTTGGAATTACCCATCTAAAGAAAAAGCACTTGATTAATTCTTGAGTTGGAAAATTCCTTGGTTGTTCACCTATTATATTAGATAAGTAGCATAGTTAAATTCATACTCAAATTTGGGATTTTCTTAGCCTATCTTAAGGGGATAAAGCCCAATAGATAAACCTAGTCCTTGCAGAAGACGACCTTGATTTGTTACAATGCCATCGGGCACTTGCGGCCGTATCAAGTTTTTCACATCGATTCCTGGGACTAGTGTCGAATATTGGGTTTTTCTCGATAGGTTTGGCTAAGCATTTTATTTTTCTTTAGGGAAAAAAAATAAATTTTTCATTTTTTTTTTGAAAATTTTAAAAAAGGACATAAAAAATTTTTGAAAAAAAAAACGATGGTCATTTTCCATTTTCCCCAATTTGAGCGTGAATTATTTTGGAGGTATTTTAAGGGTTTACATGCTTTTCTTGCTCAATGTGGTTATTCTATGTGTAAATTGGAAATGTTGGACATTATTGATGAGGGTGTGAATAGTAAAACCCATATTCTTTTAGGGTAATGGGGTTTTCAGGGTAAAAATGTTGATGAGGCATGGTATTTGCTTGAGTGGATTACTTGGGATTCATTTGAGTTTGAAAAGGGTAGCTATGTTTCTGGCTATTCATTCCCTGATCCTTGTGCATTCTATTCTAGATCTAATTTTGACCCTTTTTGGTGTGATTTGTGTAATTCTTTTGAGCATGCTATTAATTCATGTCCTTATTATGCATGCTATGCTCAACCTGATTTTGCATCACTCTAAGACAATATTGATGTTATCCTAACCTTACACGACTCGTCCTTTCCTTTAGCTCAATGCACAGGGCTCAAGGTGGGTGGGCCTTTTAGAGGAGTCGCTAGGTTTAGTGTTGTTGATACATATTTTGAGTCATAAGATACTTTAGATAAGGTGCATGATCTAGATAGGACTTCTTTGGAGGGATCACGTGACATGTTTATGCATGAGAAGTCTCCTAGCCTTGCTTTTGATAATATTGTTCTCCCCAATCCTCTTGATCATTCCCATATTTCACCTACGTATTTACAACCCTCACTTTCCTCCAAGTATTACATCGATGAGCCCATTGATAATCCTATGATTTGTGATGCTAATGTTGATTTGGGCTATGAGGATAACATATTTAGTATGCTTGCTGGGAATGTTGATAACTTTATGTCCCTAGGTCATTTTAGTGGGTATAATGCCTCCCTTGACCCATATTGCATGTACCTAGTGGATAAGCCTAGAAAAATCAAGTGGAATACTTTCTTTGATTTCTCTTTTGATTTTTCTATTGTATTTGGTTTCATGAGGAGAGCACTAACTGTCTTCAATATTCTTATCTTGATGCTTTTTAACCGCCATGCTTGCGAGTCCCATACTATGGTGTTTGAGAACTTTTGCGGGCCTTGACTATGTTTGATTCAATGAGCCAAGTCTTCAAGTTGTGACGGAGGGGCTGATGCTCTGTTTGGCCCGTTTGAGTGGAGGCCTTTGCTTAGGTGTACCTAGCACCTAACCTGGTGAGATCGTTATGTTTTGTTTTCTTTCACTGCTTTTACTTTCTTTCCTTTGAATAATAATGCTTTATTTAAGCATGGGGGAAGGGTAACTTCCTGTTTTTCATTTTGTTTATTAGTTTGCATACTTGTTAAAGCTGTTAGGCGATAATTTGTCGCATTTTACATGCCTTTTTCACCCACTTTTAGCTCGTTTAATAACTTAATCTTTAGGATGTTTACTTGTTTTATTTATGTTTTGTAGGAAATAATGTCAAATCAAGCAAACACCGCGAAAAGGAGCGATGACGGGACAAAGCGAAGAAAAACAGCAAAAACCGGCAAAAAAGGACGAACCGTGGACCGAACCACCGTGCCAGAGGAATGGCACGGTGTGGTCGGGCCCCCCTGGCACGGTCGTGCCCCCGGGCCCGTCGTCCGGTTTCGCGATTTTTCTATTTAAGGCCTCTTCGGGCGTTTTTGCGGGGGTTGTTGGTTCGGTGGGTTCGCTTAGGTTTTCTCTTTGGCGATTTCTAGGGTAGTTTAGTTTAGGTTTTAGCAATTAAAAACTCCATTGAGGAGATTAGATTAGGAATTGTATTCGATTAATTTTTGACGCACTTGGATTTCAAGTTCTTCGCTTCAATTCATAAGTCTTCTTCTTCCCTTTCTCTCTATTTCTTGTTTGATTCTTGTTTTAGATTTTGTTAATTTAGTTCATATGTTTGGTTTTGATTTTATTTAATCGTTTAGTTTTTATGTTTAATTCATGTTTGATTTCTTGTTAGAATTAGTTTGTAGTTTCATGCCTCTTTTCTTTGTTTTGTTCTTCAAGTTTTTGTTCTTGTTTGTTAGTTTAGGTTTTGATGTGTTTGTGATAATTAGTTGTTAGATTTTGTGGGCTTGGATTGTGATTAGCCTCTTGATGGCTAATTAGTCTTGTATGTGGCCTAACCATACCCAATCTATGCCTAGAACCTAGAGTTTTTCCTCACGCCCGCCAAGTGTTCGATGAAATGCTTGAGAGAGCTTTCATCCATATTTTTGGGCGATTGACTTATGCTGAGAGGTGAGGTCAATTAGCTAGTGTGGGAGAGGGAATAGCCGAGTTCGGGACATGAAAATAGTATCCGAATCGAGCTAGGTCCGGGGTTGCTAGTTTTGTGGTTTAATTAGGCTAACCCCATGAAAATAGGTGGTTAGGCTAATTAGACTAGCTCATGACCCTTGAGAGAGGGCTTGGGTGGTCTTTGACGGTGCAACCGATCATCTCTTGTTCTCCGTGTGGTTTGGGTAGGTTAGGACTCGTCTTGATTAACTGGTTCATCACTTGGTGAAATCATAAACCCAAGTCCTTTTTTGTTTAGTTGTTTTAGTAGTTTAGTCATTCCTCCTTCACTCTCTCTCTGGCCTAGATTGAGACGCTTTAGTTAGCCTCTGTAGTTGGAAACACAACTTCCTGCGGACGACACCCCAAGTACTCAACGATACACCTTGCACTTGGGGTTTATAAATATTAAAACTTCCCTAACAAAAGCATATAGTTTTTGGTTTCTTTTTGTTCGCATTAGTGTGTTGTATTTAGTTTCATTTAGCATTGCATATAGGATTGCATGCAGGGATGGTATAGATTGGTTTGAGACAACCTTTAATGATGATTCCTTAAGCACAACTGCTTTCATGAGCTTGAGTAACTTTTGATGTGTAATACCTTTTGGTATGGAAATTTGTGAAGGTTTTGTGAATATGAAGGTTTTGTGAATATTTCTTGTTTTGACCGCTGACTTGATTGAGAACTATTTTATCCCTTAGAGTCTTAAGCACTAATGTTGGTAAATGGGCTTCATTATATGAGCTAATTGAGACCTTGGTAGATGTCCCATGAGATTTTGAGTCTTATTTAGACTAATTCATTATATTTAATCTTATGTTTCGTTCATGTGCGTGACTCTTCCATGTTGCATCTCTAGAACTTTCCTGTACTCTTATTCAAAACCACATTAGCATGTGCATGGTTGATGATATGATAGAGGCATTTATTTCTTTAGTCATTTAGCCACATAGCTAAATAGCCGATCCCTTTTATTACATGTTTTTCCCATTCGCTAGCCCTTTGACCTTATATCTATCTTTGTCGTGATCCCTTCATATTAAATCTTAGCCAAACACATATTTCTACCTTTAAGCCAAGTCTATGGAGCATCACTTCATCTATGTAGTGGTTGGTTTTGGGGATAATTGAGTTTAAGGTGGCTTTGGTATATTGGTTTGTTGAGGGATTGATGACATTGAGCATCTGCTTTGGTTCCCTCTTGTTGGGTTATGTATATATATTCAGTTGTGAGTTGATAGCTAGTGATCTTATGCCTTTTAGTAATTGCAATTTCTGTTTCATTTTCTAAAAAAAAAACCAAAAGAAGAAAAAAAAAGTTATGTTGAGGAAAAAGAAACAAAAGGAAGATAAAGTCATGTTGTGGAAAAAAAAAGCCCAAAACAAAGAGAAAAGAAAAAAAACAAAAAAAAAAAACCAAGTGATTGGCATTGGATATGTAAATAGCATGAATTCCTTTCTTTGTCGACTCATTTCCTATGTAATTCATTGGAGTCTATTCATTATGTTGTTGGAGTTTGGACTGTTGGTGAACTTATTGGTTGCATAGTGTTTTGTTGTTTGCTCTCTAGTCACTTGGCTAAGTTGGTTCACATTGCCCAAATGCATTTGTCCACTTCTTTTACTTAACCCTTCTAGCCCACATTACAACCCAAGTAAGGTTCTCTTGATCGTCTTGTGCACGTTGTATTTTTAGTGGTAGAGAATTTGAGAGCCTTGTCAAGCATATGGTAGATTGCATCTTTGGAATAAATCTTAAGTGAACCTATGTTATATTTCAAACACATAAGTGGGAGTGTTCCACATTTCCTAAAGTGGAGTTCTACCAATCTATTTAGCTCTGTAATTTCATGTGCTTGTATGATATGCTTTATGGTTCCTTGGGGGTGATCAAGTTTGATATTGAGCTTGTGGTCTCGTACCTATTCGAAAACCTTCTCCTCCTCTTGATTTTGAAATGACTTGCATGCTATTTGGGGTTGCTGTTAATTGGTATTTTTGCTTGTGATATGCTATGACTTGCATACTTTAAGGAGATTGCTATGTATTTGGATCCTATATGCATCTCCCCTTATCGGTTTTCTCTAGTGTTTGCTTGAGGACAAGCAACCGTTCAAGCATGGGGATAGTTCGATTAAGAAAATCTCCTTTTGTAGTTACCCAATCTAATAGCACACATATATGGACATGAATCTTCAATTAGAGCCAAACCACCAAGTATGATTTTCATGTCCAATCTTACTATTTTGCTACTAGATTTTGACAACATGTGTATATTAAGGTAATTTATCACTTCTTTGTTCTAATAAATATATTAATTTCCTTCCTATCAAGCTTCATTAAATGTATAGCTTTCGAGGCTTTTCATGATATGGTAATCAATACTTATGCTTGTTCTGTTTTTTTTATTACACGAACTAACTGTTACGTTTGCAACTTTCTTATGTAAATTTAATTTCTAGAGAAAAATCAATTTCACAGAATATTACATTTAGTTAAGGATAATTAAAAAAATTACTTTAAGTTTATTCTTGTACATACTTTATTCTCCTTTGTACTACCGTGCTTATTTGTACAACTAGACTTCTTAGTCTACTTTTCGAACGATAACGAATTGACCCATGCTTCATATAATTAGACTATACAACAAAATCTTGCTTAGACTTATTACATACATGTCATGAAGTATACCATGTCACACAACTACCACTTATGATATGTTGGATACTTATGTCATATTGATTTTAATACTTTTATTTCATTATTATTTACATGTGTTGGTTTATATCATTATTCCAAGGGTCACAAAATACACGAATTAAAGTATCAAAAGCACTCTTCACTACGTTTTAGACCCCCCTACTTCTAACAAACCCAAATAATGCCTTCCTTCATCTTGGTTGTATAAAGTTACCAAAATAATACACCTATATATCATTTGTTACAAACTCTGAATCAGTCAAATGGAAAATTAAACTTTTCCTTTGCTATCTTCAACTTTCACATTCACCGGTATCCTATAAAAAATGCATACAAGTACAATATTAATATGATTAGTATTGAACTACTTCATTTAATATATAGGATCTAAAATATATTAGGGATGACCATAAATTCCCTTAATTTTGGCCACAAAAAAACGAAACAATTCGCTTTCAAGCAACACTTAAACCAAATGCACTCCGATGAATTTGTATAGCTTATTTATTGAATTACCCATGTGTACACCTATTACATTTAACATTTTAATAAAACCCATACCGTCTTTGACTATGATCTCTTTTTGACATGTGTTAACCTTTATAGTGCTCAGATAACAATGGATGGCCAACTTCCATCTAATCAAAGGCTAACCTCACCATCTTACCAACAATTGTGAAGACGATAGATGACATGTGAACAATTGGCTCATTAGATCAAGGCAAATGCTGTTCGCACTAGGAGACGTATTCAGCAAAATGAAATTGAACAAGCAATAAGTTTCGAATGTGGCTACACCGGCATCTTCTAGAAGACCATTATCAGATATCTCAAATAATGTAGAGGATAATATTCATCGCTCATAATGTCCAGGTACATCTTATACATATGTTTTGCAAGTCTACATGATATTGGAATTAAATTTTCACATCTTATAAAAATGGTCATTTGTATTACTTTCCTATATGGTTGTTATCACATGTTTTTTATCATTCAACATAATTTTTCTATAATTTTCATTTCCAGCAATGACCATGACAAAATGACTTTTCTCTTCATTACTTATGATGTTGGCCTAACAGTTAGTACCTTCTCGACTCTATTTTTGTTTATCTTTTTCCTTCATCAATTTTGTATAACTATATTATGCATTCTTAGCTATGAAAAGGATTAGACCTGTCAGTTCGAGCGGGTGGGTTAAATACGGGTTGGGTGTATTCGGATTTGGGTAAAATACGGGTTGAGTGTATTTTGGGTTTGGATAAAATACGGGTTGGTGTATTTCGGTTTTAGGGGCATCGGGTCAACCCAGCAAGTCTGGAGCCCCTTTTTAGTGAGCTATTTCTCTTTTTTGTCAAAACCAAAATCTTGGCATATTTAGTACTTAAAATTGTCTGCATTTAATGAACAAGCATTCAAATTGTAATTTCTTAAAAGATTGTAAAAAATATTTAAAATTTTCAATATGATATATGAATGTCATACACTGGGGGACACTAAGTCACGTTTGAGTGAATTCGTCCGTATATTAAATATTAATAATAAGTTAGGTCATTCATGGGTCGGCCCATCTAAAACATGATAACGACTTGGAGTGGTTCGAGTCGTTAATAACCCATTTAATGATTCAATATTTTTTTAATTAACCTACTATTACCTAATCATGTATGCTTTATTAGTGGGTCGATCCTAACACGAACACATATTGGTCCATTCATTATTACCGGCATCAAGTTCGAGACCATTCAGAAGGAAGCCAAATCAAAGAATATTACAGATGTACAAGATATTACAATTATTTATTAATTATAACATATAGAGTAATATTATTTAAAATGCAATTAGACGTATTCAATTCACTAGGAATATAATGATATGACTTGCACATTTGTAATATTTGTTATTCTGAATTGATTTTCTTAAAACTAGATATTTCATACCCATTTCTAAAATTGTTCCACTTATAAGTTGCATATGACGTTATTTTATAAGAATGAATTTGGGAAAGAACGGGTATCATCGTCTAATTTGCGAAGAGATGCGATAGTTATAAAACCATCTCTCTAAACAATTCATTATAATAAAAAAACTATCATTGTTAAGGGGGGGAATTAAAGAAAAACAAAAAATAAGGATAGAACATTCGGGTTAAGCGGACGAGTTCGGGTCAGGTTTGATCCAAAAATTTACGAGTTTTTCGGGTTCGATTTATTTTGGGTTCGGGTCAAGAAAATCGTGTTCAACACCTAAAAATTTCGGGTGGGTTTAGGTCAGGTTTTTGGGTCGAGTCATTTTTTGCTAGGTCTAAAGAGGATCATCTACACTGGTAAAAGCAATATGCCAAATAGGCCTATAAATGTTGGAGAAAGTAGTACATCAAGGTGAAGATAGCATGTTTAACAAGCCTATAGACATGAGTGATATTGGTAACCCACGTACCAGCCACCGAAATTCAACAAATGTCAACAATGTTTGAAGAAGAATGAGGGAAAGGATTTACTATCATTGTGCTATTAATTACCATGAACGGAAAGGTGTTCCTGGTTTGCAATTATTTCAGCCAAGATCATGTCCCCCATTGTCAAGCTCGCTTATTTCATCATGAAACTATAGAGTTGTGTTGTTTATCCGGCAAAATCAACTTACCTCCATTTCCTGTTATAGAAGAACTGCTTGCCCTTTATAGGGAACAAACACTAGATGCACAAAACTTTAGGAAAATATTAGAAAATATAACCATATATTTTCTTTCACTTCTATGGGTGTACACATAGATGAGAGCTTAACAAATGCTCAACATGGGGTGTATACCTTCTGCGCTCAAGGAGCT
Source organism: Selenicereus undatus (assembly GCA_017589665.1). Classification (NCBI taxonomy): domain Eukaryota; kingdom Viridiplantae; phylum Streptophyta; class Magnoliopsida; order Caryophyllales; family Cactaceae; genus Selenicereus; species Selenicereus undatus. The sequence goes on from JACYFF010031957.1 coordinate 88,350,046, forward strand.
ATATATCATAGGATTGGTGGATTTTTACCATCTGCATCGCAATCCTAACCTTGCTTCCTTCAACTATACATATACGACACTGATCATGAGTTGGAGCACAGACTTTCAGAGAATAGGACCTTATGACCAAATATGATTCAAAAGATCAAGTGTATTCTCGATAATTGCGCTCCTTTTATTCATAACTTCCAATTCTTAGTACAACATGAAGACATACAACATTGTAGTTTGTCGATTCGTGAGCAACCTACAGATAGACCTCAGTATTGTCTACCAATAGCTTTATAAGTTGCTGGAATAATTGTTGGAGGTGAAGCAATTGGAAATTTGACTCTAAGAGATATCCTTATCGAGTCCACTACTTGTGATTTAAGGTTTATGAGTGATATGGTTGGGGTGCTATGATCCTTTGCAATACCCTTTACTTCTTCCATATTGGTTTTTATGGATGGACTATTAACACTTGAAGAAATGATGGAAGAAACATAACATGAAGAGCATTCTATGCTTACATCCTACAAGTATGCTACTCATACCTAATAATTTCATTTAAATACCCAATTTTTTTTTCCGAGATTTTACATTTACTGTTTAATATTTTTATTTACAGATACGTCTAAATGATCTATCTACCTTTTTAAGATCTAGATTATTGTTGCAGCAATATGTTGCTGATATTTATATGAAAATTCAAGCCATTAACCTGAGATGGGTTAAGGATAACCAACAGACAATTCGTGCAGAGTTATATCAAGGCTCATAGGATTGCTTACATTCAGGAGAATATGACCCCGATAAGCATCTATGAAATCTTAAATTTTTATTTATTTATTTTGACATAACAATATACGACAAAGTCCTCAAGATATGAACCAACGCTACCAAGATGAAATGGCGTTGGTTAAGAAATTTGGAAAACCTGATCTTTTTCTTACTATGACCTGCAACCCATCATGGGAAGAACTTAAGAAGGAGCTTTTGGAAGGGCAAACCTCCCATGATTGTCTGGATTTGTTGACTAGGATATTTCATGCAAAGTTGGAGGAGTTAAAAGGAGATGTTATTGATCGAGGTGTGGGAAGATGGTTGCTTATGTTTTTGGCGTGGAGTTTCAAAAATGTGGTCTCCCACATGTGCACATGTCACTCATTTTGGATGAAAATGATAAGCCAAGCTCTCCCAACCATTATGACCAAGTCGCCAGAGCTGAGATTCCCAATAAGGAAGAACCAGAATTATATAATGTTATCCTTAACTACATGATTCATGGTCTATGTGGTAGCAACAATCGAAATGCAACCTGTTTGGAGAATGGAGTTTGTAAGCGTGTTTTTCCTAAGCCATTCTCAGCAAATACAACACAAGGCAGTAGCTCATATCCTATTTATCAGCATCGAGCTGACCAACCTCCTGCTCCTCTACATGAGAATGGTAGGCTTTTAGTTGATAATAGTTGGGTTGTTCCTTTTAATCCATGGCATTTGCTAAAGTATTTTTGTCATATCAACGTGGAGATTTGTAGCAACATCCAAAGTACAAAGTATTTATACAAATACATACATAAAGGCCCGATCGTGTAACAATGGAGCTTAGACCTGAGCCTGAGTATAATGAAATCAAACAATACGTTGATGCTAAGTGGGTTCTGTGCTCCTGAAGTTTTATGAAAAATTTATCAATTTTCATTTACTCAAATGTTTTCATTTGTTGAGCGTTTGCAACTCCATTTGCCTAATATGCAGCAGATAAGATATCAGACAAATCAATCCCTTCAAGATATTGTTTCTAACCCCAGTAATTCTTGCACAATGCTTACAAAATTTTTCAACATGAATGTCATTGGCCTTGAAGCAAGGAACTATCTTTATGCAGAATTCCCTAAGTATTATCGGTGGATTGATACAGCACGTAGTTGGAGGAGGAGACAAACCAATCAATGAGTGTCAGGCCGAATATACAATGTTATGCCAACAGAAGGGGAATGATTCTATTTAAGATTGTTACTTAACCATGTTTGAGGCCCACAATCATTTGAGCAACTCAGAACAATAAATGGTATCACTTATCCAACCTTCATAGAAGCTGCCGAACATTAGGTCTCACAGTGAATGATGATAGCATTCGAGAGTGTTTAAGATAAGCATGCATGATGAGAATGCCATTAGCAATACAGTGGCTATTTGTTACTATTAAGGCATATTGTGAACCAACTAGAATCCGCAATTTGTGGGATGAGTTCATTCCAACCATGACATAAAATTATCCTTCATCTTCCTTAATTGATAATGATTTTGAATTCAATTTTGTTCTGCAAGAAATAGATCGATTGTTAAAATAGTTAGATAAGAATATTAAGGAGTTTGACCTACCGCAAAGAACTATACAAGTTGATGACGGAGCTTCATTGTATGGGGCTTTATATGATGAGCTATCTGCTCTAGCTCCTCATGAAGGTATGCAATGTGCACAACATCTTAATGATGACCAACATCATGCATTTAACACCATAATGGATGCTATCCATATGAAAAAGGGTGGGATACTTTTCATAGATGGCCCTGGTAGAACATAAAAAACATTCTTATATCGTGTCATACTTGCTACAGTTAAACTTGAAGGTTAGTTTGGGCTTCTAACAGCAAGCTCAGGGATAGCAACCACATTACTATAAAGAGCCAAAACTGCACATAAAACCTTTGGACTATCAGTTACATTACATGCATCATCGATGTCTCATTTTAGTAAACAATCTGTTGAAGCTCATTTGATAAGACATACAGTTGTTATTATATGGGATGAAGCGACTACAACACATCAACATGCATTTGAGACTGTTGATAGGATTTTTAGAGATCTCATGAGAGTAGATTTTCCTTTCGGTGGCAAATCAATGGTGCTTGGCAGATATTTTAGACAAATTTTACTGGTCATATCTAAGGGCACCAAAGGCAAGACAATAAACGCATGTGTTGTTAAGTCAACATTGTGGACACATGTATAAGTACTCCAATTGACACAAAACATGAGGTCAAGCCTTGATGAACAATTTGCATCTTTTTTACTTAGAACTAGAGATGGGTGATAAACCTATTTCTGGACCGTATTTTGGCCCCGATTTCATCCCTTCTTCCCTGTGTTTTCGCGTTCAATCTTGTAGAGAAAGGGTCAAATCGACCTCCTTTGGTACATATTTCGCTCGTCGAACGTCTTTTCATATTTTTAGGGGTTCTACTGAAAGAGTAAAAGGATTGATGATACTTAGCAGAAAGAAGTACCAAAGAGGTCGTTCGGCATCACACAGAAGTTCCTGAAGTTCGGCACGGGGCCCCCACACCAAGTGGCAGGACCATGTCGTACCGAAGTTGGACGGAGGACTGGCCAACGGGGTGGCACGGCCACCCCGTGATCGTGCCACCTCAGCCTGGGTGGCACAGCCACACCGTGCCACTAGGCACGACCGTGCTTCCCTCCTTTTCATGCAACGCGACTTAAACTCTTTGGGATGGCGGTTTTCGGGGCAGCTGATTCATTATTTTCTTTTCCTAGAGAGCATAGTTAGAGGAGAATTTCTAGGTTTTATTTCGAGATTTTATTTTTCATGCTTGTGTTGGCGATTCATTGACATTCAAGATTGTTCTACCTTACAGCGAGTTCATTCAAGTTTGTCTTGTAGTTTCTCTTTCTCGTCTTCGTTGTTATTTTAGGTTTTGAATTGAATCATGATTGGTGAAATTGGATTCATGATTGTTGTTTGTGCGACGATGCCTAGCTAATTCCCAACTTGGGTTGGAGTTAAAGCCGATTATGTTTAGTTCAATGAAGATCTAGCCCCAATCCCTCACTTCCCTTGCACTTGCATTCATGATTTCTACTACGCACACCACATGTTTGATGAAATGCCTGAGAGGGTGTTCATCTTTTATTATTTGGGTTTAGGAGAGCGTTGAAAGACGAAACCTTTACCTAGTGCGGCTTAGTAGACAATTAGGATTTTAATATGAAAATAATTAAGGTTCTAATTGGGATTTGAGATTGTAGATCTTGTAATTATGCGACTTTTAGTCCCATGAAAATAGGTGACTGTAGTTCTAGGATTAGTATTCGACCCTTGAGAGAGGGAGGAGATGGGCTTAACTGGCAATCCATTCATTCATGATACATGTTTAGAATTGTTCGACAGGGTTAGTAATTGGTTCAGCTCGCATAATCGTGCTGTTAATTCCAACGTAAGTGTTTTAATACCCTACTTTCTTATTCGATTCCTAGTTGCTATCTTTCCCGTAGCTTAGTCCTAAACTCACAACTTGATTTGTCTAGATTGAGTGTCTAAGTTAGTTTTGGTACTCGAATGCAAGTTCCCTGTGGACACGACCCGTACTCGCCATTTGCTAGCTACAGCTACACCGTGCGCTTGCAGTAATTTAACGTAACAATGGACGTGAGCCCACTATCAATGAAGTTATGATAAAGCTACCAGCATCTATACCGTTGCCAACATATCATGATAATCCAATGCAATCTTCTCAGATTTGACTAAACATGGAGGTGATTCGGCATACATGGTCGATAGAGCTATAGTTACCCCTACAAATGGAGGCATCAACATTTTGAACGATAAAGTAATTGATAAATTTGTTGGAGATGAGAAGGTTTAGTATTCTGTAGATTATGTTTCTGATGATACACAACATTTATATCCTCATGAATTCCTAAATACTTTATCTTTTGGAGGACTACCACCACATGCTCTTAGATTGAAAGTTGGCGCACCAGTCATGCCACTACGGAAGATTGATGAAAGTAATGGGTTATGTAATGGAACAAGGTTAATTTGTTGTTGTTTAGGGGAGCATTTGATTGAGGCTTAAATCTTAACGGGCCATTATAAAGGGACTAGAGTGCTCTTGCCACGCATTCCTTTGAAAACAACTGAAGATGTAAGGCTACCTTTTGAAATGGTTTGAAAACAATTTCCTGCAAAACTATGTTTTGCTTTGACCATCAACAAGTCTCAAGGTTAGGCAATTCCACATGTCATATATATCTTCCTCAACATGTTTTTAGCCATTGACAATTGTATGTTGCATTGTCTAGGGGAACATCCCAATGAACAACAAATGCTATGGTTGCCAAAGGTCACATTTAAGGAAGACATGAAGTATTCACGAGAAATGTTATTTACAAAGAACTCTTACTTCTTATGGATATAAGTTGAGGCTTTTAATTTATAGTATAGATCTCTTTGTATTCCTGCTTTTCTCCACATTGTACTAATATGTATAGATTCTTAATTATTTTGAAGACCATAAATTTTATGAGAAATTATTATAATGTCATCTGCACGAATTCTGTGCAAATCAAAATTAGTATATATATAAACCAACGACAAGAGTATTCACTATTCAGCATTCCTAAAGATGTGGACAAATTAGGGTCGCCATTGTCTTTCAACCAGTCGACCAACCACAGATTAAATCTGACATTGTTTCTCTGGGTGCCACGGGCTATTCTTAGGCACGGATTTAAAACACAGATGCGGGCATGTTTGCGGTTATGGTCGTATTGACACGAGAGCGTTCGGATACGCTGATCGTAGAACGAATCGCGTCTGTCGCGGTGTGAGAAGGTTCACATAGTTGATTTTGTCATCTGTATTTGTATTTTAGTACCACAATTCTCTAAGTAATGTTATTTTGTAGCATAGTTCTTATTTTATCAGATTACAATGGGCCAATTTTGACAATAGTCAATATATGGAAGTTTTGACGCAAATTGGAAGGTTATAGAATAGTACAAACAGTACAATATTAAAATAATTTATTTAAACCAAACAAAGGAGTGGCCAAAAGATACAACATAGTAGCAAATTCTTTATTTCATACAATCAAATCATAAAACTCCACAGCTGAAACAAAAATAATCACCACCAGAGCGAACGGCGAGTAGGCTCTTGATAGTTGGTTTCCTCACTTTAATTTGTCGTATAACCTCTATCTATCCCTTGTTCTTGGAAAACGTATGATGACGTTGTGTCCATCCAAGATTGACCAGTTGAACTCCAATCTCCGCTATGAATTGTGGAATGTTAATAATGATGGTCGCCGCAATTAATAGTCCCGTGGTTGAAAAGCTGAAAATTGTGATGATTTTGGGTGCTTGGATTGGATTGAGTAAGTGTGGTCCACTAGCAGGATAAGACGGGTAGGATTGGTCAGACGATGTACCCCAATTTACATTTGTTTGATTAAATCCATAATTATATGGTCCACTATCATAACTGTCAGAACCACATAACCAATTACAGTAACCAAGCACTGTAAAAGTAGAAGGCATTTGTTGTTCATTTGCATACCTATGCGTGACCTGGTTGTCATAATTAAGTGGTGCTTTGGTTGCTTTGTCCTTGGCCTTTATGGGGCAACGATAAGTATTTGCAATTGTCTCTTCTTCATACTCTTCACCTCTTCTGGCATTATGATCAGACATAGTAGGGTTAACATCTCTTGAAACCGGTTTAGAGGATTGAGAAGTACCAATATCATTGATACTTCGATTGCCTCCATTCCCTCTATCTCCACTTCCATCACCACTACTTGGAGGACTTAAATCACTTCCAGACCCACTGTCGTAGGCACCTTCAGACTGTTCATCTACAGTATAACGAAATAAAGGAGAGACACCCAATTATCAATCCTCATAATCGTTAATGTTCATAGTACCATCCTCTTCTTGGCCATCCACATCTAATCGGTGCAAATTATCATCTTCAAAAACTGGTCACTCCTTTTTTGACAACCAAAGATTTATTAGATCACCATCATCGAAGGTGTTATCTAGATCAATAGGAGTGAAAGAATTAGTAAGTTGCACTTGACTCCTTCTTCCTATACTTCTCAGTTTCAACTTTTGGTTATAATGGAGGTAGACAATTAGATTGAGCTTTTTGTAAGTCAATCTATTTCGTGTCTTGGTATGCACTTGACTAAACATACTCTAATTTCTCTCATAACAAGATGCAGAGGCTATGTGACTCAAAATTCGAATTGCAACACGTTGGAGTTTAGGTGCACAACCAGCATAAGTTATCCAACATTCGGCTGCATTACACAAATTACAAAAATAAGTTAAATATTTTAAGTCCCTCACACGCAATATAACAACAATTGTGTTTAAGTATGTAACCACCTAACATTGTGTTCTTCACTACCCTTTGAGCTAAAGGTGTTCCAAAAGTGTCTTGCCCTTGACTATATAAGAAAAGTTGTATATCCATATGCACGTTATTGACATGACCATCTCCCACACACCACATTAGAGTTGTTAACATGTATTTTCCTTAGCCTTACCTGATTCATTAGTGTTATTTCTGTTTCAATATTTGGCTCTAACCTTATTATTGCTCTTTGTACTTCGGCCCTCACCTTCGCATCATTCCCTTGTTGATGTTCTCGAACATGTATTCAAGACTGAAATAATATCCTGAAAAAAGGCACTACACATTAATGAAGGTTATAGACAATTTATATGCAATGTAATAATTAGTTAATCACTATTAAATAACAAATGAATAATTAAAAAATAATGACAATTTAGTTTTACCCGCAACAAGTAGATCGAAGTGTAACTGAAAGTTTTATCTCTTGTTAATGATGTTCGAATACCTTTGATAATATCTGCAATTGTCTTTGGTAGCATGCTTAGTCCGAACCATTGCCTCATATATATAGGCCATCGTAGGCTTATCATTTCCATCAACGAGTCTCAAAATCCTTACCAAAGGTTCATGTACTATGAAATCGTCATCTGCATTTTTCCAGAATTTCAAAGCTTCAGGTGTGGATGATAGAACAGGTTCACGCACTTCTTTGGCATTTGCATTTTTTGCTTTTGCCCATCTAGAGTTTGCCACTCAGATGATTCCCATATGCCTCTTAGAGTAGTTGTATGTTCAACTACACTCTCTAGAGACACAAAGTTAGTGGCAAGCTGTGTGATGCCAGCTCTAACAATATCTCGACCATTGATGAACTTCTTCATATAATTCACAACCCAATTGTACTTGTATATAGTTAGAAATCTTCATTGTTATCTCTATAACTTTACTTATGTTCGTCTTCCCAACAAGGTCCTCCAAAATAAGATCCAAACAATGAGCTGCACATAGCGTCCAGTACAAGGTGGGATACTCATCCATTAATCTTATCCCCGCAGACTTCATTACGGATGCATTGTCCGTCACTATTTGCACTACTTTATCTGGGCCAACCTCTTCAACTATTTTCTTCATTAGCTTTAAGTAGTAATCAACATCTTTGCATATTACATGTGATGCATCAACTAATTTGTGATAAACAATGGTGCCATTCGAGTAGATGAGAAAATTGATTATGTTATATTTGGTCATACTCGACCAGTCATCACATATAATAGTAACACCCCTTTCTTGCCACATGTTAGCAAATCTGAATATCTATTGCTTTATCTCCTGACAGGCCTCTGGTAGATATATTTCGGTGAGTTCATAAGAACTCGAAGCTCTAACATCCTGACCAACTTCACAAATGGTGTGAAGGAGTGGATTGGTATATATCGAATCAACAACTGTGAATGGTTGGTTGTTGTCAATTACCCAACTTCCAAATGCCTTGATTAACTTCTTCTTTGCGGTTTTCATCCAACTAGCATTCACTTTTGATTGTTTGATTTTGGTTCGATCTTTTTCAAGATCAATTTCCACAACCTTAAGTCTCTCCGCAGGGGTTAACAGAGGTGTGAATGCCATAACACGTAGCTTATCGTCATTGTCATCATTGTCATCAACATCAATTCGGTTAATTGGTCTTTACAATTTCTTCTTCCAAGTCTCTAGTCTTTCTAACCTTGTCTTTCTTTTTCTCCTTAAATTCTTGCAATAACTTATTCATGACTCTTTTAACATCGGCAGACACTTCAAGACAAGGTGCAACATCACTCGTCTTGTATGCTAAGTGTTGCTTTAAGCCTGTAATCCATCCTTTTATTATCTTACCACAACATTTGCACGTCACTTGCTTTTTGTTACCATCAACCGCAGTACCACAATGCCATCCCACATCTTCAGTTGACCGACTACTGTGTCCCGACATTTTTACTGAACCTATGTAAAGTAACATAATAAACATAACAAAATCTAACAATAACTTAATTAACATGAAGATAACATGATCATAAATAACATAAAAATAAAATAATTAACGTCAATTATCATAAAAAAAACATATTTGATATAAATATCATAAAATGACGATAAATATATCATAAAAATAACATAATTAACATAAAATAACATAAAACTTTCGTTAAGATAAAGATAATGATCATAAATAATATAAAGGTAACATAACTAACAGAAAACATGATAACTATAACATATTTAACATAAATAACATAAATATAATTAACTTAATAATTAATATAATGAACATAAATATAACTAAAAAATAACATAATTAACATAAAAATGTCATAATTAACAAAAAAATGATAATAATAACGTATTTAACATAAGGAATATAAATATAATTAACATAATAATTAACATAAGCATAACAAAATATTACATAATTTAACATAATTAACATAACAATTTCATAATTAACATGAAGATAATACAATCAGAAATAACATAAAAGATACATAATTAAAAGAAAATATGATAACAATGGCATATTTAACATAAATAACACAAACATAATTAACTTAATAATTAATATAATTAACATAAGCATAGCTAAATCACATAATTAACATAATTAATATAAAATTTCATAAGTAAGATAAAGATAATATGATCATAAATAACATAAAAATAACATAATTTCGGTTCAAAAATAACATAAAAGCCACTTACTCTTTTTGACCAAAAATATAATTTTTTGAATTAAAAAAATTACCATGAACCACGACAAATTTCGGTTCAATTGAATTAAGTGCACTTATAAAGTGGACACTTAAGGGCCTGTTCTTTTCGTGGGTCAATATCAAAATACCAATCTCAACCCATTTCATCCTACTTCAACCCACTTTAACCCACTTCCACTATTTTAATCAAGTTCAATTTATCACATAAAAAAAATTCAACCCATTTCAACTTATCTCAACCTACTTCAACCTACTTCAACCTACTTCACCCTTTTACTCACCCTAATTTATCCACAAAAAAACAAGCCCTTAGAACTCTTGGTCCTCACTCAGTCCTCACTCATTGTTGCTTATTTTGGAAGCTTCAGTCCTCTTCAGTCTTCGCCTGTTTGACTTCAACGCTTCACCTACCCCTGTCGCCTCCTCCCCCCTTCTCTCCTTCGCTCCTTTGCCTACCCCCTCACCGACGCCATGTGCTCCTATTCCACCACCCACTTTCCTCATCCACCACCCACTTTCCTCCACCACATAGATGTCGCAGCCTCCGTCCCTCAAATTTGGCCCACCCCCAGCGACCACTCATCGGTTCTGCCTCCCGACTTCCAAATCCTGACTAACTTGCTACACAAATTTTGGTTGCTACAAAAAATGAGAAATAACGTAAATGAGGTATGTGTCTTTTCCATGGTTGATGGTTCACAATTTCACACTACTAATCTTGCTTACTGCTTTGTCAGATCTGATTTCTTCATCTCTTTCTTCCCAGCTGTGACACATATGGTGAATTTATAATAGCCATGTGGTGTATTGGCGTATTATTTTCGCCACTCATGCTCCTTTATCTTGTGTGTTTGTCTGAAGATCATTTTTTGTCTCAAAATATATGTTCAAGATTGTCTGGGTCTTCATTCTTTGTGTTTTTGGCCGTTTTCTGATGTGTTATGTTTATTTGGAATCATCTTTCATGTCAAACAGCTGTCATTATGTGTTTATTGGATTTTAGCCCAAGCCAATTGTCAGTGACACGTTACAACATGGTTGTCGTGTCCGTTCGCTTGCGACCCGGTGTTCAAACCGATTTTACGGAACGACCGAATTTTATATCCCTGTTCTTCTTTTGGGGAGGGAGGGAGGGGAACATGCAAAGAGCTACGCTGCTCTCCGAAGAGCTGTCCCAGCGGCTCACCTCGTCAGCTGTCCAACTGTCCCTCAACTATCGCCTCTGTCGATCGCTCCTGTTCAACTTTGTTACAGACCAAATAGGAGAACTCATCCCAAAAGACTAGCCTATTAGGTGAGAGAAACCATTTGGTCTATAAACCCCTCATCAGTTGCCCATACAACCGATATGGGATAAGTCCCATACCTTGCAATTAGTCCAAATCCATAACCCTCCTTAAGGGTCAACGTCCTTGTTGGTCAAGGCTAGCTCTTCGTGAGTCACCACTCCGAGTTGGCTCTAATACTAATTGTTACGGACCAAACAGGAAAACTCATCTCAAAAGACTAGCCTATTAGGTGAGAGAGCTCATTTGGTCTATAAATCCCTCATCAGTTGATGTGGGATAAGTCCCATACCTTGTAATTAGTCCAAATCCATAACAAAACTTCAGCGGCTCACTGATCACCACCGTCTTCTTCTTCTTCTTCTTCTTCTTCAGTGCTGTTTCAGTGGCTTCCCTGGCGGTTGGCCCATCACTTACGCTCCGCCCCACCGCATGGTTCTCTCTCTTCTGTCGGCGCCATGTTTTTCTCCGTTGCTTCTGCTTCTTCACTTGCCCTTTCTACAACAAGGTTAAAGTTACTCTTTCGCAGTTGATGTTCATGGCATTGAACGTTTGATAAGTTGGGTAGAAAGGTTAAGTGTTCACACATTTTGACGATTGAGTGCCTCTGTCTTAGTTGCTTACAGTAGTTTGCGCACCAAGTGTTTGATAGATTATTTGATGAAAACTGTGTACACGAAGCCTTCTTGAACCTTATACTGGCACAATGACGATCTATGGCCACATGGTTAGTCTTGTTATGGAAAGGAAAACAGGATTTGCTGCAATATATTGTATTCTACAGTCTTGTGATCACAATAAAAAGGGATAGGCAATGAGACACGCACTTGCAGGTCTCTAAGCAACCCAACCACCCAAACGACTTCACTAGTTGTCTCAGACACACCCTGTATTCTGATTTTGCACGTGACTTTGAAACGTCTTACTGTTTCTTGGGCTTCCAAGAGATTAAATAATTGCCAAGGAAAATACAACAACCAATTAGTTAAGGACTTTGTGCTGAACAAACATCTTTCCAATCAGCATCACCATAGGCTGATTATTTCTAGGAGGTATTAACGGCATAGAATAGGCTTGTCTTAACAATTCCCATAAGATGCTTCACAAGATGAAGTTTGCCTCCATATGTGGGTTGACCGAGAAACTCACCAAGATGCTGCGCAGTATAAGAGTTGTCAGACCAAGTAATGTTTAGGCACAGTAATCTCCCGAGGAGTCTCCTTGATTTAAGTATTTGATAACTAGCTTCCTGAAAAGATTAGTTGGCATAGGGAAAGGAACAGGTTTGCAACCTGATAAGCCTGTATCTTGTAAAATGTCAGGTATGTATTTTTCTCTGGCGGAGCATTGTGTGTTCAGGTCACCTGCCCCCCTAAATTTGCATAAAATGCCTCATTAGACCAAGATTCTCCATTGTAAAAGCTTGTTCTAAAGCTTGCTTGAGCTCAGAACTGCCAGCCTGATTAGCGCATGTGACAGAAACATCATCCATATGAACTAGAATAGCAACGAACTGATGATCTGAGCCCTTTGTAAAGAACGAATAATCTTGTATAGATTGACGAGAGCCTTGCTTGAGGAAGAAGGAAATGACCTCCTTGTACCACAACCTAAATGCCCGTTTGAGACCACATAAGGATCTACTGAGCCTACATGCCTTTTCTACTGCCTTGGCATAACTTTAAGGAGGTAACTTATGGAATATACGAATCCATGTAAGAATGCATTATTAATGTCTAGATGATGTAATTGCCACCCTTTTGCAGTAGCTAAGGCAATCAAGATCCCGACAGTTGGTAACTTGGCAAAGGGGAAAGGTGTGTTGGCAGTCTTTAACCTTCATTTGGTCAAAGCCTCTAACTATAAATCTGGCTTTGAATCCTTCAACAGTGCCATCAGCTTTGTATTTGATCCTAAAGACCCATAGCCCACTTGGAACTTATGACTCTTTTCCCTGGAGGTAAAGTGGTAACCTAGCATCCCAAGTATCATTAGCCTCTAATGCAACAATCTCTAGTTCCCAGGCAACAGTCTCTTTAGCCTGAGCATATGTGTGAGGTTGTTGAAGAGCAAGAAAATTACATAAAGAGGCAACATACTCATGAGGCAGAGAAGCAAAATCAACTGGTTGAAATACGGGATTAGCAGGTTGGGACTGAGCAGTTGAAGATGTGAAACAAGGAAAATCATGAAGCCAGACAGGAGGTTTGATGGTTCTTGAGGTTCTCCATTGAGGTTAAGCAGCAGGGTTAACCTGCGCTGAGTCAGGTGACTGAACATGGAGCAGAAAATGAAGGTGTTTTTGCAGGTGATTAGTGACAAATGATCTGAAGTAGGAGTATGAACTGAAGGTGAGGTTGACAGATCAATTTGTGATTGTGAGGTTGAATTGGTATCAGTTGGAGATGTATTCTCAACATGAATATGGTCATTCTGATGTATGGTGTCCTCACTTTTGAAATCATGAAAAGGTATATGGTCATTGTGTGGTATGGAGTCCTCACTTTTGAAATCACAAAAAGGTATAAAGGCATGCATGAGGGTGTATTGTCACATGAGTGGTGTCTGTAAGGAAAACAGTCTCCTCAAATTTCACATATTTGCTAATAAAGATAGCGTGAGTATGTAGATCATATAGTTTGTAAGCCTTGTGTCCTGGAGGATATAAGAGCATAATGCACTTTCTGGTTGAGAATTTATCATGGACAGGTTTTAGGTTTAGAGCATGACATAGGCACCTAGGGACTCTTAAGGAGGGTACATCAGGCTTGGTATAGTAAATACACTTATATGGAGATTTCCACTTCAGGACATGAGTAGGAATCCTGTTTATGATATATGCACCTGCGAGAATACAAGAACCTCAAAGTGATGGAAGATTTGCATGAATCTTTGTTGCCCTTGCTGTTTCAACCAAATGTCTCTATATTCTTTCCTCCCGTCCATTTTTCAGAGGAGTTCTAGGGATACTCCTTTAATGCACAATGTTACATTGATCAAAATATAAAGGAACATGTGGATTGAAAAAACTTGGCTCCACTATCAATTCTAATGCACTTGACAACACTAGAAAACCATGTTTGAGCACACAAGATAGATTCTTTGATATATTGAGGAACTATATTGTTTTGAAGCAAATAAACCCATGTAGATCTTGTATGGTCATCCAAGATGGTCGAGAGATAGTGAGCACCACTAGTATCTGAAACCTTGGAAGGTCCCTACAAATCTAGATGTATAAGCTCAAAAGACTTTGTAGCCATAGAGTTACTAACAGGGAAGGGAATTTGTGAAATTTAGACGTTTCACAAGCTTCACAAGAAAAAATATTCGTATTAGTGTTTTCGACACTTTCCTAGTGCACCATCTTAGATACAAATGAGTGCCTTAGTCTGGCATGCAGCAACGCTAAATCACAAGTTTCTACATTATTTATAGCACCACTTTCTTTCATTCATTGAAGAAGAAAAGACAACATTGGACTTGTGTGCTGCTGCCCGTACAGACCTTTTAGCACAACAGCAAGGGTCCTCACAGTGGTACGGTCATGTAATATGAACCTATGTTGTGTGAATTTTTCAGTCAAGTGGATTGTGCTCAACAACTCTACAAACTATACTTTAAATCAGGAACATAGAGAACTTCCCTGAGGGTGATATGTGTAGTCAAAGGAATATCTCCAACTATCAGGACTATCTTAGTGATACCATCTAGTAGGCATATTGAGAGAGGCCTTGCAAAAGGCCATTTATCATTGAAGACATCTAGTTTCGATAACATATGATCAGATGCTCTAGTATTTACCATCCACAGATCACCATTATAATCAGCATACTTCATAGAAGATGAGGCAACAAGCGATATACTTGCAAATGAGCCGGAGCTAGATGTTAATTCAGATTGGAGAACTAGCAGAACTCTGCTGCCCTTTAATTCCTTCAGCACCTCTTGATAAACAGAATTAATAAGCACAGTGTCAACTCCTGGGTCATTTGAGCTATCCTTTGAACTTTCCAGAGGATTATCCATCACATTACAGTTACTTGGCAACTTCCTGATGCCTGAGCAACCATTTTTTATCTGTACTTTTCTTTGTACCACTCTGGATATCCATGCAACTTAAAAGCAAATAGTCAGTTGAAATGAATTTTAGCCTTGCCATACTCAGAATTTATCTCCCTTGCCTTTCTTCATCTCTTTCTTGGGACCCGAATTGAGATTAGATTTAAAACCTTGCTTTTGAACACCATCTGCCTCCCCTTCATACTTGCTTTGGACCACATCAGCAATCTTCTTTTGCTTTTCAGTTTGCTGAATGATATAATAGCCTATTGACAGAAGGAAATGGATTCATGACAAGAATTGAACTTCTTACAGTATATGACCAGAATTTAATCCCATAAGGAACTAAAATAACTTATTCCTTGAATTGAGATCCTAAATTTTCTCATAGAGACTGCATGTCCAAGTTTTTGATGCCGCACAAGTAAATCTTAGAAGCTCCTCCACATCCTGTAATTCATCCCATGTTTTCTTCATCTTAGAGAGATAAAGAGAAACAAGATCATTATCTTGAGCCAACAAGGTCAAATCTCGATTCAATTGATAGTTCAAAGGTCCATTGGCTTCACCAACCTATGAACAAGCACTTCTCAAAGCTCTTTAGATGGTGCAATTCTGGGACAATTGAATTGAGTAACCACCATATAATTAATAATAGCAGAGCCATTTCTTAAGATTGTCAGATACTTCTGCTGTTTCAGAAGAAGATCCGTTAATCTAGCTGTAAGGGCCACATGAACAGATCTTGTTGAGCCAATGATATTTTTCACCATTGAATTGCTTATTTGTAAGTTGTATTCCGGGATGGTCTGATCCAGAAAGGGAGAAAGGATCACCGGTCAATCCATGAGATGTAGTGATCACCATTTTGATCAATCAAAATGAAATGATTCAATCAACAAGACTTGAATCTGTGAAGGAAATCACAAAAAGTTATAGGAATCAGAGCCTGTCAGCTGTGATACCATAAGAACAAATAGGGAAATCTAGAGAGAAAAAGAGAATGAAGAATCTAGTGAGAGAAGTAAAAATCTGTTATCATATCAGCCCAAAATCATTTTCCAGCACATTTCTGATCTTTATATGAGGCAAGAGCTGAACTTCCTTCCAACGAACTCACTAACATACTAACTCCTTTTAGCTAGCATGGCACAGTGAAGAAATATACATAACTTGTATTTGCATTCGAGAGTCACTGGCGGTACAATGGATTAAGTTGTCTACTAGCAGGGACAACCAGGGATGCCCAAAACTGGTAATGAATACCAGAATACCATACCATAAAAGGCGGCTGCTTGTACGGAAGAATTGTTTTGGATTCTTTCACAGAGCATGTCTGTACTATGCATGCCACTTTCCACCCCAAAATCACACATATTCAATGCAATCTTACTATTTATCTGAAACCAAGTACTGGTCACGAAGATGAAAGTAGAATGTCCATTCTGTTTGCTTGCCAACTGCTGTGGCTATTATGATTAGTTGTCATTGAATACCATTTCGAGCTAAGATTGCTTGTGGCTGTGGTTTCCTTCATGTTTCTTTAACTGACTTGAAACTAATATGGAAGCTTATATGCAAATCCATATTGTAATTCAGTCTATTTGGCTCTTTAACTTGGAACGTATGAGCTAACCAAAAATATTTGGTTTCTGTTGGAGGAATCCAGGACGAGGTGCCCTGGTGCATGTTATTTGCAGATGACATCGTTCTTATTGATGTGACCAGGCAGGGGGTGAATGACAGGCTGGAGAGTTGGAGGCATACGCTGGAGGCTAGGGGCTTTCGGTTGAGTAGATCGAAAACGGAATACCTCCACTGTTGTTTCAGCGGAAGGATAGAAGAGGAGGGAGAAATCGTACTGGATGGGAGGGCAATACCGAAGGTCGCTAAATTTAAGTATCTGGGCTCGATCATCCAGCAGAATGGGGACATTGACGAGGATATTAGCCAGCGGATTAGAGTGGGCTGACAAAAGTGGAAGTCAGCGTTAGGGGTGCTGTGTGACAAGAGAGTGCCAATGGGATTGAAAGGCAAAGTCTATCGGATGGTAGTTAGACCGGCTGTTCTCTATGGATCGGAGTGTTGGCCTCTAAAAAAGACGCAGGTCCAAAGGCTAATGGTAGCTGAGATGAGAATGGTCAGGTGGATGTGTGGTTTTACGAGATTCGACAGAATTAGAAATGGAGTAATCAGGGGCTTAGCTGAAGTGGCCCCCATAGAGGAGAAGATGAGGGAATCGAGGCTCAGACGGTTCGGTCACGTGAAGAGGAGAAGTGTGGCCGCCCCAGTGCGAAAGTGTGAGAGGATCAACCCCCCGGTGGTAAGAGAGGGAGGGGTAGACCGAAGAAGAGCCTAGAAGAAATTGTTAGAGAGGACCTGAAAATAGTCGGTCTGACAGAGGACATGGCTCAGGATAGGAGGCAGTGGCGGGATAGGATTAAGGTCTCGGTTTGTAGGGGACCGGCTCCATAGGGGGCAGTAGCTTAGGCGGTATGGGGTGGGTACGGTTTTTTGTTTGCTTGTCTGCAGGTCGTGCTTTTCGGGGATGTGACGGCACCAAGCGTCCCTGGTTTGTTGAGGTATATCTCCGCTCCCTCTTTATTTGCTATCCGGAACCTTTTCTCTTCATCTTTCTCTTACTTGGTAAATGGTTTTACATTCATTTTCTCTATAAACATTTTTCACAAAACTGTTTTTGTGGGTCTTATGGAATCAACCTCTCCATGGGTAGCAATACCGGTAGAGGTAAGGTTGCTTACAGTTGGATCTTCCCAGACCCCGCGAAAGCGGGACCCACACTGGAAGTTTGTTGTTGTTGTTTGGTATTCTGCTCAACACTAGGTACTCATCTTTTGCCATTTTCTACATATGCTAGCTTTCCTAGATTACTATGATATTCCATACAAAGTGGTTGAGGTCAATCCCATCAGCAAGGAGATCAACTGGTCTGATTACAAGGAAGTGCCTATATTGACTGCTGCTGGTCAACAATTGGTCAATTCATGAGGTTTATATATCTAAATACTGTTGTTTCTTCTTTTTTCGGTAAATGCATGACTAAATTATTTCAAGTGTTAGTAATGAAGTCAAGTTGTGTGATTGCAGATATTCTAGATAACTTGTTCAAAAGAATGCATCCAGATATATGTACTGATTCTATGATGAATGCTGAGGAAGAGAAGAAATGGCTGCGGTAATTACAAATTTACAGTCACTTCTGCTCTTCTTCATTTGCCCTGGTAATGCAGTACAGCACATTCTTTTTCAGTCTATATTGTTGGTTGACGGTTGTACACTACTTCGAGCGTGAATAATTAACAGATAATTCACCTTACTTATCTCTATTTGATTTTCCAAGAGAGGCTGTGGAGATTAGAAGCAAGCATCTCATGAATTGATGCTAATTACCAGTCATTTGTTAAATTTTAAGAGGATGCCTTGAACTAAAATGTTCATCTCAATTGGTGGTTGGTGGGTGGATGATCATTTGGTTCATGTATTATCACCAAATATTTTATCGTATAGTGGGAGAGGCCCTTGAAGCTTTCAATTATATCACAACCCACGGTAAGTACTCCTTTTTCCCTGTTGATTTTTTTTACTATGAGTATTGGGCTCAGTGTTCGTTTTTCTAAAATAATTATTCATGTTTAACCCGGAAATACTTTATTTTTCCTCCATCTTTAATCTTGTGTCTATGTCCTGAAGCATGTAACTGCCAATGAGCTTTGGATCTCATGACTTATGCCAGGATGATTCTTCTATCTTTCCTGGCTGAATACTAAGTGTGCTCTACTCTAAAAAATGATTCCGTAGATATAGATGATGACCTCCAGTCACAGCCCACAAAAGACTCTTAACATGGTGAAAAACACACAAAAAAGGGAGTTCTTGGTGGCTGTGTTTGTTATGGGTTCTCAAGGAATTAAGATTGCACAATTTATGTAACTAGCTAACTGTACTATTCTGCTGCAGGCACTTACATCTCTTGCACAACATGCAGGAAATTTCAGCTTTGTGGAGAGGGCAGTGGCGAAATATACAGGCGCTGCAGCTATGTATTTTGTGGCTGGAAATTAAAAACTGAAAAAGAAGCATGAAATAACTGATGAATGCGCTGCCTTGTACCAAGCTGCAGAAACATGGGTAGATGCTTTCCAAAGCCATAATTTTCTTGGTAAGGCACTCTGTTGTCATCTAATTCCTACTTAAGCACAATCAAGATGTAGGCTTAGCTCTTTTTGCGGGGTTCTGCATAAGGCTGTTATTATCCCTATCTAATACAGTTGGTTCAAAGCCTAATCTTGCTGATCTCACTGTGTTTGGTGTCTTAAGACCAATACATTACCTACAATCTGGAAAGGATATGGTGCAGCACACTCGCATTGGGGAATGGCTCTAGTGGAGAAAGCAGTGAGGCAGTCGTCCAAAGTAACCACATAGCTAGAAGTCCCTTGGCTTCTCCAATCTAGATAATTGGTTTGGCCCATTTGAAGATAATTGGTTTGATTTTATTTTTTTTTTGTGAGATTGGTAAGTAATTCAATCTAGATAGCCTTTACCCCAAGGTTTCTCCCTATATTGTCCTCATAGAGGATACATAACAGATCCCTACGGGACCTCATTCCACACTATTATGGAATGTGAAGATAGATCATATCTAACTAACCAGTTGGTTGCACGATTGCCTTGTCTACAAATATGAGTGATAATGACATTGTTACAAAGCTAGAAATGTTAACAACATCTTGAACCAAGACCTGTATTTTGCATAGCGCTTGAATATGATGTTGCACTGCTTGGATGATAATTTTATTATCACCTTCAATAAAACCTTATTGAATCGCTGCTTTGATGGTGTTTCTTATAGCTATTGCATCTGCCACCAATACTAATGTTGCATCTAGGTTTGAATGATGCCGCCTGAATAAACTTTCCGTTCCAATTAGGAATAATGAAGCGTCCTGCTGCCCTTTGTGAAGTTTTAGATCCACCAAAATCGGTTTTGATGAACTCACTTTATAGTCTTCTCCAAGCTACCCAATAAGTCTTCTTATAATTAGCTGTTGAACAACGTTTGTTTGGTGGTTGAACTATATATGTAAGTTTGTGTTTAATGTAGATCTGGCAAAACTGACCCGATCCGAAATGGCCCGAACCAAAAGCCCTGAAACCAGACTTGAATTGGCACCGGAAAGAGTTAGAACCGATCTCAACCTGAAACCTGAAAGTGAACCAACCCAAAAACGAACTGACCAAAAATCATATTGACCTGATTTGACCTGAAACTCGAAATGACCCGAGCTGAATCCGAACTGACCTGAAATATTATTGACCTGATGTAGACTCGAACCCGAAATAACGCGAACCGAATGCAATTTGAACCGATTCATGCCTGAACTGATCCAACCCAAACACGAATGACCTGGACCCAAACCGACCCGAATCCTAGTTTGACCCAACCCAATTATAACCCGATCCAATTCAAACTTAAAGTTGTGAGTGATGATGCTAGCTACTCAAGACTTCACTTGAAATTTAGCATGCGAAAGGAGAAAGTAAATGACAGAAACCTTACTTTGAACAAACGAAATATTGTATTTGCAATTTTGGAGAGAAATGACTTACTAAGTATTTGACTCATTTGAGTAAACAAAAATGAAAATATAGAATCAAGCAATAGAAGCTATTCTACGGTTTATATTGGCTAGGCACAGCTCTTTGATTGTTTTTTTAAAAAAAATCTTTGATTTGATGTTGGGGAGAGGGGATTTGTAACACTATTTGTTGATCTACTTCATTTCTTCCCTGTGTGATGCATAGGGAGTAACGCCATTGAAACTAAATCTTAGACGAATTAGAAGGTTATACCCGACCCAACATTCAAATTGATATGGCTTTTGTTTTGGTGCAATATTAAAAACTGACCCAATTAAAATATAATCTTGGACGAATTAGAAAGAGATTAAAAATTGACCCAGTTGAAATTTATGGCCACATGACCTCCTTCTAATTCGTCCAAAATTTTATTGCTTATATGGTTGTATAAGATACCAAACTTATATCACATTAAAAAAATCATGCTTTTGATGCAATGCCCAAAGACTCCCATTTCTTTCTTGGTTGGACTCAGCTTTTCTATCTATGCACTCTTATAAAAACATCTTTTGCTTATCTGCTCCCTAGAATGGCTTGCACCTTCATTTTGCAAGTCTCTTCAGGGTCGAGTGAGGCAGCAGGCTTTCCATCTTCGGAGTCTTCCTCGAGCGGTGAATCGTTGGCTACGTTTAGAGCCGTAATAGCGACCCAAACGAGGTTGAGATTTATGTTTTTCGAACATTTTCTAGGATCAGAAGGAGCCACTCTCGTGACTACTACTTGCGTTTCATTCTCTTCGATCTTATCTATGATTGCTTTTTATGAAGTCGCACCAGGAGCTAGTGCTTGCTATCTACGAATTGCTCCATGGATTTTATCGGAAAACTGATCCAATTGAAATAAAAGCCTACCCGAAAGTAACTCAATTCGATCTTTACCCAATCCAAAATTGACCTGAACCCATAACCTTAACCTACTCGCGCCGACTTTGACCCTACCCGCACCCAATTCGACCCGAATGAGTTTGACCAGTTCTGAACTCCACCCAAACTGTACCTAAAGCCAAATACCTGTATTGTATTTGACGTGAACTCATATTCATTATCGCTCCTTACAACCTTAACATTTTTCCCAAATTGGTTTTTGGTCATAAGAATGAAACCCTTTAATAGTTCACTTATTTCCCCTTTTTCATGCATCAAATAAACCAAGTTGGCTTGGCTAGCATCATCACAATGGTTAAGAAATAGTGTGTGCCATTAGAGGATGGAACTCTATATGGACTCCATATGTCACAATGAATAAGCCCAAAATCATATTTAGCTTTATTATGACTTACATAAAACTTGTTACGAGTTTGCTTTGCTCTAAAATAGATTTCACACACCTCATTACTTCTACTAAAATTAACTCCTAAACTGCCAGGGAGAAAACACAACACTTCACTTGATGGATGTCCCAAACGTTTGTGCCGCAGGTTGCTCTCGTTGACGGTGTTTGCTTGATTCTTCTCTAATGACCCTTCCTTGTAGTAATAGACTCCTCCTTGTTGCTCACCCGCACCGATCAGAGTCCTCGAAGTACAGTCCTGCAGCACACAAGCATCACTAGAAAAAGTTACTAAACATCTCAAGTCTTTACACAACCTAGCAATCAAGATTAAATTGCATTGCAAGGAAGGAACATAAAGAAAACTGTTTAAGTTTAACTTTTTGCCCAAAGTCACCGAGCCCTGATGAACTGCAGTGATATTGGTTCCATTAGGCAAACCAATAGATACAGAAAGAGTTCTCTCGGCTTCTTGCAAAATTCGTGAATTTCCCGTCATGTGGCAAGATGCGCCACTATCAAACATCCATGAAACCTCACCTAAGAGTCGATGACTACCACTTTTAGGGACCTCTATGAGGCTGAGCAGCCTTTGTATTTGCTCCGAATTCAGTCCCGAAATGCTAATTTGTTGTTGCTCGGACTGCGTGATGCTGTTGTCCCCTGTTGCGTCGGATTCCTTCATTGCGGCATGGGCCATCTCACGCCCCGCCCCACGACCCCGACAAGCACGACCACCCCGGCCTCCACACCCTTTTCTTCTTGCGCCTGCCGGGTATCCAATTAAATCATAACAAGTGGTCTCGTCATGTCCAAACTTGTCACAATGCTTCCAGGTTGGCCTTTCTTATGTGTTGGATTGCTCCCTTGCCGCAAAATTCACGGAATTCTCGATTCAATGATCCCTCTCGATCATGATATGTTTATGGTTCTCCTCTTGTTCCTTAATGTTAAAAATTGTATGAAGTGATGACAAGAGATATCGAGCTAGTACTTGGTTGTGCACACATGAGAAAGACTCGTCATTCAATCCCATCAAAAACTAATGAATACATTCTTCCTAAACCATGTTCACGATCTTGTCTCCGAGTCCACACTCACACTTTCCACATGTGCAATGAGGGACCTTGGCATAATTTTCTAACTCACTCCACAACTCCATCAACTTGGAGTAAAATTCAACAACTTGTAAACCTCCTTGTTTACAAGATGCAAGGTCGGTTTTTAGTTGATGAATCTTTGGGGGGTTTGCGATGGCATAACGTTTGGCAGAGTTTTCGTACATGACCTCGGCTATTTCAACATAGGCTACACAAACACACACACAGACACACACACACACACACACACACACACACACACACACATATATATATATATATGCATATACATATATATATACGTATATATGCATATACATATATATATACGTATACATACATATACATACACACACACACACACACACACACACACACACACACACACATATATATATATATATATATATATATGTACATATATATACATACATAC
>JACYFF010031957.1:88389451-88438665 GCA_017589665.1 Selenicereus undatus
TCACCCAAAATTGGTTGACCTGAAATCAACCCGACCCGAACCATACCCGACCCATATCCGAACCGAATTACCCATTTGCCAAGTCTAGCTATAAGAAATGCAAGGCGCTGTAACAAGATTTTAAGGATAGATGTAATAGATTGTTGACTGTTATAGAAAATCTATATGAGATATAAGAAGATGCAAGAAGATGTAAGGAGATGTAAGGATTATGTTAAGAATCTAAGGAGGTATAAAGAGATGTAAAAACCTGTAAGGAGATATAACCTCTTAGCTAAGTCCTCAAAAATGCGAATTAGAACAGGCCCTAAATTGGTGAAAACCCTAAACCCTTAATTTTCACTTTATTACTTTCACTACTTGATTTTTTAATAGATGGTCTATTAAAAGAATGTTAATTTGTGCCTCTTTTTTTTTTTTTTTTTTTTTGCTTCTTGGATCATGAGATTGAATTTGCTAATGTTTGGCGGTTGTGGATGAATATAGAAGCTTAGGGTTTGGTGATGGGAGTATGAACACATGTTTAGTTTCATTGATTTTGTAGAAAATTTGTTTTATTAGTAGTAAGTGAATGACAAATCATTGGAATATATCTGTATGATGTTATGTGTGTTGCCATGAACATGGATGCCAAATTTGAGGTTGGTGCAAAAGAAGAAAAGGAGGGTAGTATGTTAATTTTGGGGGGTTTGAAATTCACTAGATTAATATGCATTTGTGGGTTCATCTAAAATAATGGAATGGTGATTAGTTGAAATTTAAATGAATGAAAACAGTTGGGATGCGAGGTAGTTTGAGGTGAAGAAGGGGTAAAGGGAAATGTCCCTTTTGAAACATTGGGAGTGACTATTTTTAATGTGAATTTTGACATGTATTTGGGGATTTGAACTAGTATGCAAACTTTTGTGTTAGTTGTGGTGTAAATAAAGCATTTGCAAAGCTTAAGTTTCGCATTTGGATTAAGTGATAAGTTAATTAATTATTGCTGAGCTAAAGGCTCCTTACATGTTTTGGGACTAGTAAAGAAGAATGAAATGTATACCTTTCAATTGAACCCGAAACTATGTACTTGATATTGGACCTAAGCCTAACTGCAATCAAGTAATCTAATTCGTCATGGTGGCTGGCAATAATGTTGCTATTAAAGAAATAATAATAATAATAATAATAATAATAATAATAATAATAATAATAACAACAACAACAACAACAACAACAACAGCAACAACAATAACAACAACAACAACAACAACCAAGTTAATAATGACCATAATAACAATTAATAACAATAAGGATAATACTAATAAACGTGGCAATAGAATTCTAATAATAATAATAATGATAATATTAGTAATTACAACAATGATAGTGATAAAATTTGCAACGATTAATAGTAGTAGCCACAATCATAATAATGATAATGATAATACTGTCAAATTAATAAAAATAAGGTGAATTATGTCATTACACCATTATAACATAAATGACAAGGGCAACAACAATGTCAAAAGAAAAGTAGAATAAAAAAGAAATAGAATTAGCTTAGGTAAAGAATGGGGAGAGCATCAATAGCTAACGGAAGAACCAAAGGAATTCTGAATTACTTAAGCCAGAACATTCAATAAAATTATCTAAATTCGTATTAATCGTAAAGTTATACATTTGGAGTAAAAACAAGGCCGCTTGTGTCGTTTCAAGTCGTAACAAACATTTTTGATTGAAAAGGAGAGAGATTTCAAAAATCAGATAAGTTTATTGTCTATGCTCTTTGAAAACTCGCATATTTCCGAAGTTATATAAAGTTTATGTAATATTCAAGTAATGATCTATTGTAAATCAATGATTTTATCACCCAAACAAGTGGCCTCCATCAGTTATCAAGCATCAGGGTTTACGCCCTTCAGTTTACCCCATTGGCTGTAGCTTAGGCTTTCCAATCGGTCTAAGAGGTGTGCACCTATCCTAATGATCGCTTCAGACGTCAACAAGGGTTCGACTTCTAGATAATAACAACCAAACTACTTTTACTAGCATTCTCTCTCTTGTTTTCGAACAAAAATGTTTTGAAATATAGGTGCCCAACTAAACTAAATACGAAGTTCATTTTTACAGTATAGGGACATATGTACTAAGCATAGACGCACTATTCGAAGTGTTTTTATGTTTTTAGTTTTATGTAAGAGATTAGCAAACAACCTTCTTCCTCACAAGCCAAAACGTAGCAAGACACAGACGAGGGACTCGGTATTTATGCTAAAGGTTAGCTAGCTAGGTGCTCACAGTGATTTTTAGGCTAGCACTCCAAAAAGACATGTCGCTTGTATGAAATTTTGGATAAATTGCTTATTGGTGTGTTTAAGAACTCCTAGTTATGTTTGTAAGTTGTGTTACAAAACCAAATAGTCTGATGCATGTACCTTCTTATCCTCAATTTTAGGCGGACTTGGTGAGTGTGAAAATAATGCAAGAGATAATGAAGTTCATGGAAGCCTTGTCCGACTTAGGATGGCGGTGACGCCTCCAATCAAGGAATTTCCGCTGTGAATATAAACAATAAATAATTATATTAAGATAACCTGATAATTAGATAATTAGAGCATTACACTTATTGATTTATTTATTTTTTTAAAGCACTAGACACAGTTATTCGCACCCTTTCACAAGCAACGACATCCCCTCCGGGACTTCATATTGCCATACAAGTTGGGTTGAGCCTCTTTCTTTCTTTTTTGTGCATGTATTGGAAGGCTTAAAGGCAGATGTTAATAAGATTTAAACCCTTTTTTAGTAACAATTATAAGAAATTTTAGTAATGAATTGATTAACTTCCTCTCCAAATAAAAATAATAGCATCACTAAGTTTCTTTGCCAGTTGTGTGTAGTTTGTACGGTGGATGGAATTTACTAACAAATTAGTGGTAAAATCACTTTTACATTATTTCCAAAAGTATTTCACTGGTAAAATTTTAAATTTGTCATTAAAAGACAACATTAATTATGGAGAAGTTTTCTTTTTCTGTTTTTTGGTTAATAGGCCAAACAAAAAGAAAAAGAATTGAGATTGAATTCTTAGCTTTAACTACCTTATTGTGATCATCTGCAGTGATGCTTTTGCTCATAATATCTTTAAAATCTCACGACAAAGTTGGTTGTTCGGTCATCCATTGTGTTATATCTCTCTCCAATTTTTATGAATCTCTTCTTGTAAACTTGACCTTCATATTTCAAAGGTAACAACTCGTTCTTTCATTTCCCTCACCTAGAACCAATATTACCTCATCTTGAGCTTGTCATAGTCTGAAAGAGGACATCAATTCCATCTCTTCACAATCGTATGATATTTTTTACAGAAGGCAAAGACTTAGTAGTACAAGGTTCCTTCATTTTGTTGCTCATCACTCCATTTTCCTCCAGGAGACCTCTATTTGGTCCTAGCGTCACACTCTTTCTTACTCTTTTCTTCCTCCATGCACATGCGTTCTGAGGTACAGTTGAGACTCTGAAATCACTAACTACTTCCTCTTGTGAACTTTTCGACATGTTTGTTTGGTGTGATAAGTCTGCCATAGTTGATGAACTCAAAACCTCCTTCGTGTTAATTCCCCTCATCTGGCCATTCTTTGGTAGAGATGAAGCCATCCTATGAAAATTGCCTTAAAATCTGGACAAGGATTTACACCTTTCCATGGATTCATATACGCCGGAAACTCCATAAGCTTAGGTCAGGACATGCACGTAAAGTTCAAACGTTGGCTATTAACCAGATTTCTGATAAGATTTTCTTAAGATTTTGATATAACTATTTGGTCAACGAGCATTGAAAAAGAAATCATATCATCTGCCTGTATGACTCTAAAGCTATTATTGGACTCGAAGGAAGCATCATTAGCAGCGACATCTGTTCCTACCGTCACTTCAGGGTTCTCTTTCCAGGACTTCTACTTCAGATATGAGAATAAACTTTCAAAGTCAACATCCATGTAAGCTGTCACTTTTGGATGTTTGATAAACTAAGACCAATCACTAGGGCTAACGCTTGATACATCAAGCGGTTCCTTGGTCTTCAATTCACTAACCTAATCCTCAGAAAATTATAAAGGAGTAACAGAAGCGCTTAGGAGGTGGAACCTTTGTTACATCACCATTCACAAAGACGCACATGGCCCAAGTGAGGGTGTCTACAATCCTCACTTGAAACTACCTCCACTGTGCCACCAAGAATTGCCACCCATTTCATCACTTGAAGTAGCTGAGTGGCCAAGAGGTTGCTCACCTCGATCCTCACTTGAGCCTACTTCCTTTAATTGATCATTAAGCTTTTTCATCCTTAAATTGGATTTCAAGGGGATTGAAGTTTGTTTACCCTTATACAAGTTCTTTAAAGACACAGAACCTTGTCTCGATCCCACAATTCTCGTCAAGCTTTTTCAGCTCTTTTCATGCATTTGTTTTTCGGTTCAAAAACAAGAACAATCTTAAGACCCGTCCTTGCCTGCTCTGTAAAATCAAATTTAGAGACACTAATGCCCTTCTATATCTGACTTTGACATTAAATAAATCAAACTCTATGGGCAATTGGCAGTGAAATTTTGCTCCGTCGAATTTATTGAATCGCAAATTAGAGGTTGGAAGGTTAGAATTTAAGGTAATCAATGGTTCATACATTAATTTGGATTCCTGTTCACAGATTCGTTCACCAATTCATAAAAATTGGAAGCCTCTCTCATGCATCACAGTAGCCTTAGAAAATTCTTCAACAATTAGATTGAAAATTTTCGACATCTTTACAAGTCCAAGACTCCCAAATAGCACGTCTAGGATGATTTATTTGTTGTAGACACCACTCAATACTTTCATGGAATGTTCGAACACCCACTTAAGTTCTCTATTGCTCTTTTAGAATTAGGAATCCATGGTTATGGTACTAAGCAAAAGGCCAATAAGTCAATATAGTGAGCTCAAAAAAACAGAAAAGGCCGTAGTAATATCTTAACCTAACAAACTAAGAAAAGAGTAAAACCAACTCAACAACAAAGAGCCAAACCACAATAAAGAGCAAGTAAGTCTACTAAAACAGGAAGCCCTGAATGAAGATACGTGGCCAAACACCAACGTACCAACACTGTAAGACAAAATAGACAAGAGGTAATGATCTCAATAAGCTCTTGTGAAGCATGGATAAATTCCAAGGAGTGTCCGTCGCTTAAGTTGGCGCCTTGAAACTATCTCGCTACTCTTTGGCCTCTACCCCCAAGATTGATGTAAATCAGTCAGACATGTCTCAGTTAAATCACCCAAGTCAAGGTAGTCCAATTTCTCAAGTCCAAGTCCAAGGAACAAGTTCACCCATGAAACAAAACCTAAGACTAGTCATCAAATTGAAGTGACCCAATAGCAGCAAAGTGACCGGTCCACACGCCACCATGCAGCCGGTTTCTTCACCTAGAACCCTCTTAGGTGGGTTTTCTCCACCAAAATTTGTGTGTGTTTAGCTGTCTACTGATGCTTAGTCGCTATGTGACTCATTCATGGAGAGAAAGCCATGTGGAAGGAAGAGAATGAGCCACTTTGCAAGCTAGAAATCAACCACCATGGTGTGATGTGGCAAGCATGAACAAGTCTTGAACTTTTGAGGTGGTAGCCGTGGGTGATTTCCTTCCTAGGGAGGAAAACATGATCAATCAGCCTAGGATCATCAGGAATATAGTTTAGATAATCATTTTGTTAATTATTTAAGCTTTCATACACGTTTAGCATAGTTTAGGGATAAATCGTGTACTTTAGTTAAGTAAGCATGCTTAGTAAGTTTCCTAATCATTAAGTAATCTCCTAATGATTACCTAATGAATAAGGAAAAGCCTTAGGTGTGCCATTATAAATAGGATGGCCATTCCTTTTGTACTCAATGGTGAATATTTGAAATCTGAAGTTGAGTTTGAAACTCCTCAGTGTTATTACTTGAATTCTCTACTTGCTTATCTCTAATTTGGCCAATTAGAGTGGTGTTCAAGTGAGTCTTGGTCTTAATTAGGTGGTGAAATCTGTATCCCAATCAAAGATTAAGGGTCCTGAAACAATTCTTAGTGGTGAAATTTGTATCTAAAAAACGTTTCGGTTTTATCGATTCTTCCAGTTTCTAATTTCCCTGTTTCATTTTCAAGTCCACGATATCTCTTCCCCATGCCACCATCACCTTCTTCTCTCCAAAACCTTGAGCTTTCCTTTCATTCCCTTTCTTTCCTCGTGTGAAACATCAATTTTGGTATTAGAGCTAAGTTTCATTCTTGGCCTGAAATAAAAAAACCCGAACGTTTCCTCTCTCTGCCATGCCACAAAATTTCCAAAACACAAAAAAAAAAGATTAGCCTTGGTTTGAGTTTATCCTTCAAGATGAGTAGTGTGACTCTTGAAGAAAAGTTTGAAACTCTTTTGAAGAATTTCGATGTTGTGACCTCCTCTAATGTCAGATTGAAGAATCAAACCGAAATGTTGGATAAGCAGAATGAGTACTTGCAAAAACAAATAGGAAATGACATGAAACAAAAACAGAAGGCACTTGAAAGTCCAACTGCACCTGTTCATGGCGATGAAGAAGCAAGTAACTTGGTTAGTTCATCAAGTGAAGAAGAACCTCTAAGAAGGGTTAGATGAGCTAGAAGAATGCCCAGCAACTCTAATGATTTCAAAGTTTAAATTCCAGAGTTTGAGGGTAAATTGTTTCCTGATGAATTCCTGGAATGGTTGCACACTGTTGAGCGAGTTTTTGATTATAAGGACATTCCAGATGATAAGAAAGTGAAACTGGTTGCACTTAGGTTACGAAGGTATGCGTCCCTCTGGTGGACTAATCTTTGTGCTAAGCTTACCAGGAACAAAAAAGGCAAGATTCGAACATGGGAAAAGATGAAGTCAAAATTGAAGTCCCGGCTCCTTCCTGCTATGTATCTGACTCAGGGGAATCTAACTATTGAGGAATACACTAGAGAATTCGAAAAGCTCCTAATCAAATGCGACATTCAGGAGCCTAAAGAGCAAACAATTGTTAGATACTTGGGTGGCCTTGATCCTAAGTATTCTAATATGGTGGAATTGCAGCAACATACCACGTTTGATGAAGTATGCGTGTTAGCGTATGAGGTCGAACAACAATGTTGAAATAAGCCTTTCAAAAGGGATTTTTCGAAACCTCCAATTCGAACTCAACCTTTAAACAAGGGGAGTCCGAATTTCCCTTCAAGACAATCACAAATGCCGTCTTCCCCTATTCCACAAAAGACCCAAACTCCTGCATGACCGCCATATCCCTAGACATGGCCCCAGTTCGTTGAAGAATGTTCGCATCAATTTCCAATAAGTAATAGACGTTGTTTCAAGTGTCAGGGACTTGAGCATATTGCTTCCGATTGCCGAAATCGAAGGATAATTACTCTTGCTGAGTGGGATGCAATAAGAGAAGAAGATAATGAGGAAGAACAGAAAGAGAATGAAGAAGAAGAATTGGGAGAAGAACAGGAGGAAGTTGAGGAAGCTGCAGATAAAGGAGAGATGTTAGGACTAAGTAGCCAAAAGGGAGTTAAGGATGAACAGCGCGAAAACATCTTTCATTCCCATTGTACCGTTGGAGGAAAAGTATGTTCAATGATAATTGACGGAGGTAGCTGTGCTAATGTCGTTTCATTGAGCATGATTGAGAAATTGGGTCTCCAGGCCACAACACACCCTTACCCATATAACATCCAAAGGTTGAATCAAAGTAAAGACCTTCAAGTTAATTCCTAATGTTTGATTTCATTTTCTATCGGGAAGAATTATCAAGATGAACTTTGGTGCGACGTGATTCCAATGGATGCTTGTTATATTTTATTGGGTCGTCCTTGGATGTTTGATAGAAAAGTGATGCATAATGGGTTTCTGAATACCTACTCCTTCTCCAAAGGAGGAAAAAGGATCACTTTGGTGCCATTATCCCCTTCCGAACTTTCCAAACACAAACCACAAAAACAACTTGACAGATCGGATTTGCTATTTGCATGTAGTGAACCCCTTCTGAAAGCTTATTACCTTGAGTTTCGAGCTTTCAGAGAGTGGATTCTACCCTCACAAGAAGAATATGAATCCCCCTTACCAAACCATCTGATTTAGTCATGTGTTTCTTGAAGAGATACCCTCTGGATTACCCCCGAAACGAGATATCCAGCATCATATTGACCTAATTCCTAGATCAATTCTTCCAAATAAACCAGCATACCGAATGAACCCAAAAGACACTTATGAGACTCAGAAGCAAGTGGAAGAGTTAATGGCTAAAGGATTAGTTCATGAATCCCTTAGTCCGTGCACCGTACCTACACTCCTTGTACCCAAAAAAATCGGGTGTATAAGCATGTGTGTCGATAGTCGAGCTATCAATAAAATCACTATCAAATATCGGTATCCAATACCGAGGCTCCAAGATATGCTTGACGAGTTACATGGTTCGAGGGCATATTCGAAGATAGATATTCGAAGCGGTTATTATCAAATCAGAATCCAAGAAGGTGACGAATGGAAAACCGCTTTCAAGACAAATGGTGGATTATTCGAGTGATTAGTGATGCCATTCGGTTTATCAAACGCCCCAGGCACCTTTATGAGGTTGATGAATCAAGTATTCAAACCTTATATCAGCAAGTTCGTGGTCGTTTATTTTTATGATACATTGATCTTCAGCAAAGACGAGAAAGAGCACCAAAATCATTTGACAGAAATGATGAAGGTGCTGCAACGTGAAAAGCTATACGGGAATCTCAAAAAGTGTTCTTTTTTCACCAATAAGGTCTCTTTTTTGGGGTATATTTTAACTTCTAAGGGTATTGAAGCTGATGAAGCAAAGATTGAAGCAAATCGGAGTTGGCCCAAGCCAAAGAGTATTCATGACGTCTATAGTTTTCACAGACTCACTTCCTTTTACCGACGTTTCATTTAAAATTTCAGCACCATTACGACACCAACGACCGAAGTGCTTCAGGGCACGTCTTTCAGATGGACCCCTAAAGCACAAGCAGCCTTTGAAGATATGAAAAGCAAGCTAACGCAAGCTCCAGTGTTAGTTCTTCCCTATTTTGATAAAATGTTCGAGGTCGAATGCGACACTTTTGGCGTCAGCATTGGTGGAGTTATCACTCAGGGAGGCAAACCATTAGCCTTCTTTAGTGAGAAGTTATCTGATTCCAGGCGAAAATACTCCACTTACGACAAAGAATTTTATGCCATTGTTCGATGTTTAGAGCATAGGAATCATTATTAGACGGCCAGTGAGTTTATATCACATTCTTATCAGGACGCCTTAAAATACATTCAGGGTCAACATAAATTAAACTCTAGACATGCCAAATGGGTCGAGTACCTCCAATCATTTCACTTCACTATACGGCATAAGTCAGGGAAGCTGAATAAAGGCACTGATGCCTTGTCCATAAGATATTTATTGTTGTTTCAATTAGATGCTTATATTATGGGTTTCGAGCATCCAAAGTCATTATATTATGAAGATGAAGACTTTGGGGAGCTATATGGTGTGTGTCAAAAGCACCCCAAAGATGATTATTTGATTCAAGAAGGTTTCCTGTTCAAAGGTACACATCTATGCGTGCCTAAATGCAGCACTCAGGAGCTTCTGATTTGGGAAGTTGATGGCAGTTCTTTAGCCGGTCATTATGGTGAGAATAAAACTCTTACCATTTTGAAAGAACATTATTACTGGCCCGTGATGCATAAAGATATACAAGACTTATTGAGGTGATGTGCGACCTATCCAGTGGCTCAAAGTCACTCACTCCCGTAAGGGCTGCACACGCCACTACCTGTTCCGACCCAACCATGGGTTGACGTGAGCATGGATTTCATTCTAGGCTTGCCTAGAATTTAGCGGGGCAAGGATTCGATATTTCTAGTGGTAGACCGATTCTCAAAAATGGCCCATTTCATAGCCTGCAACAAGACTAATGATGTTACTAATATTACAGAGTTGTATTTTAAAGAAGTGACTAAACTAGGTAGAATCCCCTCAATCTATTGTTTTAGATCGAGATACTAAGTTTCTAAGTCATTTTTGGGTCACTTTATGGAAGAAACTGGGGACGAAACTTAAGTACAGTACCACATGTCTTCCCTAGACCGACGGACAAAATGAGGTAACAAATCGAACCCTGGGAACACTCCTAAGGACATTGATTTCCCCTCAGTCCAAGAAAGCATGGGACCTCCTATTACCACATGCAGAGTTTGCCTACAATCAAGCCCCTAACAGAGCAACGGGTGTATCTCCATTGAAGGTAGTATATGGGATTAACCCTATAACTCCCTTAGACACCCCCTGGATCAAAAACCAAGTGCAGATGTCGATCAACGAGTTAAATAAATTCAGAAGTTGCATGAGCAGGCTAGGAATAACATTGAGCAATCTAA
Source organism: Selenicereus undatus (assembly GCA_017589665.1). Taxonomy (NCBI): domain Eukaryota; kingdom Viridiplantae; phylum Streptophyta; class Magnoliopsida; order Caryophyllales; family Cactaceae; genus Selenicereus; species Selenicereus undatus. Next base: position 88,399,898 of record JACYFF010031957.1, read on the forward strand.
CCTCTCTTATTCTGCTCACGCAAACAGGAGAAAAAAAGAAGAAAATGCTCCAACCAGGAGATTTAGTTTGGATCCATCTCCGAAATAGCGTTTTCCAGCAAGACGCAAAAACAAACCGATGCCAAGAGCAGATGGCCCATTCGAGATCCTAGAACACCTCAACGACAACTGCTATAGGGTGGATTTTCCCGGGGACTACAGAGCTTCAGCTATGTACAACGTAACCGACTTAAGCCCATAAGAAGAAGATGACTAACTGTACAATTTGAGGTCAAATCATGTCAAACAAGGGGAGAATGATGTAAATCAATCAGGCACGTCCTAGTTAAATCACCCAAGTCAAGGTAGTCCAATTTCTCAAGTCCAAGTCCAAGGAACAAGTTCTGTTTTGCAAGCTGAAAAGGAGATGGTACCCGGGTTCAACCCTTGCAAGTACGCGGTATTGTTTTTATTATTTTCTACAGTAAATGACATCAAAATTATGTAATTCATTTTTTGTTATTTAGTTTAGGATGTCAGGAGTCCAAGCATGTCAAGCAAGATTCAAGGCAAGTACGTTAAGCCATCCAGTCCATACCATTTTGCCAAGCTGCCCGGTCGAAGCCCAAGAATGCACGGTTGGATTAACTAGGCTAATTGAGCCACCTAATGATGTGCAACTCAAGATTTCTAAAATTGGGGGCGGGGGTTGCTGACATCTTGAGGTTTCCCCACATAGAAGGAAACCTAAGATTAGTCATCAAATTGAAGTGGCCCAATAGCAGCAAAGTGATCGGTCCACACGCCACCATGCAGCCGGTTTCTTCACCTAGAGGGTTTACCCTCTTAGGTGGGTTTTCTCCGCCAACCTTGGTGTGTGCTTGGCGTTCTTCTAATGCTTAGTCACTATGTGACTCATTCATGGAGACAAAGCCACGTTGAATGAAGAGAATGAGCCACTTTGCAAGCTAGAAATCAACCACCATGGCGTGATGTGGCAAGCATGAACAAGTCTTGAACTTTTTGAGGTGGCAGCTGTGGGTGATTTCCTTCCTAGGGAGGAAAACATGATCAATCAGCCTAGGATCATCAAGAATATAGTTTTGATAATCATTTTGTTAATTATTTAAGTTTTTGTACACGTTTAGATGAGTTCTCCCCCAGTGCATAAGCTCCTACATTATTTTAATTTAGGGCCCTTGTAGCTAATATATTTGCCATCGATATTTACTTTTTTGATAAGTCACTTGGCTTTTTAGTTTATTATTGGTATTATTTGTGTTGTTATTATTAGTATTTTTCTTGTGTTGTTAGCTAGTGACAACCAATGTAGTAGTTTCAGCCAGTCCTCCGGGGGGTAGGAGGGGTGGAGGGTTTCGGAATGTGCGCCTAGCGTCTTGGAATATTGGGTCGCTTACGGGTAAGTCTATAGAATTAGTTAAGTCATTGCATAAGCGTAGGATTAATATAGCGCGTGTTCAAGAGACGAAGTGGATGGGGGCTAAGGCTAGAGAAGTTGAAGGGTACAGATTGTGGTGTTCGGGGTCTATCAAGGCGAGGAATGAAGTTGGCATTTTGATTGAGAAGGATTTGGTAGACTTTGTTGTCGAAGTGAGGCGTAAGAGTGACCGAATTATGGCCATTAAGGTTTTGGTGGGTTCAGAATTCATAAATGTGGTCAGTGTTTATGCACCCCAAATAGGTCTGCCGGACGATATTAAGAAGCTTTTTTGGGAGGAGTTGGATATGGTCATCCAGGAGATACCTCAGAGCAAGAAACTTTTTATAGGGGGAGACTTTAATGGCCATATTGGTGTTGACTCAGACGGGTATGATACGGCCCATGGGGGTTTCAGTTTTGGGGAGAGAAATAATGGAGGAGTTTCTGTGCTGGACTTTGCAGTGGCCTATAAATTGTTGCTGGTAAACTCCTTTTTCAAGAATAAGGAGGACCACCTAGTGACCTTTAAGAGTGGCTCCTTGAAGACCCAGATTGACTACTTCCTAACGAGGGTGGATAGTCGGAGGCTTTGCAAGGACTGTAAGGTGATTCCTAGTAAGTATATAGGAACTCAGCATAGGTGCTAGTGTTGGATATGGAGTTCAAATGTTTAAAGTGGAAGAAGAGGAGAGTCGGGGACCCTAGGGTTAAGTGGCGGACCCTCACAAAGGAGAATGCCTTGCTATTATCAAAGAGGATTACTAGAGAAAGAGCTTGGAGGCGGGTAGATAATGCAAATACAATGTGGAAAGCTATGGCAGATTGTATTCGAAAGTCGGCGAAAGAAGTCTTAGGTACTTCTAGAAGGGGTGGTAACAAAATGAAGGGTTCCTGGTGGTGGAATGAGGAGGTTAAAGAGAAAGTTAGGGAGAAAAAAGAGGCATATGCGGATTCCATGAACAGTAGAGCGGAAGGAGAGAGAGTTATTAGTAGAGCTAGATATAAGGCAGCTAAGAAGGCATCCAAGAAAGTTGTTGCGGTAGCTAAGAGCATGGCTTATGATAGGTTATATCATAGACTAGAGACCAAGGAAGGGGAGAAGGATATCTTTAAGCTGGCTAGGGTGAAAGAAAGAAGAAGAAGGGATTTAGGCATTGTGAGGTACATCAAGGATGAAAATGGTAAGGTGTTATTTGAGGATGCAGAAATGAAGGAGATATGGCAAAGATACTTTTCCAATCTCCTCAATAGTGAAGGGATGAAAGATTCTCGAGGGAGGGATCGAGAATGTGGTGAGAGGAGAATTGATCTGCGAGAGGGTGGTCATATCAGCAAGGATGAGATTAAAGAGGCCTTGAGGAAGATGCCCAATGGAAGGGCTGAGGGTCCAGATCAAATACTAGTGGAAGTATGGAAGTGTTTGGGGGAGGAAGGATTGGAGTGGCTAACGGAGCTTTTTAATGTTATTTTTAGGACCGCTAAGATGCTCGAAGAATGGAGGTCTAGTATAATAATCCCTTTGTACAAGAACAAAGGGGATATTCAGGATTGTAATAATTTTAGGGGTATAAAGTTGCTCAGTCACACTATGAAGTTATAGGAAGGGGTGATTGAGAGAAGGTTGCGGAAGGATTTTCAATTTCAGAGAACCAATTTGGTTTTATGCCAAGCATGTCGACCATGGAAGCGATTTACCTCCTTAGAAAACTCATGGGTTTGTATAGAGATAGAAAGGTGAATCTCTACATGGTATTCATTGATCTGTTAAAAGCATATGATAGAGTTCCGCGTGAAGTGTTATGGAGATGCTTGGAGGAGAAAGGAGTGCTACCCTTGTACATTCGAGTTATGAAGGATATGTATGAGGGAGGTAGGACGAGTGTTAGAAAGCCAGGAGGGACCACTAATGACTTCTTCATTGGTAGGGGCCTGCACCAAGGTTTAGCCTTGAGCCCTTTTCTTTTTACTCTAGTTATGGATGAACTTACGAGGGGGATTCAAGATGAGGTACCTTGGAGTATGCTTTTTGCAAATGACATTGTTCTTATTGATGAGACCAGACAAGGAGTTAATGACAAGTTGGAGCGCTTGAGACATACTATGGAATCGAGAGGTTTTAGAGTAAGTAGATCGAAGACGGAGTACCTGCATTGTTGTTTCAGTAGAAGGGTAGGTGCAGGGGGAGAAGTCACCCTGGATGGGAGATCGATACCTAAGATCGATAAGTTTAAGTATCTAGGCTCGATCATTCAGCAGAACGGGGATATCGACGAAGATATTAACCAGCGGATAAAAGTATGCTGACAAAAATGGAAGTATACCTTAGGTGTGCTGTGTGATAAATGGGTGCCTCTTGGATTGAAAGGCAAAGTCTATCGCATGGTAGTTAGACCGTCCGTTCTTTATGCATCGGAATGTTGGCCTCTAAAAAAGACGCAAGTTCAAAGGATGACGGTAGCAGAGATGAGGATGATAAGGTGGATGTGTGGTTATATGAGGATAGACAGAATTAGAAATGAAGTTATCAGGAACTTAGTTAAAGTGGCTCCCATGGGAGATAACATGAGAGAAACAAGACTTCGATGGTTTGGTCATGTGAAAAGGAGGAGTGTGGACGCTCCAATGAGGAGATATGAAAGGATCAACATCTCCGAAGGTAGAAGAGGGAGAGGACGACCAAAGAAGAGCTTGGACAAGGTGATTAGAGAGGACTTGAAAGTTGTCGGTTTGATGGAGGACATAGCTCAGGATAGGAAGTTGTGGTGGGATAGGATTAAGATCTTAGATCACAGAGAGTCGACCCCATAGTTATCTTTTGGCTACTGTGGCTTAGTGCTGGTAGAGGTTTTTTTCATATGTTGTGTTTGTATACAGGTTGTACTGCCTTCTGATAAGATTTCTCATTTGCCTATAGCTGGGTGTCCAGGTATATTACCTTCCTCCATTTTATTATCCTTTTATTTCATAACTTCAGCAACTGATCTTTTATTTATCTTAGTCATCCCTCGCTATAGAATCTTTCTTCTATCAAATGTTTTCCCATTAAACGTTTTCGCAAAATCTTTCTTCTATAAAATATGTTCACAAAACCCTTTTGTGGGTCTCTTGGAATCAGCCTCTCTCTACGGGTAGGAATGCCGGTAGACGTAAGGTTGCCTACAGCTGGATCTTCTCAGACCCCGCGAAAACGGGAACCACACTGGGAGTTGTTGTTGTTGTTGTTGTACACGTTTAGCATAGTTTAGGGATAAACCGTGCACTTTAGTTAAGAAAGCACGCTTGGTAAGTTTCCTAATCATTAAGTAATCTCCTAATGATTACCTAATGAATAAGGAAAAGCCTTAGGCGTGCCATTATAAATAGGATGGCCATTCCTTTTGTACAATGATGAATATCTGAATCTGAAGTTGAGTTTGAAACTCCTCAGTGTTACTACTTGAATTCTCTACTTGCTTATCTGTAGTTTGGCCAATTAGAGTTGTGTTCAAATTAGTCTTGGTCTTAATTAGGTGGTGAAATCTGTATCCTAATCAAAGATCAAGGGCCCTGAAACAATTCTTTATGGTGAAACGTATATCTTAGAATCGCTTCGGTTTTATCGCTTCTTCCAATTTCTAGTTTCCCCATTTCATTTGTAAGTCCACACCATCTCTTCCCCATGCCACCATCACCTTCTTCTGTCCAGAACCTTGAGCTTTCCTTTCATTCCCTTTCTTTCCTAGTGTGATACATCAATTTGATATCAGAGGTAAGTTTCATTCTTGGCCTGAAATAAAAAAAACGCACATGTTTCCTCTCTCTGTCACGCCATAAAATTTCCAAAACACAAAAAAATGATTAGCCTTGGTTCGCGTTCATTCTTCAAAATGAGTAGTATGGCTCTTGAAGAAATGTTCGAAACTATTTTGAAGAATTTCGAAGCTTTGACCTCCTCTAATGTCGTATTGAAGAATCAAACCGAAAAGTTGGAGAAACTGAATGAGTACTTGCGAAAACAACGGGGAAATGACATGAAACAGAAACATAAAGCACTTGAAAGTCCAAGTACATCTATTGATGATGAGGAGGAAGCAAATAAATTGGTTAGTTCATCAAGTGAAGAAGAACCTCTAACAAGGGTTAGAGGAGCTAGAAGAATGCCCAGCAACTCTAATTATTTCAAAGTTGAAATTCCAGAGTTTGAGGGTAAATGGTTGCACACTGTTGAGCAAGTTTTTGATTATAAGGACATTCCAGATGATAAGAAAGTGAAACTAGTTGCACTTAGGTTACAAAGGTATACGTCCCTTTAGTGGACTAATCTTTGTGCTAAGCGTATTAGGAACAAAAAAAGGCAAGATTCGAACATGGGACAAGATGAAGTCAAACTTGAAGTCCCGGCTCTTTCCTGCTATGTATCTCCAAGACAGTTATTCACGGTTGCATAATCTGACTCAGGGGAATCTAACTGTTGAGGAATACGCCAGAGAATTCCAAAAGCTCCTAATCAAATGCGACATTCAGGTGCCTAAAGAACAAACAATTGTTAGATACTTGGATGGCCTTGATCCTAAGTATTCTAATATGGTGGAATTGCAGCAGCATACCACGTTTGATGAAGTATACATGTTAGCACATAAGGTCGAGCAACAACGTCGAAATAAGCCTTTTAACCATGATTTTTTGAAACCTCCCATTTGAACTAAACCTTTAAATAAGGGGGGTTTGAATTTCCCTTCAAGACAAGCACAAATGTCGTCTTCCCCTATGCCACAAAAAACCCAAACTCTTCAAAGAACCCAGCCTCCTACACGACTGCCATATCCCCAGACACGACCCCAATCCGTTCAAGAATGTATGCATCAATTTCCAACGAGTAATTGATGCTATTTCAAGTGTCAGGGACTTGGGCATATTGCTTCCAAGTGCCCAAAACCAAGGATAATTACTCTTGCTGAGTGGGATGCAATAAGAGAAGAAAATAATGAGGAAGAGTAGAAAGAGGATGAGGAAGAAGAACTGGGAGAAGAACAGGAGGAAGTTGAGGAAGCTGCAAATAAAGGAGAGATGTTAGTACTTTGAAAAGTACTAAGTAGCCAAAAGGGTGTTAAGGATAAACAGCGGGAAAACATCTTTCATTCCCGTTGTACCGTTGGAGGAAGGGTATGTTCATTGATAATTGACGGAGGCAGCTGTGCTAATGTCGTTTCATAAAGCATGATTGAGAAATTGGGTCACCAGGCCATGGCACACCCGCACCCATATAACATCCAATGGTAGAATTAAAGTAAAGGCCTTCAAGTTAATTCCCGATGTTTGATTTCATTTTCTATCGGGAAGAATTATCAAGATGAACTTTGGTGCGACGTGATTCCGATGGATGCTTGTCATATTTTATTGGGTCGTCCTTGGATGTTTGATAGAAAAGTGATGCATAATGGGTTTTTGAATACCTACTCCTTCTCCAAAGGAGGAAAAAGGATCACTTTGGTGCCATTTTCCCCTTCTGAACTTTCCAAACACAAACCACAAAAACAACTTGACAGATCGGATTTGCTATTTGCATGTAGTGAACCCCTTATGAAAGCTTCCTACCTTGAGTTTTGAGCTTTTAGAGAGTGCATTCTACCCTCACAAGAAGAATATGAATCCCCCTTACGAAACCATCCAATAGCTAAGTCGTTACTCAAACAATTTAGTTATGTCTTCCCTGAAGAGATAACCTCTAGATTACCCCTGAAACGGGATATCCAACATCATATCGACCTAATTCTTGGATCAATTCTTCCAAATAAATCAGCATACCGAATGAAGCCAAAAGTCACTTATGAGATTCAGAAGCAAGTTGAAGAGTTAATGGCTAAAGGATTAGTTCAAGAATCCCTTAGCCTGTGCGCCACACCTGCACTCCTTGTACCCAAGAAAAATGGGAGTATGCGCATGTGTGTCGATAGTCGAGCTATCAATAAAATCACTATCAAATACTGGTATCCAATACAGAGGCTCGAAGATATGCTTGATGAGTTACATGCTTCGAGGGTATATTTGAAGATTGATCTTCGCAGCGGTTATTATCAAATTAGAATCCAAGAAGGTGACGAATGGAAAACCGCTTTCAAGACAAAGGGTGGATTGTTCGAGTGGTTGGTGATGCCATTCGGCTTATCAAACGCTCCGAGCACCTTTATGAGGTTGATGAATCAAGTATTCAAACCTTATATCGGCAAGTTCATGGTTGTTTATTTTTATGATATATTGATCTTCAATAAAGACGAGAAAGAGCACCAAAATCATTTGAGGGAAGTCATAAAGGTGCTGGAACGTGAAAAGCTATACGGGAATCTCAAAAAGTGTTTGTTTTTCACCAGTAAGGTCACCTTGTTGGGGTATATCATAACTGCTAAAGATATTGAAGCTGACGAAGCAAAGATTGAAGCAATTCGGAGTTGGCCCGTGCCGAAGAGTATTCATCACGCCTGTAGAATTTTCACCAACTTGCTTCCTTTTATCGGCGTTTCTTTTGAACTTTCGGCACCATTACGACACCAATGACCAATGTGCTTAAGAGCACGTCTTTCAGATGGACCCCTAAAGCACAAGCAGCATTTAAAGATGTGAAAAGCAAGCCAACCCAAGCTCCAATGTTAGCTCTTCCCTATTTTGATAAAGTGTTCGAGGTCGAATGTGACGCTTCCTGCGTCGGCATCGGTGGAGTTCTCACTCAAGAGGGTAAACCATTAGCCTCCTTCAGCGAGAACTTATGTGATTCCAGGCAAAAATACTCCATTTATGACAAAGAATTTTATGATATTGTTCGATGTTTACAGCATTGGAGTCACTAGCTAATGGCCAATGAGTTTTTATTACATTCTGATCACTAGGCCTTGAAATAAATTCAGGGTCAACATAAATTAAACTCCAGATATGCCAATGGGTCGAGTACCTTCAATCATTTCACTTCACTGTACAGCAAAAGTTAGGGAAGTTGAATAAAGGCGTTGATGCCTTGTCTAGAAGATATTTATTGTTGTTTCAATTAGATGGTTGTATTTTGGGTTTTGAGCACCTAAAGTCATTATATTCTGAAGATGAAGACTTTGTGGAGCTATATGATGCGCGTCAAAAGCACCCCAAAGATGATTATTTGATTCAAGAAGGTTTCCTATTCAAAGGTACACGTCTGTGTGTGCCTAAATGCAACACCCAGGAGCTTCTAATTTGGGAAGTTCATTACGGTTCTTTAGCTCGTCATTATGGTGAGAATTAAACTCTTACCATTTTGAAAGAACATTATTACTGGCCCAGGATGCAAAAATATGTACAAGATGTATTGAGGTGATGTGCGACCTGTCAAGTGGCTAAAAGTCACCCACTTGCGCAAGGGCTATACACCCCACTATCTAATCCGACCCACCCATGGGTTGACATGAGCATAGATTTAATTCTAGGCTTGCCTAAAACTCAGCGAGGCAAGGATTCAATATTTGTGGTGGTAGACTGATTCTAAAAAATGGCCCATTTCCTAGACTGCAACAAGACTAATGATGCCACTAATATTGCAGAGTTGTGTTTTAAAGAAGTGACTAAATGGCATGGAATCCCTCGATCTATTGTTTCATATTGAGATACTAAGTTTCTATGTCATTTCTGGGTAACTTTATGGAAGAAACTGGGGACAAAACTCAAGTACAGTACCACATGTCATCCCTAGACCGACGGACAAAATGAGGTAACAAATCGAACCCTGGGAACACTCCTAAGGACATTGATTTCGCCTCAGTCCAAGAAAGCATAGGACCTCCTGATAGCACATGCAGAGTTTGCCTACAATCGTGCCCCTAGCAGAGCAACGGATGCATCTCCATTTAAAGTAGTATATGGGATTAACCCCATAACTCCCTTAGATCTGACACCACACCCCCTGGATCAAAAACCGAGTGCAGATGCCGATCAACGAGTCAAAGAAATTCAGAAGCTGCACGAGCAGGTTAGAAATAAAATTGAGCAATCTAACCTATCTTATTCTGCTCACACAAACAGGAGAAAAAAGAAGAAAATGTTCCAGCCAACAGATTTAGTTTGGATCCATCTCCGAAAAGAGCGTTTTCCAGCAAGACGCAAAAACAAACTGATGCTAAGAGCAGATGGCTCATTTGAGACCCTAGAATGCCTCAACGACAACGCCTACAGGGTGGATCTTCCTGGGGACTACGGAGTTTTAGCTACGTACAATGTAGCCAACTTAAGCCCATACGAAGAAGATGACCACCTATACAATTTGAGGTCAAATCATGTCAAACAAGGGGAGAATGATGTAAATAAGTTAGACATGTCCCAGTTAAATCACCCAAGTGAAGGTAGTCCAATTTATCAAGTCCAAGTCCAAGGAAAAAGTTCCGTTTTGCAAGCTGAAAAGGAGATGGTACCCGGGTTCAACCCTTTGCATATACCCGATTTTGTTTTTATTTTTATTTTTTTGGAGTAAAGGACACCTAAATTATGTAATTCTTTTTTGGTTAGTTAGTTTATGATGTCAAGAGTCCAAGTATGTCAAGCAAGATCCAAGGCAAGCACGTTAAGCCATTGGTCTAGCCCATTTTGCCAAACTGGTTGAAGCCCAAGAATGCATGGTTGGATTAATTGGGCTAATTGAGCCACCTAATGATGTGAAAATTGAGATTTCTCAAATGGGGATGGGGGGTTTGATGACATCTTGAGGTTTCCCCCCATGGAAGGAAACCTAGGATTAGTCATCAAATTGAAGTGGGCAAATAGCAGCAAAGTGACCGGTCCGCACGCCACCATGCAGCCAGATTCTTCATCTAGTGGGTTTACCCCCTCGACCAAACTTTGTGTGTGCTTGGCTGTCTACTAATGCTTAGTCACTATGTGTCTCATTCATGGAGAGAAAGCCATTTGGAATGAAGAGAATGAGGAACTTTGCAAGCTAGAAATCAACCACCATTGCGTGATGTGCCAAGCATGAACACGTCTTGAACTTTTGAGGTGGCAGTCGTGGGTGATTCCTTCCTAGGGAGGAAAACATAATCAATCAGCCTAGGATCAGCAAGAATATAGTTTAGATAATCATTTTGTTAATTATTTAAGCTTTTGTACACGTTTAGCATAGTTTAGGGATAAACCGTGTAATTTTAGTTAAGTAAGCATGCTTAGTAAGTTTCCTAATCATTAAGTAATCTCCTAATGATTACCTAATGAATAAGGAAAAGCCTTAGGTGTGCTATTATAAATAGGATGGCCATTCCTTTTGTACTCAATGATGAATATTTGAAATCTAAAGTTGAGTTTGAAACTCCTCAGTGTTGTTACTTGAATTCTCTACTTGCCTATCTCTAATTTTGCCAATTAGAGTGGTGTTCAAGTGAGTCTTGGTCTTAATTAGGTGGTGAAATCTGTGTCCTAATCAAAGATCAAGGGCCCTAAATTAATTCTTAGTCTTGAAATCTGTATCTAAAAATCATTTCAGTTTTATCAATTCTTCTAGTTTCCAGTTTCCCCGTTTCATTTTCAAGTCCACGCCATCTTTTCCCCATGCCACCATCACCTTCTTCTCTCCGCAACTTTGATCTTTCCTTTCATTCCCTTTCTTTCCTAGTGTGATACATCAAAGATAATACAATTTTCCTTAATGAGTCATTAACTATAATCATTTACTATGAAGTCACTAGCTGCTAAGTTATACATGGGCCTGCTCATTTTAGTAAATAAGGTATATCATTTATCACTTATTGCTCCTCAGAGCTTAACACTAAATATTACCACTCCTTACTGTTCCTCTATACAACTCCTTACCGGTTTGTACTATTTGTATAACTTATTGTCACTTAAAACTAAAATTGTAAGAAAAAAATTAGGACTTACCTTGATGAGGAAGCTTTGCTTGAGACCCGCCTGTTGAATGTTACCCACGAACCCGGTGGCTACTAGAGTCACTAATAAGGCTCACACCCCAAACCCAAATCTAAGTCTTAGCTAGATTTTAGTGTGACGGAGAGGGCAAAGAGTAAATTAGATCTAGGAATGTTTACTTCTCAGTTGTGTGTCTTCCTTGATCTAATCAATCCCATTTTATAGTAACACAAAGCTTGCAACAGAATCATGAACTTGAATTGGCTTATTAATACTGAATTAATCACCTTATAACTGCCAAATCAAAGGTGATTATGGTGTAATTATGTGTGGGATTAAGTGATAGTTACTTCTTTGGTCAACAACTCCCACTCGGTCATATAAACTACAAATCTCAGATCTCTCTGCCAACAAATCTCTTCACACTTCATTCTAGGAATGGAGCTTGTGACCAAAACAAACAAGTAGTGTTATATCAAGTCACTATCTAACTAACATAATACTTTCACAAAATATCAATGCCCCAAATCATTCAAGACCACTAATGGCATATACTGTCCCTTTATGCCTATCGATATATCAATTGATTATATACTGAATACAGTCGCCCCTGCTACTGTGATGGGAAAATGATTCTTCCTTAAACAATTAAAAATAATCCACCTTAGCATAACTGTTTTCCTATTGTGTCCTGCTAGACTGTATATATCTTAGCCCTTGGAAAACACACTAAGGTAGTAGCATCATGCTTTAACTTCATATTATAACTCTAAGTCAAAGACTATTGCAAATTAGGGTCACACAATGACAATGAAAGGGAACTCGCTTGCAACTCATCAAATAGGTCAACATTTAGCACATACAGTACGCAAGTGTGTCACAACATAGCTCATACTAAGCTGGGCATGTCACTCTTCTATGCTATGTGAATCGTAAGTTTGGCTTTTACCTAAAAAAAACCAACCTGATTCAAAAGATCAACATGCCTAATTTTAATCTTGGCACTTAAGATTCGGCTATAAAGCTTTGATATGAAATCATTGTATTTCATATTCAACTTTTAGAAGTCTCATCTGAGACTTACTAAGGCGACTACCAGATTTTATAACTTAGCATTCATAACACACATGTATGATGATAATTCAATATTATACACACCTAGTGTTAATGTTGAAATGTCTCATCCTACCTACTTCTCAACTAGCAGGGAGATTGCCTGTTTGACTAGGCCAATAAAAAAGCTGGTGACACTTTAAGATATCTAACATAGAATAATAAATCATGAGCATTTCGCTCAAAAGAAATACATCCATCACATAACAAGATACATCCAAAAATTAAACCTTATAAATTTCTAGACTCAACAAATGAGCTTTGAACGCATCACTAGGAATAGGTTTAGTGAAGGGAACAAAATTGCCTTGTTAGTGTATATATATACCTAATGGTAATGCTTTTTGTCTCTATGGTAACATGTAACACAAGATGCCTCCATAGTTAATAGTGTTGTGCATTTTTGCTTCTCAGTGCACCATGATATAGCTCTCCCACCCAATGTAAAGGCATATCTTGAGGTTGACCTAGACTCATCTGGGTCACCACCCGAATCATCATTTGAGTATTCACTAGACTTGAGGTCTCCAACTTGATAACAAAGGACAAAGTTAGCAATGCCACAAAGGTAGCACTTGATTCTCTTGACGACTTGCAAATCATCAAGTCCTGGGTTACTTTTATAATGACTTACCAAACCAACCACAAAGCAAATGTCAGGTCATATACATAACATGGCTTACATTAAAATTCCTACTATACTAGCGTAAGGGACATTGTTCATTGTCTCTATTTCATCATCTTTTTTAGGGCATTTATCAAGACTAAAAGTTAGACCCTTCTCAATTAGAGTATCTACGAGTTTGGAACTATACATCCGAAATCATCCCAATACCTTTTTTTATGTATGCTTTTTGGGACAGTTTCGGATTATTTTCACTTCTAAGGCATACCTACCTTTACCTATGTCCTTCCTCTAAAAGACATAGAATAGCCACTTCTTAGTAGCTTTTATCATCTCCAGGTTGTTTCTAGCTAGCAGTATATTATGAACATACAGGGTAAGAAACATAATCCCCCCTGTTGATATTTTGACTTACACACAATGGTCTTCTGAAACCATAGATAAGCCAAACTAAGTTATGTATTCATGGAATCTAAAGTACCAAGATATGGAAGATTACTTAGGACCATATATGTACCTATTAAGATGACACACCTTGTCCTCTTGTCCATTTGATACAAACTAATGGATTGGTCCGTATAAATCTCTTCCTCAAGGTTACCATTGAGGAAAGTAGTCTTTACGTCCATTTGGAACACCTCAAAGTCCAAATGGGCAACCTAGGTTAGGAGTAGTCGGGCCTCAAACCTGTCGATCAAACCATCTTCCCGACATTTTATCTTTGAAGAACCCACTTGTTTTCAATAGACTTACGTCAGGGGGGAAGCTCAATGAGTTCCTAAACCTTATTTCTTGCCCTTGAGTCCATCTCATTTCCCATGGCACCCATCCACTCTTTGTGAATTGGTGAATCGATTGTCTCTTGACAAGAGATAGGTTCCTCAACTTCCAAGGAAGTGCATATGAGTATTTCCCCTTTGATTTGGAAATATCGTCGAGGAATTCTTCCATGCTCACTTCTTCGAATCTTAGGACCTTCATTATTTGTCTACCTATAAAGGAATCCGTACTCCTTTCTCTAATAGGTATGGGACCCTGTGCATGTGGAGATTCACTCCCACTATTCCTTAGAGGTGTGGGATCCTAAACGTGTGGACTAACTGCATGTTCAGGAATAGGACATTGAGGATAAACCTCATTCTTAGGTTGATTCTCCTCAACATTTGGAGATTGAGGATGAATCTCATTCTTCTAACCAAACAAACCTTCATCGTTCCTATAAAATAAAAGAGATGTACCTTCCTCGGTGACTTAGTGAGAATTCAAATCCTCCCCCTCATCGAAAAATAGTTGAAGGTTTTGTTGTAACTCATACAATTTGAGGTGCTTTTTAAATTTCACCATATGCTAAGGAACTCGTCCTCAAGAAAATCGATATTGCAGGAATTCATTTCATCAAAATGATACTCATGACCTCAATTGGTTCGAAAAGTTCTAACATTTCATTCTAATTGAGTCTCTACTATCACTATAAAATGTGTGAAGACATTAAATACCTAATAATGATGTGACAATAGGTACACATACCTATAAAATATATAGCTCCATGATGTGCTTTCGCATACATGGGTCCGTTGATATCGGAGCAAATGAACTCCAAGGGACTCGATGCGCTCAAAACCTTATCAATCATAGTTGTTTTACTAGCTAGACTTACCTCATATTTGGCAACTAACCCTAGTGAGTTGGCCTCAAAAGACCATCTTTGGCTAGTTTGTTAACTCTATCTTGGCCCTCATGGTCAAGTCGAGCATGCCTAAAATAGAATCGAAAATGAGGCAAGATGGAAGATATTTTATTTTGTCCAAAACATCGAAAACAACTTTTAATGTTGCATAGCCAAACAAATTGCCATTGTATATGATATCTAAGATATCGTAACGAAAATAAAAGAGAAAACTAATCTCAGAACCAAAACACACAAGGGAACATCACACCTAAGGTGCATAAAGAGTATCGTGGAGAAGCAACATAGTCCCTACATGGTGTTTCAGATAATGTGTACTTATTTCAAGGACATCTTCTTCATCATCATCACCTAAAATGACAGCTTGTGAACCCACTGGGTAACGATGAAAGTTCACAAAATCAGCTCAGTCCTAAACTATGTGCTTGATTGCTCTTGTGTCTATAATCCACTAGGGATCATAGTTGGCAACAAATACTTGGAAGCACACATATTATTAAGGGGTAACTATGGAAGAAGGTACTTTATTTGGCTCAGGACAATCCCAAGTGCAGGTTTCCTTATTTCTATAGTTTATAGCACTTCACACGTGCTATATTCTTCTCTCTATTTGTAACACCCGTGATTTTATCCCCTTATTTCGCTATTTTATATAGTTAGAAATTGAAATAATATCGACGTGTCTGCTTAGGTGTTGTTTTTATTAAAAAGAATATTCTTCCTATTCTATAGTTGTGGAGGATTATATCGGGCACTACATTGCGTAGATTTCCGAATATAACTGAACTGGCGAACCTTGGGACTAGTCCTGCAATTTATTGAATCAAACATTGGATATTAATTACGATGTGACAAGTGGATAAGCTCGTGTTAATTATGATGTGATGAGGTAATTATCCAAAACAAAAGAAAAGGAAAAAAGAAAAAAAAAGATATCAAAGGGGCCGAAGCCCCTGTTTCTTTTATAGAGGAGAAGCACGATGGGGGGGGTGGAAGCTGAGCCAAACCCCAACCCAGCCCCTAGTCGGCGAAACCACCGAGAGAGGAGTAGAGGGTGACGGCACCGGCAGTTGGTCGACCGTCGTCGGGCCGCGCGAGAGCCGCCAGCCACGCCCCGGGCAGAAAGAGAGAGGTCATCGAGCAAGGGGGGAGGGCGATGCGTTGGACGCCGGTGACGGTGGTGGACGAGGTTGCCAACGAGCCTGCCTTGATTGGCGACTCGAGTCCGGCGACCGATGGCAGCCGTGTGATTCATGGGTTCAAGAGCTAGGGTTTCGGGCTTCGGGAGTTCGAGTCCTACCACAAAAATAAACCCTGAACCGGGTCCTTTAGCTTGGATTCAAGGTGGGTTTCCTCTTTCTGCTATTTATTGTTAATTTAGATGAAAGTCTATTGATTATAATTCGTTTAGGTCGAATTCGAAGTAATCATCAGTAATTCGTGGGAATTGTAACGTAAACTGATTGATGCCTAAAACATACATATGAATCGTACTGAACGAAAGTTTAACAATTACATGCAGTCTATTGATTATATATGTTTAGCGATTACATGAAGTTTATTGATTATATGAAATTTATCGAAAATAATACATATGTTTAGTGATTACATGAAGTTCATCGATTATACGAAGCTTCTCGATTATATAAAGTTTCTCAATTATATGAAGTTTATTGATTATATAGAGTTTGTCGATTACATGAAGTTTATTCAGTATATAATCGATTTTATGAAATCTATCGATTATATATGTTGAGCGATTACATGAAGTTTATTGATTATATGAAATTTATCGAAAAGAATACACATGTTTAGTGACTACATGAAGTTTATTGATTATATGAAATTTATCGAAAAGAATATACATGTTTAGTGATTACATGAAGTTTATTGATTATATGAAGTTTATCGAAAGGAATATATATGTTTAGCGATTACATGTAGTTTATTGATAATATGAAATTTATCGAAAAGAATATGTATGCTTAGTGATTTCATGAAGTTTATTGATTATATGAAATTTATCGAAAAGAATATATATGTTGAGTGATTCCATGAGGTTTATCAATTATATGAAGTTTATCTATTATACGAAGCTTCTTGATTATGTAAAGTTTCCGGATTATGTGAAGTTTATTGATTATATAGAGTTTGTCGATTACATGAAGTTTATTCAGTATATAATCGATTTTATGAAATCTATCGATTATATATGTTTAGCGATTATGCGCAACTTATCGATTATATATGTTTATCGATTATATGTAATTTATTGATTATATGGAGTTTATCAATTATACAAAGTTTACCAATTACATGAAGTTTATTGAGTATATGTAATTTATCGATTATGCATGTATATATTACAGTAATGTTGACATTATTACAGTAATGTTGACATAAACTGCAATCGTGTGGGCTACGTTATGATTGGGGAATCGGTTGATAATATGAGTTCATGACGTGCCTATATGTGCTATGTGAAATCCTTTTCCCTTGAGTTGATGAATGCGTGAGATACCATTGACTTCAAGTCTTAGAGATCTTTAAAATTACGTAAATGCTTATTTGTATGATTTCAAAGTGTATTTAAATGTTTGTCGGTTGCCTATTTTAATTGACAAGTCATTGGTAATGAAATAATCTTAAATCACCGGACTGCTCAATTGAATGAGGCAGACGGCCAGTTAACAGGTTTAGGAATCTTTTAAGAAAGGACTTAGGTAATAAGCGTTCGATTATGTCGTGTCAACTGCTATGCTCAACTTAGGTAACCCAGTACCCTCCGTCAAAGTTTACATAAAGTTTCCAAGTTTAATGTTTCATTGTTCTGCCAGTAGGCAGAAGATTCAAGTTCAATGTTTCATTGTTCTGCCATTAGACAGAATATTCAAGTTCAATGTTTCATTGTTCTGCCAGTAGACAGAATATTCAAGTTCAATGTTTCATTGTTCTGCCAGCAAGCAGAGAATTCAAGTTCAATGTTCATTGTTCTGCCACTGGGTAGAAGATTCAAGTTCAATGTTTCCTTGTTATGCCAGTAGGCAGATGATTCAAAGTTTCATGCTTCATAAGCTTGTTAATAGGCAGAAACTTCCAAGTCCATATGTCCTATAGTTCTACCCATAGGCAGTAGAGTCAAAGTCATATGTTATAAGGTCCCGTCAACGGGCAGAGAAACATAGTCAAAGGAGACTCCCAGTTCTCATGACGGTTTATAAAATGTTATACTTTTAATAAACAAGCATGTAGTGTTCAAAGGTCGTGTTGCTACATCATTAGTTTACTGATCATACAACATGGTTATATATTTCACTTTACAGTTATCGTTCCATGTTTTAACAAAGAGATATATTCCTGTATACGACCTGTTACTGTATGGTATAGTGAAATTATCAGTTTACTAATTCTATCGCATTGAACATGATGGTTATTCTAGCGTAGATTCTAAATTCATATATTCTGTTCTTTGACAGCATCTTCAATGAAAGTTCAATGTTTTTATATGGCATAAATTATATGAAAAAAAGTAAGCCTTTCATCACAGAAGCCCCAACAAGTGGTATTTAAGTGTTAAACCCCTTTCTTTTAATTGAATTTATGAGTTTATATAAATTTCTTATGGTAAGTTTATTGAGTATGGCCATTTTAGAGTTTAAGCTGTGGAGCGACTGCCATTTCCCCTGTATTGTGGTTGGAATATATCGTAAGGTAGGTGAGTTCTTCAAAGTGAAGGAATTACGAACAACTTTTGTAAGTTAATGTTGCACTTTAAGTATTGTTTTAGGAGATGGGGTTATCCACTGAGCGATAATTGCTCATTCCCATCTGTTATTGTTCCCTTCTCAGGTTTCTGAAGTAACAGGTAAAAGTCTCTCCAAGTAAGCCGAGATGGAGTCATTGCTGTTCTAGGAGCAAAGTTACCTGCTTTATATGTGTAAGCTGCAATTGTATTGTTATGTAATCTAAGTCCCTGTGTGCATGTGTTGCATATCATCAAGAGTCGCTCTGTATGGCCATACGAGCCGATCATCTTTTAACCAAGGTTATTTATAGTTGGGATGTAACCCCAGTACTCCGGACGTGTGGTCCGTGAAGTTGTACTTTCATTGTCCAGTTGGTTTAGCATTGAACTGCTTTGGTTGTGGTACTCCGGGCGGGTGGCTCGTAGAGCTGTTAACTCCGGTGGGTAGCCGTTGAGTTAGATGACCCTTTATTGCTGTTTTTCAGTGAAGGGAAATTATTGTAAGGCTTTAAGCTTGGAAAATGGTCAGTTTTCAGGGAAAACTCTGTCCATTTTGTCCCATGATTTAAAGAAAAACCCAAACACTCCTAGCCCTATGGTTGGGGGCATTACACTATTGCCCTTAGCCTTTTTTCTGTTGGCAATGCCACCCTTAGGTCCGGAGCTTTAACGGAAAATGAATCTAGTCGACCCTGATGCTAAGCTAATCCCACATATATACAATAGTCGGTTAATTTTCAAATTCCCCCAACTGATCGTCATACATACAACACAACATAGTACAACATATTGATCGATCCTTCTCGGACCACTTTTCATATACGTTTAGTCTCTATCTTGATATTGCCCACTAGCAGTTACATCTATGCCATTCTAAGAGGCCTCAGAGTCATCAACTGTTCTAACATTTCATGCTTGTTAAGAAGAAACTAAATCTTCAAACACTGTGTGTCTTAGTTAGTGCTATTTGTCTCTTCATTGTTAAGCAAATCACCAATCAAATTTTAATTGTCATACCTAGAAGTATATATTAGGCATGTTTTCAAATTATTAAATTATTAAAAATTCCATCATTCATGTCTTATGATCGAAAATTTCGCTAAGCTCATAATATTCACATGGAAACATGAATTAGAAATTTCTATAAATTAATTATCACATTTCCCCCTAAAGAATAACTTGTGGAGAGCACAATTAGTTATTAACACATTTAGAAATATCACAAAAATATTCAACTTAATCATGTAAAACAAACTTACATGAAATTATAACATTACATAAAACGAATCTATGCAAGTACAAGTATATCATTTAAGATTCTATTTAATGACATATCAATCAGAAAATTTAAATAATTGTATAAAACACATTTATATAATCACATGAAACTGCATTGTGAAAATATTCGCCAAAATAAAAAACGAATATATAATTACACCAAACTGCATTGCGAAAATATTCACCAAAATACAAAACAAATTTATATATATAAATAAATAAATAAATAAATAAATATATATATATATATATATATATATGCTATAAACAAATTTCATAAAAACCCAAATAGCATAGTGTTATATAAAACACATTTATATAATTATTGCTTACTTGAAATGTATTTAAATGTCAATCGCAAATTATAAAACACATTTATAATATCACAAATTTAATTTCATGAAACAAATTCATAAAATGCTGCTAAATTACATAATTAGCAAGAAATATGAAACAAATTCATATTCATTAATTTGGGCAAGGGAAGATTGCTAAAAACAATTTAGCAAATTCACAACAATTCATGTAGTTCATACATGTATATAAAACGCATTTATAAAACACTACTAATTGATGATTGACATGAAACATATTCACGTAATTGAATAAAACATATTTATACAACATAATTTGTAACATGAAACATATCCAAAATTTAATCGCAAGTAATTATAGAGAACACATCCATAGAATATTAAAAATTTGAATAAAATGAAACGAATTCAAAGTAAAACTTGCAAATTATATAAAATGTATTAATAAAATATTGCAAATATTAATTTCATGAAACAAATTCATAAAATGATCAAATACCGTATATATCCAAATAATGGTACGAAACGTATTTATATGAAACTTCAATATAATATGAAACATCTTTATTAACGGGAACAAGGGCAGAACAATTAACCGATTTACAACTGCTCATGTATTTGCATAAAGCTTATTTATATGAAATTATTAAATAAAAAAGACTATCATGAAGCATATTCATGTAACTCAATATTATATAAAACATATTTATATAATATAACTTATAAAACATAACTTATGAAACATATTCATTTATGGACCAATGGGAATTAACATTAATCTAAATATCACATAGATATTTATTGAATTCGTGTAAAACAAATTTACATAATAAATACTAGTCTAATATATGAAAAAAAAATTCATATAACTTCAATCCAACTGATTATTTACAAGTCACTCGGCATGAACTTATCATAATTTCAAGTTGTTGCATATATAAAACGAATTTATATAACTAATTAGCTTGTGATATGCGACAATAAACATATTAATGTTTTTATGATGAGTTCATGCATTCTGAATTAAACCTAATTCAAAATTTCAATTCAATTCATGAACTAATTACATGCACCATATCAACTTGTACATAGTCAAGGTTATGTGAACTTGTAGATATAGTCAAAATCATAATTCAACTCAAGAATTATTTACATGTCATGACTAATAACCTTGATAATTGTTTTAAAGTAAAACAAAAAGTGAAATCTTAAAATAAAAATGACTTTGAATAAAACTAGTAGCTCCCTCTCTTCATTATTGGAGTCCCAGTCTCTCTTAAAACCTGACTTTTCTCTTTCTCCCTCTATGGGACTTCTCAAGCTTTTACCGAGATCATCTGAGATTGTTTCCTACTCCTCCTTCTCAGCCCCTCTCGCTTCCACTCATCTCGGCCTACCTTGCCGTGGTTCTCTCTTGCATCTGAGGGCACTGGCGGTCGTGTAGGAGGCAACCACCACATAAATTTCCCAGATGATGAACCCACCATACACCGCCACCTACGCAAAGCCCATGTCTTCAACTAATATCCCGTCCGACCAAGTAACCATATAAACGAGTAGACTGGTCGTTGATGAATCGACTGATATCGCCTACTGGTGCACTACGCCATTCAAGGTAGCGGTGCGTGACCAACATGCGTAGCTCGGGTGGGCGATTTTCCATGGTTTTAAGCCAGGGATAAGTAGATCGGCAAGTGTGGAGACCTTTTGGAGGAAGAAAACAACTGCTATTGTCTTTGTAGGCGACTTTCACGCACCACCCCTCCTGGCGGATCTGATGGGTGTCAAGTATTCCTTAAATCCCTTTTTTGCGTCCGTGGGGTGGCTAACAACCGAAGATCGGGGCTAGGAGGTGGATGGTCCAGATTTGAGTCACATAGACACTATTTAGGGAGTCGAGTTTCATATGCATTAGAGACCAGGGATTTGGGGTTGGGGTAGTATGAGTTTAAGGGCCTCTCGGTTTTGGGCAAAGTAATGGTCTCAACATGTAAAATATACTAAAATCACACAAAACAACATAAGTATGATATGGCATACGAGTTTTAGCATAAAAACATTAGCATATGAACATAGATTCATGTTCTGTCATCACACAGATTAGCATTTTTAGTGCAGCATAATCAGTACATAATTTATTAAACATGAATCTTTCGGGACTAACATCAAATAGACAAGACTCTGATACCACTGTAAGAAAAATCAGGACTTACCTTCATGCGGAAGCTTAGCCTGAGACTCCCCTGCTGAATGCTACCCACGAACTCGGTGGCTACTAGATTCGCCAATGAGGCTCGCACCCCGAACGCAAATCTTAGTAATGGCTAGATTTTAGTGCGAGGGAGAGGGCTGATAGTGTATTAGATCTATGAATGTTTGTTTCTGAGCTATGTCTTCCTTGATCTAATCACCCCTACTTTATAATAACACAAAGCTTATAACATAATCATGCAATTGAATTGGTTGATTAATACTGAATTAATCACCTTATAACTGCCAAATAAATGGTGATTATGATGTAATTATGTGTGGGGTTAAGTGACTGTTACTTCTTCGGTCAACAAAAATAAAGAATGTAATGAATACGCCTATTTAGCCTCATTATTTTGGTATACATGCATGCTTAACATTTAGGGTCTATTTATTTCAACATTTAAGAGTATTAAATACCACTTATCATTCCTTAATATCTACAGCTAACTCTTATTTCTCTTTCCAACTGCTAAGCACTCCTTTTCTTCTCCTTTACAAAGCTTCTTACCATTCCTCGTCACTTACCATCAAATAACATTACTCCTTTAAAACTTTTTGAAATGAATAGGTCTAACCATTTAGGTCAAACATTTGCCCTTTTTGTTTAAAAGATAGACCAAATTTCCTTATACTATTATTTGCATGTGGTTAACATATGAAAGAAACTAAAGGTTGTTTATAAAATGTTTACAATATACTACTAAAAATTTGACTTATTCCGACGGAAAATTGGTCCGTCAGAATGGCCGATTGAATTTCGACGGATTTTCCGACTGACCTATTTTCTGCCGGAATTTTTTTTGAATTTCCCGACGGAAAAATCCATTGGAATTCCGACAAAAAATGGATTCCGTTGGAATTTCTGACGGAATTTTGACGGAATATTCCATCGAAAAATAAAAAAATTCAAATTTTTGGCCACAAGTTGATGGAGGGAAAATAGAAATTTTTTTGAATATTCCGACGGAAAATCCGTTGAAATTTCGACAGAATTCCGATGGTATATTCCGTCGGAAATTCTCTTATAAAACTCGCCATTCGCTTCATCTTTCCGTTGCCCATTTCATAAAATAGAGAGAGATAGAGAGAAAGAGGGAGCACTGCCACTTGCCATCGCCCCACCGCTGGTTGTCGCTATTACTTGCTCTCGTCGTCATTCGTCGTCGACTTTTTGATAAGGTTTTCTCATGTGTAATTGGTATAAATTTATTTTTAATTAAGTATATACGTTGAATTTAATAATTTGTATAATTGGTTTGCATATAACTATGCAAATTTAATAGTTTATATAGTTGGTTTGTTATGTTGATGTTAGTTTGTTAGGATGATAATTTACTCTCAATTTTGTGCTTTGTTGTTAACGGAATTGCTGACGGAATCCGAGGGAAAAAAAAATTTTGAAATTTTTTTCGCAATTTTTTGTTTGTATCTGACGGATGAGTTCGCCCCCCGCCCCCCAAATTCTGTCGAAATAGTTGGTATATTTTTAAAGAAAAATAAATAAATGCACAAAGTAGTTGAAAGGGAATATAACAAAAATTATGCAATATCAATTGCTTTGCATAAGCTTTTTGGCAATTATGATGCTGAATTATGCTTAGTTCATTAAAGTTCATGAGTTAAATTAGGCAACTATTTAGGAGCTTGTGATTAGAGACTTTTCTATGCATGTTTTCAAATTATCAAAATGTTTTATATTTGCTACTTTGATCATCAATGGTTGCTTAAATAGTAGGTGAAGGGTCACAATAATTCCAA
Organism: Selenicereus undatus; assembly: GCA_017589665.1. Lineage (NCBI taxonomy): Eukaryota > Viridiplantae > Streptophyta > Magnoliopsida > Caryophyllales > Cactaceae > Selenicereus > Selenicereus undatus. The sequence goes on from JACYFF010031957.1 coordinate 88,423,940, forward strand.
AAAAGGTGGTTAATTAATTGTACTATTTTTCATGGGTATACCTATGTTGCTTTTCTTAAATAGATTCATATTGCCAATGAAAAGTGTAAAGATTTTCATATAAATAATAAACATTTTGAGTTTTAATTAGCCATGTTGGTAAATTATGTTGCAGGTTATGATAGATATGTATTGAAAATCGCATAATCAATCTAATTATCTAGGAAATTGATAGCCCCCTACAATTGCTTCCCTCTCATCTTGTTCAATGGTTTCAAGTTATCCCTATTTTTATTATTGATCTTGATGACTTTTATTATAGTTCACTGATAACTAGTGATTCCTCCCTAAATCTACTACTTGTTGGGCCCTAGGGAACCTGCTTGATCATTTCCATCATTAGAAATTTAATTGGATTTAAAAATTGGATGCCATGTCTAAAATTAAATTTTCTTGCAATAATTATGTATTGATGCCCTTTCTTCACGGGGCAATTTACATCATCAAAGGTTCATCTTGATCTTGTCTGCCCAATGTGTTTAGGAGGCATTGAAGATACTGGTAACATATTTGCTCATTGTCCTTGAGTTACCATCATTTGGGATTTTTTAGTAGTGGCTAATCTTTGGCCTCTTGTACTTCTCTTCTCAAATGGTCAGTTGATGAGGATGGATCCTCAAACTCCCAAGAACAACACTCACACGAAAATCATAACCAAAAGGAATGCTCCTAGTTGGGATCAATCTCAATCAATCAAGAAGATTGTGAGATTTTTGCCCAAATAAACGGATCCTAAAGATAGATTGGAAACTTCCCACCAAATCCCTCTTTTTGAAGAAGAATTTTAAAAGAAAGACTCTAATCACACTCTTAATTAAGAGATAAAGGTGTAGAGATTTTTATAGAGAAGATGCCATTTTGTCTTTCATTTGATAATCAACTCAAGTTGAGTATACGTGGAAGGGAATGGGTCTATAAATATCCAAAATTGAGGGGATTAGCTGATACATTATTGAGATAAGTGGTCCAATATAGAGCTTACAAAATATCCTTGAAAAAGAAATCAACATGCTAAAACAAAAAGAACCATAATGAGTTTCTAAAAGGATCTACTCGACCAATCGAGGTGCTACCATTTGGATCCTCCTCTTGGTGTGCGTAGGTTCATCTCATATTAAGTAATTGTAAGGATTGCTGCTACATCCACTTCACATAAAGTCAAAATAAAGATTACTCCAAAATCGAATTTTTATGTACACTCCTCCTATTTTGGTCCTTTCTCCCAATTGAAAATCTAATGCCAATGTTTAGCACATGAGGCAAAAATAGACATCTTAAGGAATCAATAAAACTTATAGTTGCATTAATTGGACCTTATTAGGTAGGATCCAAATTTATCCCAAATTCAGCAAGTTCACTAATAAAAACTTGCACTGTAAGAGTTGCAATTTGTATCATTTTAGGAAAATAAAATGCAACCTAATTTGAAAATTTATTGCATTATCCCAAAGTAGACAGACTAAGATTCCTAAAAAAGCAAGGAACAACCCAACTAGACGTCATTTGGATTGTGAGAAGCCAAGTTGAACCTAAATGTAGTGCTAGAATGGTGACCTACCTAACTAAGGAAGGTTGGCTTGGACTTTGGTATGGATGAGGGTGTAGCCAACAGCTCACTTGGGGCTTGGTATGCATCTTCAGGACTCTATTCAATAAACATTGTGTATTCTTGTTTGAAGCATCTTGAAGAGTTTGAATGTTGTTATTCTTAACTAGGAATTGCCCAAGCCTATGATTACTTTGTTACAGGCTAAATGCAATTGTGCAAAATGGAAACTACAAAGTTCTCCATCCCAGTCACTTTCAATTTCTCCTCCCAACACAAGTTCTCCCTACTCTAAGACTACCATATTTGTTGGGTGATATTCTCTATTAAGTGGTGCATATTAGGATTAATTTTGATGGTACTCATTGTTCAAATAGCATGGCAAGAGGTTACGTCAGTTGTACTTGGACAGGCATATGTGTCCATGCAAGTACCTAATTTATGAAAGATGCATCGGTCCTAGTCATAGAATCCACAATAATATGTAATGGAATCCAAATAACCTTATAGTAGGTTATCATCATATCTATGTTGAACGAGGTAACAAAATTGTTATCTAAGCTCTTCAGGGGCATAACCAAACACCATGACAAATTCAACCATGAATTCAAGATGTCCAGGCAATGATATGTATCTATACAAATTTACAAATTTGCATGTATTTAGAGAAGGTAACATGATGACTGACTAGGGAGTTAAGTATGATTATATATAGTTCATTCACATGTTAACGTTTCTTCCCCTCTAATCATGAATTTTATTTTATTCTCATAGTTGATAATTTACATAGAATCCTTTGTGAAAAGGAATGCCTAATCATCTTCACACTTACCTTTCAAAAATAAATTTTACATCAAAATTCAAATACTTAGAATTCGCTCAAGTCATACAAGTGAAGGGAGATATGTTAATATACTTGTAATCGCAAAATTACAAAGATTCAATTTTTTTATAGATTCAATTGAATGAATTTGGGTACAATCTCTATAAATGCAAAATCCTCTGATTCTTTCTCTTTTAAGGATGGATTTTCCAACCTTTGAATCAAGGGGGGTAGGGACCTATTTCTAGGAAAGTCTCCCCCTTGAAAGTCAAGATGGACCTTGATTTGGGTTTTGGGCTTTGACCTGGGTTTTGGGCCTTTCAATCAGGCGTTACCCTAGGTTGTTTTGACTTTCGTTTGATTTTGACTTTGACTTTGACTTTGACTTGGAAGTCTCCCGGGTTTGGGCCGAGCATTGACTTGGAAGTCGCCTCGAGTTTTGACCGAACGTTGACTTGAAAGTCGTTTCGACGTTTGACTTGTGAGTCGATGTAGGTCTTAACCTGTAACGGTCCGACCCTAATAGTCATAATAATTACATTGAATCATCTTAATTATGAATTAATTACGTTGGGCCCCGCATTTCAACCCAGCATTTTCTCATTTCAATTTAGCAATTTCTTTATGCGCATGTATACTTGTACGATTGCAGGTTGAATCGACAGAATTGCCTCGAAATGAAATTTTGATTACTCCTCAAATAATTCATTAAAATACAAATGAATAATTGAACATCTGTTAACATGGAAGTGTCTCTCAAAATTTTACATCAAAAGTTTTAAAAACCTTTTCTAGTAACTTTATCCGAAAATATTAATTCAATAGTATATAAAAACAAATCAATATTCATATAGCAAAAAAAAAAAAGTTAATGGTCAAAGTCGGTTTGACCGACCCCCCAAAAAAAATCTTAGATTTTTTCCCCTTTTGCCCCCTATATATATGGAAGGGGGGAATTCACAGCACACACAAGCACGCGGGAAGGAAAGAGAGGAGAGAGAAAGAAGATAGAGAGGGGAAAAACAAAGGAGGAGGAGAAGAAGGAAATGGAGGAGGGAGAAGAGATCATGGTTTCAGGTTCTGAAACAAATTAAAGGTGAGTAATTCTTGACTCTTTGACCTAAAGTTTGGAATTTGATTTTCTAGGATTTAGTAGTTTGGAGCACTAATGTCAATTAGTAGAAACCAACCATATAGTTTCATATTTAGTTGTGATGTTTTGATTGATTGGGTATCGTAACTTGATGATTATGTTATGAATTCATCCAATATGGGTTCTAAGTTATGAAATTTAGACTGAATCTGTCTAGTGAATTTATGCTGAAATGTGGTTAACGTTTTGATTATTGGGAGCTACTGGGTTAGACAACATTGGGACAATCTTACGGTCGAATATACATATTGTTTTCAGATTTGTGATAAAGTTTCACGAATATTGAAAGTACACTTTGTGAGTTAGAAATCCCAAATGTGTATTTTATGGGTTATGGATTTTAATTGGAATGTTATGTTTGACGAAATGCGATTATATGAGTTCGTCATGTTATGTTTTTAAGAAAAGAATTCATGTCTTGACTAAGGCTACTACAGACATTCTAGAGCTATGACCATAGTAGTGATTGTCGTTATATTACTTACTACCATGACGTGGTGAGGCAAAGAATCAGTGTTGTGTTAAAAATGTACCGCAAGTGTACGGTGCCGGTTGTAACCAGCAAAGGCAAGTAAGGGTCGTATCCGCAGGGAACTTGGTTTCAATCACCGAATCAACCTTTAACGCTTAATCTAGCCTTAAGTCTAATGGAGTGAGATTTACTGATTCTATTAGGTCTAAATCAATTATGAAGAGAATCCTGAATTGGGGTTCACGACACTATGATGTTCCTTGGAAAGCAAACTAGGTTATGTAAATTTGCCCGCACGATAATTGAAATGGAATGATTACCAATTAAAAGCATCTACGCCTTCTTTCAAAGGTCATTAGACTGATCAAGCTATCCTAGTTATCTACTTTCGTGAAACTAGAATCTCATGGCCAGAAGATCATGTAATTTTAATTCCCAATTTCATCCCCAACTACTTTCGTGTCAGGTAATTCAATCGCTCACAAAGCCACTCTAAGTAAAGGACCTAACTTTCGTTAATCTCCTAAACTCTAATTACGAACATGAATACAACCCTTTCAGGCAATTCATCGAACACCTGACACGCTAAGCGAGAGTTCAATTATAATATAGGCATCAATTCACAAAAACCCAGAGCATTAATCCAAATCACATCAAAGGGGCTACGCCCAATCCAAGACAAGAAATTTAGCCGCTAAACATCATTCTAATTGCAATTACAATCAAACAAGCGAACATGTTCAAAGGTATCAACTTTGAATTAAAAACGCAAAGGTAAAGGTAAAGAATTGTACTCTGTGAAATTAGCGTCAACAATCTGCTGAAAAGCCTCCAATGCTATCAATCCAATGCCTTGAATACAATCACAATCAATCCTAATTCTCTAAACCCTAATCGCGTTTTTCGAGAGAGAAAAAGTAGAGAAAAACTACCAACTAAAAAAACCCTCCTAATTACAACGCGAAAACACGACTTAGCGAAGATGACTAAAGTGGCACGGTCGTGCCACTTGGCACAGTGTGACCGTGCCACGCTACGACATGGTGTTGTGAAAATCAATTTTGGCACGGTCGTGCCATGTGGCACGGTGTGACCGTGCCACTTTGTTGTCCCGCGAGCTCCAGTTTTCTTATGTGGCACGGTCAGCCTGCATGGCATGGTGACACCGTGCCACCCTCTTTTGGCCTGAAATCCTCCCTTTTAGCTCCTGTTTGGAGCGGCATTGGCTTGTTTTCCTCATTTCTTCTAGTGTAACCCCTGAAAACATAAAAACACACTTTTAAGTAGATTTTAGGTGAAGAATGACTAATCAACCTCTAAACTCTAGGGATTTTACTAGAAAACGCCAAGATGAGAGGTGAAAATCATGCCTAAAAGTGTGTAAAATAGAGGTTTATCAACTCCCCCATGCTTATCTCTTGCTTGTCCTCGAGCAAGACTAAAACATGAATGAACAGAAAGGGGGTCGATAACCTCTAGCACATCGCCATCCTCAGGCAAGGCCAAAGGGATCATTTGAATCGAGCATAAGAGTGCATAGCTAGCGGAATGGTTTGAGGCACAAACACAATTTCCAAACTCATTTCAAATCATTGGGAAGACCACATGTTCAAGCTAGCATACCGTGAAACCATATCACCCCCTTTCCAATCAAGACGCATCCAAATAAGTAGTGGGCGAGAAGGTTTGGCAGTGACTCTTATAGGGGGAACAAAGTACTGCGCTCCCTCACATGTGTTTAAGACATAAGGAGGTTCACTCAACTTTCTTCCATTCGAACAAACTGCCATAGGCTTGGTCAGATTCTCAATCCTCCACCGCGAAGATGCAGAATGCAAAACAAAAATTAAGAGGACTCTCCACGGCTGTAACGGGGCTAAAGGCATAGGCAGGAGGGGGACAAACAATTTGGGAAGTGAGGAGCTGACAACCAAAGCCAATGAGCAACTGATAACTGAACCAATTACCCCGTACACTTCTCTAAAGCACAATAAGAATACACCCTTAACCAAATGGATCATAGGGAATGAATTATTATAACATGCCAGAGAGACTTATTCATCACTTCCTTTCTCTCTTTTCTGTCTTTTTTTTTTGTTCCTTTTTTTCCAAAGGGAAAACCAATAAGTTTTTCTTAGTTTTTCACCTTTTTTTTTTTGAAAAAGGAAGTGAACGATTGACATGCGCAAATATTATACATTCAATCCCCAATGATACCCATGATACATCCATGCATATACCAACACAAACCACAAATTTTGCATGACGTCCAAAACTACCCACAAAGTAATGAGGTGTTGCCCAACTGGCTTTGGCTTAAAGGTATGAGATGTGTTTAGGCCAAGTAGTTGATAGTGAAGGGTTCACAACAAAAACGGGCAAGGCTCAAAGGGGTAGCAATGAGTCAAAACTTTCAACCATGGGTGGCATATTTGGCTATGTAACTCAGAAAAACAAATGAATGCCTCTATCACATTATCATAATGCACCTGCTGAACGTAATTTCGAAGAGAATCAAACCAAGTTCTAGAGATGTAGTCATGGAAGAGACACACAAGAAAGAAAATGTGAGACTAAATTGATGAATTAGTCTATAGGCTCAAAATCTCACAGGTCACAGTACCAAACAATGCAACTAACCCCAAGGATGTCCTACTTAAAAGGACTAATCAATCATGACGAGGGGGGTTTCAAGGGCACCACGAATGCGAACCAAATAATGTGGTCAAAAAATTTTCAAAATCATCAATCCAACACATTTTGCCACAAAGAACCCACAAGTATACACAACCATGTCAATCAACTGATTCACAATGCCTTGGCCATCATCATAGGAAGGGTTTTCAAAACCTCTTTTTTTTTCTTTTTTTCTTTTTTTTGGTTTTTTTTTCATGGACGAAACGACGAAAACGATAAATCACCCTAAGCAGCCAAGGAGTAAATAAATGAAGAGTAGAGTTGGAAGAATTACCTCGCAGTCTTGTGAAGCTCCACTCAACGAATGTCCACTTTTAGGCCAATGGGTTAGAAAAATAAAATATATACAGTGCATTACCTATCTATATGCGCTATCCTACATGCTTTGCTAAATGGATGAATAAAAAAGAAAACTAATGCACCCTAAGCATGCTGCTAAACTACCTAGAGTGTCAAATGCAAGGAAATATATACAATGTATACAATGCACCCCACTAATTAGAATCCCCCCCATGCTTAGACCCTTCATTATCCTCAATGAAAATACGATGCGCAAAAAAGAGAAGGGGAAGGGGGAAAACACGAATAGTCACTGGGTGCCGTCGGGCCCTGGAGGGGGCCAGAAGTGCGGGGGAAATGGGTGGAATGTGGAGGGATCATAGGATGGGAAGGATGAGGAGCTACCCTGATAGCCCTGAAAGGAGCGTAAACGCTCCTCCATTTGTCAAATAGACTCTGACTAGCGCCAGAGTAGCTCGTTCATCCTCCGACGTTCTTCATACTCGCTGGCCTCCCTCATGGCCCGTTCCTCCTCTCTCTGAATCCAGCGCTGCTCCCTCTCCTCCTGGCGGTCAACGAAACCACAGAAATAGGAGACTCCCTCCTCAATGGAGTCCATGCGCCTAGAAAGGCGCCCTATATCGGCACGCATGCCGGTAAAACCCTCCCGAAGCCCAGAAACCTCCATTTGGAGGGTGGAGAAAGACTGAAGAAAAGCGGGATTGAGCGGCATGTAAGCCGCTGAGGAAGAAGTCCCGCCCATCTCATGTGGGAATGGTGGGTGAAGGAGTGGTGGAGGCGGCGGAATAGTCGCCTCCGTAGCAGGGTGGTCTTCGGGCTCTCCTTGGCCCGCATCAATATCCTCCCCCTCCTCCTCCTCACCAGACTCCTCATCATCATCCTCATCGTCACCCTCATCGACCTCAAGGTCCTCATCAGCGGCCAACTGTCCTTCCCGAGGGAGAACAGTTGCCCTAACAATCCGTCGGTCGCAATTCCAATTTCTTTTATTGACGACCGTTGTCCTCTCAACAGTGGGAAGGGTGAAAATGATGGTTTTATGGTGGGGGTAACGAATTGTGTCACCTCGAGTGTCAATAATGTGCATGTGATGAAGTGTAACAAGGTCGAGGTGAGCACCTAGAAAATGGGGCTCGAGAGTAGAGAGTCTCGAGCCGTAGCCTAAAGCAATAGCAATGGCGGTAATAGTACCGCCAACGCTAAGGACATTCCGGTTGCTAGTCTTGGCTACCTCCGGCAAATGGCGGATTATGAAGGCCCCCGTGTCAATAGGGGTACCTGACAGGGCACACCATGTCAATAGGGGTACCTGACAGGGCACACCAAATAATAAACAGCTCGGCCTTCCGACAACCGTTCTGGTTGTCGTTGCGGCCGAAAACAATGTTCGCCGTGAGGCGCTGAAGGTACCGAAGGTTAATATTGCAAATATCGGTAGCCTTGGCCTGTCGAGGGTCAAAGACCCTAGGTTGCCCCCACCTAGCAGTATATTCTTTCCGTTTGGAGCAAGTGATGCTCAACCAAACGGGGTCAGGTCACCACAAAGAAGGTACGTCCCTATATGCCCCATCGACCACCGGGAGTCGTAAAAGATCATTAAACATTCTCAGACTCATCCGGTGATCAATGTTAAACAGTCGAAAGTAAATTGCGACTTCCTGACCATTAAAGCTACCATCCCAATCAACAGCCAGTGAACTCAAAAACTCTACCATAAGACGGTCATAGGATGTATATTGCATGTTTATGTATTCAGTCCATCCTAACCTACCAACGAGAGTCAATAAATCATCTAACACTCCCAACAAACGCAAGGAATCAGCATGAAAAAAATTTTGTTCACTGGTGTTCCTAGTGACTAACAGTTCATATCGGGACTTCTGTTCATTGTTCACAAACTGTAAACCTCTAGTGCTAGCAGGTAAAATGAGTGGGTAAGCGTCTTTCGTACCTTTAGCAGAAGCAGGCACAGTTGAAGAAGAGGTTGGCCTTGAGGATTTCTTGGGCTGAGATGGAACCCTTGAAGATTCTCCTGCTCTTTTCTTGCCCATAGTAGTATTCAGCAACAGATCGGGGCCAAAAATGTGAGGAAGATGGTAGAAATGGGGAGGGGAGGACTGATTTCTATCTCTACCACCTTCACCCTCAACAATGGAGGTTAGGGTTGTAGAGAGAGAAAGTTAGTGTGAGAGGGGATGAATTGGAGATGAAAAGGTGGGCAATTTGGAGAGGAAAGTGAAGGGGAGTTAGGGAAAGTGAAAGAATTAAGAAAATTTGCAAGAAAGGGAGAGGATTTGAAGGTTTGAAAGGGGAGGTATGGTGAGAGAGATATGGGGGTTTTCGAATGTGTAGAGAGAGAAAAGGGGGAAGTTGAATGGAGGAAGAAGAACTCGGCCTTTTGGAAAAGTTTTAATGTGGCACAGTCGTGCCAACAGGCACAGGCTGACCGTGCCTCGCTACGGCAATTTACCGAAAACTCGGTAATGGCACGGTCAAATTGTTGTGCAATGGTTCTTTTTGCCCTTTTTTTTTCTTTTTCTTTTTTTTTGTTGTGTTTTTCTTTTTTTTCCTTTTTTTTTGAAAGCAATAAAGCTTGGGTTGCCTCCCAATGAGCGCTTGTTTAAGGTCCTTAGCTTGACCCTTACCTCCAAATAGTAGACAGGGATGACGCGGGAGGTGGTCTGGGAGAGGGGAAATGGTACGAAGTAGGATCCTCTACCTCCCCAGGACAAGTAGCAAAGGCAGCGGAACGAGTGGGGACGGCCGCAGAGAAAGTGGGGGAGCCTTCAGACAGCAGGTGGGGTCCCCCAGTTCTGTCATATATATCCATCCCGGGAACAGCACCGAAGGGTGAGATGGAGATAGGCTCCTTGGAGGGTGGGTGAAGAACAGGCGCTGAAAGTGGAGTGGGAGGAGGAAAGCTGAAATCCATCCTCTCCCCACATATAGTGAATGACATGGTGCCTGTCTGCACATCGATCACCGTCCCGACAGTCACAAGGAATGAGCTACCTAAGATGAGTGGGGCTGAAAAGTCCTCATCCATGTCGAGAACGATGAAGTCGCAGGGGATGAGGAACTGACCCACCTGGATCGGGACATCCTCCAGAATGTCGACAGGCTGCCTGATGGAGCAGTCTGCTAGCTGAATGGTCATGCTGGTGGGCGTGAGGTCCCGTAGTTGCAGCTTCTGGCAGAGAGAGAGTGGCATGAGGCTCACACTGGCGCCCAGATCGCAAAGGGCTCTCTCAATCTGCATATCCCCAATGCAGCATGGGATAGAAAAGCTGCTAGGATCCTGCAGCTTTGATGGTAATTGCCTCGGTAGAAGTGCGCGACAGGATCCAAAAGTGGGGGTCACTGAAGTAACCCCGGGCTCTCCCTTCTTGGACAGGAGCTCTCGTAAAAACTTGAAGTGTGCAGATGCATTCTTGAGAGCTTCCAAAAAGGGGCGACTGGCATAGATTCGGTGTAGGGTTTCCAAAAACTGCGCGAATCTAGGTTCAAGCTGACGTAGCTTGAACCAGGCCAGTCGTTGAGGGTAAGGAACAGGAGGCTGATAAGGTCGAATTGGAGGAGGTTGATGACCCTCCTCTTCTTGGTTCAGAGCCCCTTCCTTCTTCAATAAAGCTGTTCCTGTAGAAATAGGAACTGGAGCCTCGTCCTGAAGTACCATCACCGAACTTTCCACAACCCCCTCATCTCTCGTGAAAACGGCATTGACATGTCCCCTGGGGTTGACATCGGGCTGGCTCGGTAGTTGTCCCTGCGGTCGGGACAAACTACTAACCTGCTAAGCAATCTGTGCAATCTGAGTGTCCATCACCTTTTGATGGGCAGCCATGGCGTCGAACTTAGAGTTCAGTTGATTGATTTGCTCATCGAATACCTCATTAGTCTTCGTCTGAGTAGTTATAAAGCGCTCCATGAGGCTCTCCAGATTGGACTTAGGTTGAGGAGGCGGAGGTTGTGGAAGGGCTTGTTGGGGAGCTTGGGCATAAGGAGCCCTGTATTGGAAACCGGGAGGTTGTGGTTGGGGTTGAGAAGGGTTGGGTGGCAAGGGGTTGTTGTTACGCTAGGAGAAATTTGGATGATTTCTCCAACCGGGGTTGTATGTGTTTGAGTAGGGCTTGTTTTGTGGGCGCTGGCCATAAATTTGCATTGCATTGGCATGCTCAGCGCCTGGGAAAACAGATTGGCACTCAATGGCACTGTGGCCTTGAAAGCCACAAACCTCGCAAAGCGCCCCAACCTCAAACATTGTACCAGATGAACCACCTATTGAACTCCCTGAAGGAGTTTCAAGCCTGTCGAAATGCTGCGCTAAGGCATCAACCTTGCTAGCTAGCAAGTCCACAGTGTCGACTCCATATACCCCACTTGCCTTCTTCGGGGTTGCCCTCTCATTGGACCGATGATAATTATTGGAGGCCTTGTCCTCAAGTAAAGCCTTGGCCACCTCAATAGATTTCCCCATCAGTGCCCCACCAGCAGCAGCATCAATAGACATCTTCAGGGACTGGCCTAGACCATTGTAAAAGGTCTGGATGAGGAGCCAGTCAGGGACTCCATGATGTGGACACTGGCGCTATAAGTCCTTAAATCGTTCCCATGCCTCATATAAAGATTCGCTGTGCAGCTGGGCAAAGGAAGTGATGTCGGCCCGCAGCTTGGCCGTCTTCCCATGTGGGAAGTATTTGCTCAGGAAGGCTTTAGAGAGTGCGTCCCAGGTAGCAAAAGCATTAGGCTCCTCATTGTGGAGCCAATCTCTGGCTCTATCCCGCAGAGAGAAAAGGAAGAGCCTCAGGCGGATGGCGTCGGTGGGGACCCCATTGAGTTTAATGGTATCACACTTCGCAAGGAAATTGCGAAGGTGCATGTTGGGGTTCTCAGAAGGGTGCCCACCAAACTGGTCTCGCTCCACCAGCGAGATTAGGGCAAGGCGTAGCTCAAAATTATTGACCTCAACCGCGGGGTTCACTATAGATGAAGTGAGACCCAACAATTGAGGCAAAGCATAGTCCCGTAGAACTCGAGTATCTTGCCCTGCCATGGTGGATTTGGCTTGTTTCTTTCTTCTCGTGCCGCTTTGTTTACGAGCAGTGGCTTCGATTTCAGGATTCAGGGGAAGCAAGTTATGACTCCCCTGACTGCGCTTGCACATACAAAGCCAAAAACTACACCAAGCGTAAGCAGGCTCAAGCAAGAGTAAAACAAGCAAGGAGGAAGAGAAGGGAAAAGGGAAAGGAAAAGGGGAAAAGAAAAAGGAAAAGAAAAAGGAAAAAGCCTAATCTCCAGCGTTTAAAATCGCTTTCGATGTTGAAACAAACAAGTTCCCCGGCAACGGCGCCAAAAACTTGTTGTGTTAAAAATGTACCGCAAGTGCACGGTGCCGGTTGTAGCCAGCAAAGGCAAGTACGGGTCGTATCCACAGGGAACTTGGTTTCAATCACCGAATCAACCTTTAACGCTTAATCTAGGCTTAAGTCTAATGGAGTGAGATTTACTGATTCAATTGGGTCTAAATCAATTATGAAGAGAATCCTGAATTGGGGTTCGCCACACTATGATGTTCTTTGGAAAGCAAACTAGGTTATGTAAATTTGCCCGCACGATAATTGAAATGGAATGATTATCAATTAAAAGCATCTACACCTTCTTTCAAATGTCATTAGACTGATCAAGCTATCCTAGTTATCTACTTTCGTGAAACTACTTTCGTGTAATTTTAATTCCCAATTGCATCCCCAACTACTTTCGTGCCAGGTAATTCAATCGCTTACAAAGCCACTCTAAGTAAAGGACCTAACTTTCGTTAATCTCCTAAACTCTAATTACGAACATGAATATAACCCTTTCAGGCAATTCATCGAACACCTGGCACGCTAAGTGAGAGTTCAATTATAATATAGCCATCAATTAACAAAAACCCAGAGCATTAATCCAAATCACATCAAAGGGGCTACGCCCAATCCAAGACAAGAAATTTAGCCACTAAACATCATTCTAATTGCAATTACAATCAAGCAAGCGAACATGTTCAAAGGTATCAACTTTGAATTAAAAACGCAAAGGTAAAGGTAAAGAATTGTACTCTGTGAAATTAGCGTCAACAATCTGCTGAAAAGCCTCCAATGCTATCAATCCAATGCCTTGAATACAATCACAATCAATCCTAATTCTCTAAACCCTAATCGCGTTTTTCGAGAGAGAAAAAGTAGAGAAAAACTACCAACTAAAAAAACCCTCCTAATTACAACGCGAAAACACGACTTAGCGAAGATGACTAAAGTGGCACGGTCGTGCCACTTGGCACAGTGTGACTGTGCCACGCTACGACATGGTGTTGTGAAAATCAATTTTGGCACGGTCGTGCCATGTGGCACGGTGTGACCGTGCCACTTTGCTGTCCCGCGAGCTCCAGTTTTCTTATGTGGCACGGTCAGCCTGCATGGCATGGTGACACCGTGCCACCCTCTTTTGGCCTGAAATCCTCCCTTTTAGCTCCTGTTTGGAGCGGCATTGGCTTGTTTTCCTCATTTCTTCTAGTGTAACCCCTGAAAACATAAAAACACACTTTTAAGTAGATTTTAGGTGAAGAATGACTAATCAACCTCTAAACTCTAGGGATTTTACTAGAAAACGCCAAGATGAGAGGTGAAAATCATGCCTAAAAGTGTGTAAAATAGAGGTTTATCAATCAGTAATGGTACTAAAAACATTAATAACAGTTTGGATAAAAATAGCCATAATTTAAATTATGCAATCGCAAACATAGTATTATGGGCAATGGCCCACAATGATACTAATACTAATAATTTAACAAAATAACAATAAGTAACGAGCTTATATCAATTATCAGAATGATATGAAGATAATGTCATTACCTCATTTCATGCTTATGACTGACATTCATTAAGCGCATGATTAGCAGTATAAAAGAAAGTAATAGAAGTAAAAACACAAACAAGCCAAGTCAATAACTTTTTACATGCTAATAATTAGTACGGAGTTCAAGAGATTCAAATTATTTATTAAACTAAGAAGTCCAATCGAATTTGTAATCTCGCACTAATCAAAAAGGAATTACATATGTAAAGCAGGAATGAGGCCACATCTGTCGTTTCAAGCTACCAATGCATATTCTTCATTACAAAGGAGAGAGAATCTCAAAGATCAGGTACGTACATTGCCTATGTTCTTCAAAAACTCACAGTGTTCTCAGTAATGAAAAATTAATACAAGATTCATTTAATGAACCAAGTTCTCAATGCTTTGTCACATAAACAAGTGGCCCCGCCAATTATCATCAGGGCTTATGCCCATCAATTATCAAGGCTTATGCCGACCAATATACCCGCGCGCGGCGTCAACTCAGGCTTCTCGATCGGCCTGGGGTTGAGCACCTAAAGTACGATCGTTTCAAGATGTACATCGACCAAGGGGTCCACTTTCAGATAAGAATCAACAAATCAATTTTACTTATACATTCTCTCTCTCTTGTTTGCAAAACAAAATATTTTGAAATGCGGTCGGCCCAACTAATTTCACATAAAATTTACCTTACTGCATGGGGATGTACGTATTGAGCTTCGGCTCACCATTCGATTATTTTTATGTTTTCTGTTTTAGGTATGTGAAGGAATGACTAGTCAACCTCCTCAGAAACCAGAAAGCAGCAAAACAAGGGACATCT
>JACYFF010031957.1:88438675-88482763 GCA_017589665.1 Selenicereus undatus
CCGAAATGAGTGCATGATCAATCTCACTCAACCTTTATTACTGCTCTCTCAAAATACTTTTAAAAATCATCAAATTCAAAATACTCCACCAAACTTCATGAGATCTTACAGGGAATTTAAAAATAAGGTGGATACCTTACAATAAGAGTTTTCAAATTTTCTTCCAAGTATACACTGCACACAAATTACAACAACGACTTGATTTCCACCCAAGCAGGTCAGTTCACTTCAAAATTTTACAACTTTCGGGGAGACTTAAAACCCTAGTATGAAAATATTAAGAAGTCCCCCCCCCCCAAAAAAACTTCCATTTACAACACAAAACGTGATTCCCACAATAGGATTCCCAAAATGGAGCTCAAACACGAATATTTCAGTTTCCCCATCTAAATTTCTTCAATTCAATTTCGCCCAAATCCTTAGCCCTAAAAGTAAAGGGGGCATTACATGAGCATGGAACCTAGCGGCTTGCAGTATATAAGATATTTTCACATCCCACAACTCAGGAAATATGTCAAATCCATGTCATGTCACCAAAATAGAGCCAATTTCCGTACTTATTTGAGGTACGGTAACGATTTATTTCCAATTGTAAGTTTCGAGGACGAAACTTATTTTAAGGGGGGAAGGCTGTAACGATCTGACCCTAATAGTTATATTAATTACATTGAATCATCTTAATTATGAATTAATTACGTTGGGCCCCGCATTTCAATCCAGCATTTTCTCATTTCAATTTAGCAATTTCTTATGCGCATGTATACTTGTACGATTGCAGGTTGAATTGACAGAATTGCCTCGAAATGAAATTTTGATTACTCCTCAAATAATTCATTAAAATACAAATGAATAATTGAACATCTGTTAACATGGAAGTGTCTCTTAAAATTTTATATCAAAAGTTTTAAAAACCTTTTCTAGTAACTTTATCCGAAAATATTAATTCAATAGTGTATAAAAACAAATCAATATTCATATAGCCAAAAAAAAAAGTCAATGGTCAAAGTCGGTTTGACCGACCACCCCCCCAAAAAAAATCTTAGATTTTTTCCCCTTTTGCCCCCTAGATATATGGAAGGGGGAATTCACGGTACACACGCACGCGAGAAGCAAAGAGAGGAGAGAGAAAGAAGAGAGAGAGAGGGGAAAAAAAAAGGAGGAGGAGAAGAAGAAGGAAAAGGAGGAAGAAGAAGAGATCATGGTTTCAGGTTCTGAAACAAATTAAATGTGAGTAATTCTTGACTCCTTGACCTAAAATTTGGAATTTGATGTTTTAGGATTTAGTAGTTTGGAACACTAATGTCAATTGGTAGAAACCAACCGTATAGTTTCATATTTAGTTGTGATGTTTTGATTGATTGAGTATCGTAACTTGATGATTATGTTATGAATTCATCCAATATGAGTTCTAAGTTATGAAATTTAGACTGAATTTGTCCAGTGAATTTATGCTGAAATGTGGTTAACGTTTTGATTATTGGGAGCTACTGGGTTAGACAACATTGGGACAATTTTACGGTCAAATATACATATTATTTTCAGATTTGTGATAAAGTTTCATGAATATTAGAAGTACACTTTGTGAGTTAGAAATCCTAAATGTGTATTTTATGGGTTATGGATTTTAATTGGAATGTTATGTTTGACGAAATGCGATTATAGAAGTTCGTCATGTTACGTTTTTAGGAAAAGAACTCATGTCTTGACTAAGGCTACTATAGAACATTCTAGAGTTATGACCATAGTAGTGATTGTCGTTATATTACTTACTACCATGACGTGGTGAGGCAAAGAATCAGTAATGGTACTAAAAACATTAATAACAGTTTGGATAAAAATAGCCATAATTTAAGTTATGCAATCGCAAACATAGTATTATGGGCAATGGCCCACAATGATACTAATACTAATAATTTAACAAAATAACGATAAGTAACGAGCTTATATCAATTATCAGAATGATATGAAGATAATGTCATTATCTCATTTCATGCTTGTGACTGACATTCATTAAGCGCATGATTAGCAGTATAAAAGAAAGGAATGGAAGTAAAAACACAATCAAGCCAAGTTAATAACTTTTTACATGCTAATAATTAGTATGGAGTTCAAGAGATTCAAATTATTTATTAAACTAAGAAGTCCAATCAAATTTTGTAATCTCGCACTAATCAAAAAGGAATTACATATGTAAAGCAGGAATGAGGCCACATCTGTCGTTTCAAGCTACCAATGCATATTCTTCATTACAAAGGAGAGAGAATCTCAAAGATCAGGTACGTACATTGCCTATGTTCTTCAAAAACTCACAGTGTTCTCATCAATGAAAAATTAATACAAGATTCATTTAATGAACCAAGTTCTCAATGCTTTGTCACATAAACAAGTGGCCCCGCCAATTATCATCAGGGCTTATGCCCATCAATTATCAAGGCTTATGCCAACCAATATACCCGCGCGCGGCGTCAACTCAGGCTTCTCGATCGACCTGGGGGTGAGCACCTAAAGTACGATCGTTTCAAGATGTACATCGACCAAGGGGTCCACTTTCAGATAAGAATCAACAAATCAATTTTACTTATACATTCTCTCTCTCTTGTTTGCAAAACAAAATATTTTGAAATGCGGTCGGCCCAACTAATTTCACATAAAATTTACCTTACTGCATGGGGATGTACGTATTGAGCTTCGGCTCACCATTCGATTATTTTTATGTTTTCTGTTTTAGGTATGTGAAGGAATGAATAGTCAACCTCCTCAGAAACCAGAAAGCAGCAAAACAAGGGACATCTACCGATCGCTAGCTAGTCCGCGCTCACAGTGATGATAGGTTAGTAACTTGAAGATTGTGTGTGGCTATTCTTTTGAAATCTGAAGATAATAATGCTTAGCATTGGTACATCAAGTTATCACATGGGGGACAGACAGTATGAAGAGGCATATATGTATTTTGGGTGATTCCAAAGGTTTAGTAAATTAGATAGCCTTATTCCATTCCGGAACGGCGGTAATGCCTCCAATCAGATTAAAAGTCTTCCGCTGCAAATTCGCAATAAATGAGTAGTCAAGCTTGAGTAATCAGACATTAGCAATTGCGGCGTTACATAACCTTTGGCTTTAACCTTTTACTTTGACTTTGACCGCGCCTTCACTTGGACGTCGTTCGAGTTTTAGGTCGTGACTTGACTTGGTAGTTGTGTAGAGTTTCAGTTTGGGCTTTGATTTGAATTTTGACTAAGTCTGGACTTGGAAGTCATTTGGGCTTCATCTTGGGTTTGACTTGTGAGTGTTTGGGCCTAGACTTTTGAGCCTTTGGGCTTGATTAAATTAATTCAAAGGGTTGGCCCAATTAATTAGTTTAATTTAATTTTGGTACGGTACGATTAAATTTTCAGTGCCTACAAATTGCCCATTTGAGATAAGGTCAAGTACAAGACTTTTGTCGTTAGAGTGTGACTGAAGTCTCGTCTCTTTTTCTTGAAGCAACTGCTACCCATTTCCTTCATAATCTTTACCCAACATTCGTTCACAACAAATGATTGAATAAAATTTCAACATGTTTTGTCAAATTTTTATTTATTTATTTTTTTGGAAAGTTTGAATGAATAATAACTTTTGGTCAAAGAATTGGGAGAGCAAAAAAATTTAGACCTTGAAGTCCATCCTTTCTTCTCATTTTCAGACGTGGGTCCGGCCCAGTTTTTTTGCTCTCATTTCTTTCTTTTGGGCAGAGCTTGGACTGGTTCTGTTCACGAAGCTCGTCTTCTCTTCCTGGCCCAGAGCCCAGTCTCCATTACTTAAGTGGCACGTGATACGCACATGCCCATCCTTCCTTTGTTCCTTCTTTTCATACGCGGGCTTGGGCTGCCCTTATTTGCATCTCATTTTTCTTGTTTTGTTTTCATGTGTGGGATGGGCTCGGCTTCTATTTTCTCCCCACACTAGAGCCCGACCTGCTTCACTTCACTTGAATGATCACGTGTGGCTCACGTGATCTCCTGCTGCCTTGTTTCCTTCTTCTTTTACGGGCTGGGATGGGCTGGCCTTGATTTCTTATTTCCTTGCTTTTTTTTCTCACGACCTAGTGCCCAACTTCTTTCTTCACTTAGAAGATGCATGCTTCTCACGTCACTTGTTGCCCTATGCACCTTTCTTCCTCCTTAGCCTTCGATCAGCCACCAAACACCCAGAAGCTATTGCCCACACTGCCAAGAAGCCCGAGAGTCTCTGCACTCAACTCCCTATTTGCTGTTACAGTACCTGCTAGTGGTGTTGCTTGGTGGAAGCTTCCCATTGCTTCAACGCTTGCACAACTCAACCCCCCATTTGAGTGGTTCATCATTTGTGCTCATTAAAGGTCCCCACTTTCTGACCTTACAACAAACCAAGCCCAGAAACCCCAAACTCCATTGTTTTTGTTGTTGCTGCTACTATCTCATGGTGTGAGCCCTTCAAAGCACGATTTTTTTTTTTGCACAGCATTTGTTGATACTCGTAAGGTATCGACTTGCCCATCCATATTCCTTTCGCTTGTTCCCCCTTTTTTGTTGGGTAAAGCCTCATGTCCTTTTCTTCTTTGTTAACAGAGCAAGCTCTTTCTCCTGTCATTGGTGTGCTTAACTCACTCTCTATTTTTGAATCAGCTACTGAGGCCAAAGAGCCATTCTTTTGTGCCCAGAAAACTCTCCTTGCACCACCATAAAAGACCAAGTAATAACTTTGACCTCGTTTCTTTTCTTCTCCATTTTTTGTTTTGGTTCAATTGCCACGTGAAAGAGTAAAGCTTTTGGTGCAAAAATCTGAGCATAAATCTTGAACATTTGTGTGGGCAAAAACCTAGGCATGCGTGTGAGGAAGAGAGAGAGTGAAAAAGGCGCAAGTTTGGCCATTTTTTCCTCTCTGTTCGACTTCTATGAGTGAAATGGAGGATTTGATGCCAAATTTCACCAAGGGGTTGCTTTCCTTTTCTCTTTTTTGGATTGCAGATTAGCTGCTTCATTACTATATAGTGCTTTCACACTTTGGTCTTCATTAGCTTCCTTGAAATGTGAAAGTCAAGTCCCCTTTTTTTCTTGGGTGGGGTGCGTAGCTCGAATATGAGTACTAAATGGTAAGCATGGAGGATTAGTATTGAAGTGGGTATTTTCTACCTTTTTTACATGTGCTTGCTTGGCTTTGTGGCAACTTGTGTTTCATCTTTGAAATTTGTGAAATAATGGGTAGGAGAATCAGGAGAGTTAGACTGTAAATGGGCTTCATGGGTTTTGAAGGGGGTTCATGGTTTTTTTTTTTCAACAAGTTTGTTTTATGAGAATTTGGGTTTACTTTGATTTAGGGCTTTGATAATAGATATGAGATTGGTTTGATGTTGAATCTCTCACTTGGGCTGTGATAAACATTGATGCGTGCCCCCATTTTTAAAGCTTATGGGCCTTGTTCAAACAGAACTTGATTTTTTTTTTTATGCTTGCACGAATATTCGAAGTTTGTGGGCTTGCTAATCATGGCGTTTGTAACATCGCATTCACATATTGTTGAACTTTTCGCATATCGTGACGTCATGCTCACTTGCCATTTATGCTGGAAGATCGCTTCCTTTTTTTGTCGCTTATGCTTACTATTTTTTTTTAATGTAGAGACCCCTTTTTTTGGCTCCTGTATTGTTGCTTGTGCAGGTTGAGAAGCCATTTGAAGAACCACTTGCGACACAATTCGCCGCTAGGCCATGGGCCTAGAACGGATACCGGTATGCATGAAAGTGATATGAAGACTTGAAGAACTACTTGCAATACGATTCGCAGCTTGGCCATGGGCCTTGAACGGATACCGATATGCATGAATGTGGTATGAAGACTTGAAGAATCACTTGCGACACAGTTCGCCGCTAAGCCATAGGCCTAGAACGGATATCGATACGCATGAAAGTGGTATGAAGAGTTGAAGAACCACTTGCGGCACAATTCGCTGCTTGGCCATAGGCCTTGAGTGGATACCGATACGCATGAAAATGGTATGAAGACTTGAAGAGCCATTTGTGACACGGTTCGTCGCTTGGCCATGGACCTTGAACGGATACCGATACGCATGAAATTGGCATGAAGACTTGAAGAACCACTTGCGACATGGTTCATCGCTTGGCCATGGGCCTTGAATGGATACCAATACGCATAAAAGTGGTACGAGCAGCGAAGAGCAGCTGGGCGGCAGATAGGTGATGTCTTTGATCTCTTCTCTTTCATGCCCCCCTTTTTTTGTGTGTGATGTGTTTAACAGCACTTGGTGATTTGCTGAAGCTGCCTACATACTTATGGTTACTTGCAATTCCCCTTAAGATCAAGTTGTTACGTTGGTCAACTAAGCATTCTTTTTTCATTTGTTTTGTCATTCACAGTTTATACTCTTACGAGCTAGGAGTAGTACAAAGATTTGGATTGAGTGAACAATTTATACTCTTACTCAGGAGCTAGCATTTTCTTTATGTGTGTACAATTTGGACTCTTGTACAAAAGTCTTCTTTTTGGAATGTGCGAGCAGTTTAGTCTCTAGTTCGGGAGTCTTCTTTTTGAATGTGCAAACAGTTTAGTCTCTTGTTTAGGAGTCTTCTTTTTTTAATGTGCAAACAGTTTAGTCTCTTATTCAGAAGTCTTCTTTTTTGAATATGCGAACAGTTTAGTCTCTTGTTCGAGAGTATTCTTTTTTAAATGTGCGAACAACTTAGTCTCTTGTTCGGGAGTCTTCTTTTTTTGATGTACGAACAGTTTAGTCTCTTATTTGGGAGTCTTCTTTGTTGAATGTATGTGAACTTTGGGTGTGTTTTTTTTTATGAACAGTTTAAGCTCTCGTTCAGGAGCGGATCAAGCTCTTTTTTTTGTGATGTTAAACAGTTTATGCTCTTGCCCTGGAGCTAATTCAGCATTTCCTCAAGGAAAGTCGTCAGCATCTTGGTTTGCGCCGCAGCTCGAAGAAGCTTACTCAGTTCTTTCTTTTGAACTGACCCTAGCCCTATGGCCAGTGAGAACTAGGACACGTCTCTTTATTTTCAACGGGCAATCCATCTTCACATCCAAAGTGGAAACATGCTTCATGCGCGAATGAATTAAACTTTGGATTTCATTTAGTTCGCTAAGGTGGTTGAACACTGAAACCTTCTTTTGGGAAGGCGGTGAGTTTGATGACGTCTCGCCTATCTTGATTCTGGCGAAGACCGAGGGTTTAGGCTGCTCACTCTTCTTCACCCTATGGAAGACGAAAGGCTTCGGGATTTTGCCTTTTTCCAACCTGCTAAACACAGAAGGACCGGGAAGGCATTGGCGCGATGTTGATGGCTGCAACCTGTCGAACACCGACATTTTTTGGGTTGGTCTTAGCATTATCACCCTGATCATTATCAACCTCCTCAGTTGTGATATATTACGTGAAGGCTTGCTTGTCCTTACGTCGTCCCAAAATCCTTACGGGCTGGGACTGTACGTAACCAAGACCAACTTTAGGCGTTGTAACGTTGCCCCCTTCACTTTATATGACCCTTTGCATGTTGTTTAGTCCGTAGGGCCTAGCTTCGATCACATGCCTAGCTTCGATCACATGCCCCAAAGATGTTGGATGGCTAAAGTCATAGTTGGACCTCTGTATTAACTTGTGCGCATTAGGATCAAACCCATTGTTGATGCGCATCTTTGACAACTCACTTTCTTCTTGGAGCGGGCCTTTAGAATAGGCAACAAAACCAAGAAGAGAAGCCTTGGTCAATTTACTTGGGTTCGCCCTATGACTTGGAAGCACACCCTTTTCTTTGAGAACGCACTTGCTTCATTGAACTTACGTTCAACCTTGGTCGCACTTTTAGAACCTGCTTCATTGAACTTGCGTTCAACCTTGGTTGCACTTTTAGGATTTGTACATTCACAAGCGCCGCTGAATTTGCCGCGACATTTGCTTGCTGGACGGACGACGCTGAAATTGTCCTCTCATTCTTTTCTTTTTGTTGTGGTTGTTGTTGGATGTTGCCATCACCACTTTCTTCAGAGGGATATTCATCCCTTCATTTGTTTCGTCATTGTCAAATTCGAAACATGAGGTGGTGTAGACAGCTGCGCTATCAAAGAAGCTACTTGTGAAGTATCACTACTGAAAAACGTGCTTTTTTCGGCGGATTTTCCAACGGAAAAGGCACGTTTTTCCGTCAAAAAAAATGATTTTTCGATGGAAGATTCGACGGAAAACGGCCATAGGAAAAAGTCCCGTAGACCCGCTGGTTCCGACGGAATCTCCCGTCCGTTAGACACATTCCGACAGAAAGAGACAACCGTCGTGAAGCGGGCTGACGGAGTGGGCGACGGAAGCCGACGGATATCAGGTGTCCGACGGATCAATTCCGTCGGGCCCTCCGGTACTTTGGGGCAAGAACCCGGTCGGGTTGTCCGACGGAATTTGCCATTTCCGTCGGCCAATTCCGACGGAAATGGCAATTCCGTCGAAAATTTAATTTTTTTTTAAAAAAAATAGTTTGAAAATTTAGGTTGAGTTACGCATCTTTCCACTACAAAATCACGATATCGTTCAGCAAAAGACCGTTTGACGGGATCGAAACATGCTTCACTGGTCGCCGCATTCAATGTAATACCAAGAAACTCCTCATCTTTCAATGACAATTTAATGTTCTCTCTAATAACATTTAGGTTGAATTACTTACTTGAAAGATGAGGAGTTTCTTAGTGCTACATTGAATGCAGCGACCGGTGGAGGTGGCGGCGGGTAGAGGTGGCGTCGACCAGTGGAAGCAGTGAAGGGGGTCGATTTCGAGGGAGGAGCGAAGGGTGTCGGACGGTCGTAGAGGGCGGTGATGGTGGTTGGAAGAGGGCGTTACTGGCGATGGCGGAGAGAGAGAAAGGTTTGTGTGTGTGTGTGGAGTGCCCGATCGCTCGAGCAATCGGGTTTTTAAAGAGGTGTGGTCCGACAGAAATTTCCGTTGGACCACTTCACCTTTTTCGATATTTTTTCAAAAAAATTTCAGAAAAAAGTGTTGTCCGACGGAAAATTCCATCGGACCACTTATTTTTAAAAAAAATTTAAAAAAATTGAAAATTTTGAAATTTCAAAAAAATTCAAAATTTGAAATTTCCAACAGAAATGCCTGTCTGTCGGAAAATCCGTCGGAAAATTCCGTCGAAGAGGCATTTTTTCAAAAAAAAGCCTGCAGCTTTTCTTGGACAGAGAGAAGTTGAAAAAATCAGGTGGGCCGACGGAATATTCCACGGAATTCCGCCAGAATTCCAACGAAATACAACCAATCCGTCGGAGTTTCCGACTGAAATTGGGTTCGTCGTACAGTCTGCCTTCCCCTTTTGTTTTCCCCGTCTTTCCGTCGGTGTATCTGACGGCCTAATTTTCCGTCGCCATTTTCCGTCGGAAAAAGCAGATTTTTTAGTAGTGGATCTAGTGCTTTAGTGAGATCTATTTCAGAATCTGACTCATCAACCTCTTGCACTGCGATGTGGCTAACTTCTACTGTTTCATCTGAATCTAAAATGATTCTGCCTTCCTTAGCCTGTCGCATGATGTGCTCCTTGAGTGTAACAAACATTTGAAGAGGGTGACTAAAGATTCTATGGTACCGACAGTATTTGGGGTCGGCAGTCCTCCCAACTTCCTCTGGACGCTTTGGCTCGGGCAATTCGATGACACCCTTCTCGAGTAAGTCATATAGCATGCCTGATAAATCTAAGTCAGAAAATGGATACTTCTTTTCCTGAAGCTCTTTTAGTGTGGGACGTTTCTTTATAACAACCTTGAACAACAAGCTCTTCTTGCCCCCTAGTTTTGGCTTTCCCGTAATGCGAATTGGCTAACTTGTAGAGGTGAACATCACTTCTTTTGTCGTGCTCTTAGAAAAGGTAACATTCTTCTTGACTTCAACTTTGTCCTTCCTTGATTCAGTAGAATAGAAGGAGTTGCCGGGGGTGGCTGGCTATCGTTACCTCCATGTCATGCGCCTTGGTCGCCAATTCTTGAAAAGTCCTAGGTTTGCTCATTTGTAGGACATAAAGCAAATCCCAGTGTATGCCTTGGGTGCACATTTCAACGGCGGAAGCTTCAGACAGCAGATCCTTGCACTCGAGGATAAGTGCGTGTTAACGGTTGATGTAGTCAAGAATTGGCTCATCCTTCCACTGTTTTGTGCTTGTCAACTCAGTCATGCTGACAGCTCGCTGAGAGCTGGAGAACATGTTGAGGAACTTTTGCTCCATTTGTTCCCAGCTGTCAATGGACTCAGGCTCTAAGTCAATATACCAGTCAAAGGCAACACATTTCAATGTTCTGACGAACTGTTTTACCACAAGGTCACCATCAGTTCCAACATTGTTGCATGTCTCAATGAAGTGCGCGACATGCTGTTTTGGGTTGCCTTTCCCATCAAATTATTGGAACTTGGGGGGTTGGTAAATGGTAACCGTGGGGCATGCGCGAACCTTCATCTAGCTGCTCCTTAACAGCATTTGCTATCAAGTCTTAGATTTGCTTAATGGTTATTGATCCAAATGACTTGACATTTTTAAGTGCAATGCCTTTCTTTGGTTGCTTTTCGTTGTCAGAAGACTCAATGTCGATGGACATTTTTTCTGAGTCCTCACTTTTCGAGTCCTTTGTGGAAGATTGAGCTGACCGTTTTTCTAATTTCTTGGTCAGCTTAGTAATCTTTTCTTCTTGAAACTTAATGTGTGCTCCCTTTTCTTCTTTGTCCCTGGAGAGTTCTTCTAGGATGGTCTTCATGTTAGCCATCTCCTCTTCTGGAGTGGTTGTGCCTGTCATCATGGCTGACATGACAAAAGTTTTGGATGACTCAACTTCAGTCTCTGATATGCGCACTCGCTTTGGTGAGGACGAAGAAGAATTACTGTTGTAATA
Source organism: Selenicereus undatus (assembly GCA_017589665.1). Classification (NCBI taxonomy): domain Eukaryota; kingdom Viridiplantae; phylum Streptophyta; class Magnoliopsida; order Caryophyllales; family Cactaceae; genus Selenicereus; species Selenicereus undatus. The sequence continues at coordinate 88,449,581 of JACYFF010031957.1, forward strand.
GTCTTCAACCTCGCATACTGGAGATTGAAGTTGGGAGTTTTGAATTTCACCTATCCAAGATGACGCCTTTTGCTGCATCTTCAAGTTTTGGAGTTTGGATGAGGGCGGCGCAGTTTGCCCAGGAGCGGTCGGCGCAACAGCTTTCTCCATACTCCTAGTCTTCATTGTATGCACGCGCTTGCTAGAAGTGACACTCGCTCCACTGGATATGTACGAAAGAGATCATGTGCTCTTCTTCTTAGAAGCTTGCCCAGCAACGTTCTTTGTAACCATGTCTTCGTTGACGAAAATGTTCTTGTGACTTGAAAGTCTTGATCTTTTAGGAGAAAGAGATCAGAGGTAGAGATGTCCCATCGAACATGCAAAATTTATAATCGCAAAATTACAAAGATTGAATTTTTTATAGATTCAATTGAATGAATTTTGGTACAATCTCTATGAATACAAAATCCTCTGATTCTTTCTCTTTGGAGGATGGATTTTTCAACCTTTGAATCAAGGGAGGTAGGGCCTATTTATAGGAAAACCTCTCCCTTGAAAGTCAAGATGGGTTTTGACTTGGGTTTTGAGCTTTGACTTCGGTTTTGGGCATTTCAATCAGGCTTTACCCTAGGCTGCTTTGACTTTCATTTGTTTTTGACTTTGACTTTGACTTTTACTTTTACTTGGTGTCTCCCAGGCTTGGGTCGAGCATTGACTTGAAAGTCGCCTTGAGTTTTGACTGGACGTTGAATTGAAAGTTGTTTTGACGTTTGACTTGTGAGTCGATACAGGTCTTGACCTTTCACTTTGACATTTGACTTTGACCGCGCATTGACTTGGACGTCATTCGAGCTTTAGGTCGTGATTTGATTTGGTAGTCGTCTTGAGTCTCAGTTTGGGCTTTGATTTGAATTGTGACTGAACCTAGACTTGGAAGTCATTTGGACTTCATCTTGGGCTTGACTTGTGAGTCTTTGGGCTTGATTAAATTAATTAAAATGATTGTCCCAATTACTTAATTTAATTTAATTTTGATACGACACGAATAAATTTTCAGTGCCTACAATACTCTTACACTTTTTCTCCAAAGAAAACTAAATATATTAATACCATTCGAAAGTGCGCCCAAATAAGAAGTCTAACCTCCACGCAATGCCTAGCCTCGAAAAATACAACCTAATTAACTTGTTCTATAATATTTTTAATCAATTAAGTTTCTTCCTGATTAATATAGGTTGGTTCAATTAGTTTGATATTTTTAAACAAGATCTCAGGTTAAAGATCTCAGGTTCGAATATTCTGAATAGAGAAAAATTTTAATTGGAGAACTCTAGCCCTTATTGAACGAACAATAACTTGATTCGGTGAAATGAATGATTCAAGACAAAAAAAAACAAAACCGAAATTTGCTCAATCACTTTTTAAAAAACTCATTTGCTCTATTATTGTTGATGTGATTGATTTTTTTTTTCTTTTACTTTATTGGTATAAATGAATAACCTAGGAATAATATATGACTAGTGATTTGGTTTATTGACTTTTATAAGTTAAGAATATGTCAAATATTTGATCAAAAATAAACAACAGTCACAAAGTTAGTCTGAACATTTTTTTTCCACCTCTATTCTGGAACCAACATTAATTAGTTTTAAGTTTTTTTAAATTTTACTATTTCTTCTTTACATTGTTAAGTGGATCAGTTAATGACTTATATTTCATATGAACACTAACGAAGAATGAGGGTGTGAGAGAGGGAAACACGAATTATAGCATGTTCTTTTCGTGGGTAACTTTCAGAATACTAACTTCAATCAATTTTAACCGACTTTAACCTATTTCAACTCACTTTCATTATTTTAATCAAGTTTAATTTATCATATAAAAAAATTCAACCTACTTTAACCCACCTCAACTTACTTCAACTCATTTTATCATTTTACTCATCTCAATTTATCCTTAAAAGAACAAACCCTAAGGGTAAAAAATTTCCACATATCTCTAGTGAGATTTAAGTCCATACATTCTTGTTAAAAAATGGGTCAAAATCCACTAAAACATTCCTTGATTGTTAATTAATGTTAAATATTACTGTTAAAATGAAATTTTTCTTTGAAGATAGCATCGAATGTTAATTGGTATTGACCCTTAGATCCGATTGAGGTGGGGACCTTCAACTTGACCTATTAATATTATAAATTGACGACTATTGTTAGCTTCTAGAGCAAACAAATCCCAACAAAAAGAGGGAAAAATTTAAGGAAATCAACCAAATGTGCAGAAAACCCAGTTCGTCAACCTTTTCCCAAATAGAAACAAATCCCAAATGGAGCTCCAAATCCCTATTTTTTCTCTCTCCATTCAATGCCTCTGAAAATCTCGCCCTTTCTCTGTGTCTTTTTCCGTTCCAAAATCAGATCTGACACAATGGACTTGTACAATTGCCCCCTCGTCCTTCTCCCTCTGTCACAACTTCTGCATGTGTACGTGGTCGTCGTCGCCCCGCTCTCTCTCTCTCTCTCTCTCCTCCTCTTTCTTGGAGGGTCACCACACCTTCTCTGCCAACCAAATCATGCTCTTTTTAAAGATCACATCCCCTCAAATAACGTTAAAAAAACAAGGGAAAATAAAACCAACCCATTAATTTTGTCAGCTTTGATTTTCCGGTCTGATGTGATCTAATCTGATCTGTAGCTGTTTATATAAATCCTTCCTTATCTGCTTGAGCGTTGCCTTGTATGAGGAGAGAGAAAAAGGTCATGAATCTCCCCTGATCTTATAGCTAGCATGACCCTTTGGCTTTGAACCTAACGTAGTCTCACCCTTTATCTCCTCCCCATTGAAGTTGTTATACTTATTAATGGCTTCTGCTGAGGCAGATTTTTGGTCAGATAATCTGGGGATGATCTCTTCTGAAAATTACAGCAGGCTCATGTCTTCCAATCTGCTTCCTGCTCCTGGGCTCGATTTCCAGCAGCAACAGCAATGGTCGATGCAGGGAATGGGAATGCAGTCTGAGTACCAAAGAGGGCATGGCAGTTTTTCATCTGCTTCTTCTTCTTCTATTGCTACCGTCAACCCTCTCGCTCTTACATCCATGTCTTCGTTGCTTGAAAGACAAAGGCGTGAACTCGATCTTCTGCTCCATTTACAGGTTACGTTGCTGCTTCTTACCGCAAATTTTCAATTACAAACTTTGGTTAATGTTTCGTTTGAGATATTTACCGAAATGAAAAATATTGCCTTTCAAATGACAGCATTTTTCTCGGGACGTCTTTCGACTTCTGGTTAACTGCAAAGTAGGGATTTGCCCAGTATCACTAGTTAGAAATTTTCAGAAAATTTTTCTGCTCGTTTATGGGTTTTGCCTCCAGTTTGAGATTCTTTATGAGTTATTACACTGTCGTCTCAATTCGGGGGTAAGAACATTTCAGTAATTTTTTTTTTTCCGCCGATTCAATTCCATTGGAAAAATATGATGATCTTCGGAATGAAACGGCTCTTTATGACAATTTTATAATTGTCATAAAGACAAACCTCTGAAAAGAGCAATTTTGGGGGGGGGGGGGGGTGTTCTTCAAAATGTATGAAACCTTATTTCCGCCATGCGTTAGATGGTATCATTAGTGCAAATTTTGATTCTTAAACCCCCCCATGAAAATTGAAAATTGAGTTGGGCAGTGGTGGAACAGGGAGAAAAACTGAGTCGAATGCTGCATCAACAAATGAGGCAAGAGATGGCGCTGATACTGAACAACTTTGAATCAAAAACAATGTTTCTAGTGAGAGAAAAAGAGGACGAACTGCAAAAGCTGAGAATGAAGGCAAAGATATTGGAGGACTACTTGAGAAAAACAGAGGTAGACACAGAGGCATGGCAGAGGATTGCTAAGGAAAAAGAGGAGACAGTGATATCTCTCTCTAACATGCTTGAGCAGGTCAAGGCAAATCTCTCTTTGGTTACCCAACCTAACCAAAACAACAGTACTGAAGATAACGATGCAGAGTCTGTATGCGACTGTGATTCACTAGGAAAAAACAGAGCAGAGGAGGAGAGAGAAAATGTGGAGATGATGAAATTTGGTTGCAAATGGTGTAATTCTGAGTACCCATGTGTTGTTTTCCTCCCTTGTAAGCACCTCTGCTGCTGTAAATCTTGTGATGGTTTGCTCGAGTTGTGCCCTGTTTGTCACTCTGTTAAGCAGGGTAGCATTGAGGTCTTCTTCTCTTAACATCAACAGGGGTTTTCTGTCCTTTTTTTTTTTTTTAATGCAGTGAATAGGGAGTAGGATTTTGTTCTTATTTGCTGTAGAAAAAATTGATGCCCCCAGATTTGTTTTACGTGTCTGTCTATAGGACGTTCTGCAGGGTTGAAACGGCTGCACGAAATGATGGTTTTGTGTAGAAAACTGAAAATTTGAAGTGATGGGGATGTAAAGCAAGAAAAAGGGTTTCTTGGTTACTGAGATCTTTTGGTTGATCTTAGTTTCTGTTTTTAGTATGAGTAGATGGTAGAAACGAGGAAAGACAGAGAATTTGTTTTTTCGGGGACGGGGGGAGGGGGGGGGGGCTGTTGTCTGAAAATGCCAACTCCGGACTGTTCCAAGCCGTAAACTCTGTAAACTGGCGGCACATTCGCAAAGGTTTGAAAGGGAAAGCACAGCAATTTTGTATTTTTTTTTGATCGGACAGAAGGAAAGCACAGCAATTACTGCCACTTAACTCTCTTTGCTGGTTCAAATGACAATTTTCCGATGACCGTCTTTCGTGCTCTCAGTTGTTATTTGTCTTCTTTTGGGCTACGTTGGAAAAGAAATCAAAACATTGCTTTTACAGTTTGCTTATGGAGAGAAATGACCAAAAACTTGACTTATGCTGATAATCTCCCTCATTCTCTTTCCTCTATTACCTAGTGATTTCTCCCTCTTTTTCCCCTTGTTTTCTTTCTTTCTCTTGCTCAACTTAGAAAAGGAAGAAAAACCTGATCTCCAATAATTTTTCTTCCCAATCAACCCTGTAAAACTTCCTTTCTTAGAAATTAACATGCTATGGGATGGGAATGGGGTTGACAAAAATTCAGGTATTTGTCGATTCAGGTTCGGACAAATCGGATATTTGGACAAAAATTTAACATCTGAACCCTGTCTGTATTATAAATCAGACATTCAGGTAGACCCGAATCCGGACCCGAATGTTCGATGTCCAAACTCGGTTGCCCGAACTTGTGATATGATTTCAGGACATTCTGACCAAAATTTTGTGTGATCGAACCCGAATCCAATTTTTGAATTTTCGAACCCAGTTGTTGGAAGTTGTTTTTATAAAATTTTTTAGAGAATTTGGACTAAAATTACACATAAATGTAGTTGTCCGATGTCAGAACCCAGTTGTCTGGTTGTCCGAATTTGTCCAAATCCAAAATGGTTCAAAAATTCGAACAACCTGAACCCGAATGCCCAAACCCAACGCAGATTTAAATTTGGACATGACCGATTATCCGAATTTTAAATTTGGACACAAATTTTGTAACTGTACTTGATTTTTTTCGGGTCAGACGAATTCGGATAATCGAATTTGACATATTTTTGCCAGATGAAACAGTAACAAAAAATCTGCGTCGGCAGACACAAACAAAGCCACCGGCGGGCAGAGTCAAAGAAGTTAGAATGCCCACGTCCCGAATAATCCCCAAATGTTGTTGTTTCATGTTGCCTTTTTCTTCTGTTTGCTCATGTTTTATTGTTCCAGATGCAGAATTTTACTCAAAAGCTTGTGCAAACAAGTAGCAAGGGGGAAGTAGAATAACTATTTTGGTTTCATCTTTAGATTTGGCTACAAATGTCGTTGCTACTTGTTTGCATCCACCTATTAGGTGGGAAGTTCAAGCAATCGTTACATCGCAGAAGGAAAAGCAAAGATAACAAACAAAATCTCATATAAATGTAAATCAAATTGAAAGCTGTAAATAAAATTGAATTTATGTTCTTCATCAATATATATTATTCATATAAATAAAAGTAATCTCATAATTAAAAGAATTATACGAGATTATTTGTTAGCAATTTATACTTGGTGATGTTAAAATAAGCATGAGATGCTTGGCCTACCATCATGTGGATAACATAGCACATCAGACAACCAAGGAAGAATATGTGCAATTTAAGTTAACAAGCATAACCTATTAACTAGGGCAATAAGTAAGCATAAATTACTAACTAAACCAAAGTAGTCACTCTAAGCCAGCAAGCGTATGTTCTCACCATGGCGTATATCATAATTTGTTATCCTAAAAATATACCTAGGTTAACCTAGGTAACTCTCTACATGCTTCAGGGTTAACATTAAAAATAATTAACAATAAAAATCTTGTTATATGTGTGTGTGTTTGTGTCATAATTTGTTATCCTAAAAATATATTGTAACGCCCCAACTTAATCACCTTCTAAATACCTTTATTAATAAGCATTATACGTCAGCATAATGCACTATCGAGTTAGAACATTACCGTTGTTCCATAAGGGCAAAGTTGTAGAAAAAGATATAGAATCGACTAGATAAGTAACATCTACCAGTTACTATAATTGTACCAAATAAGGTCTAAGATTGTTATTAAATATTTCAAAGTAGGCATCACACCATTATTTAATCATGTCCATAAGGAATTTGCATTTCACTAAGGCTACACACATGCTCAAAATATAAGTCGTTTTTCAAGCCCTCAAAATGACTAATTTGGGTAGAGGATTGGCAACCACTACCCTGGCACTTTTCCTGGACCTTGAACCTCTCCAGGTTCCTACTTCAGAACCTGCTTCACTTTAAATTGCTTCTCATTCCCTGAAACATTTTGGAAAACAGAAACAGTGGGAAAATGAGCTATAGCTCAATACGTTACCTTTGTACAGTTAATACCTATTTGTAAGGAGTTAGTGAGAGCTCACGCAATTTTAAAAGTATGCTTGTTAAACGTCTTTTGAGGAATAATGCATTTAACATTGAATATGAAATTAATTGCTTCTCGGCTTGGATGGGACCCAAACATATGAACCGTGGTCATGGCATCAATGCACAATGAACTATGAATTTCCCGTTTAACGGGAAGTGCTCGGACTGTGAATTCTGCTAGCAGAAACTATGAACATTGAACATTGAACATTACATTCAACGAACAACAATGAAATGAGTCCTTAAGGTTCTAGAAGCCGAATAAAACTTGTTAACATTAATAAATGTAAATTTGAAGCATCTTTAAAGGATACAAGTAGTAACATACCTTTGGCATTTGTTTATAATCTTCTCTTTTTTGTTCCTCCTTTGAAGTGTCTTTCTTCGAAATATACTCACTAGCGCTCTATATTAATTAAGAGAATTACTGCTTGTGAGTCTTAAATCATTCTGGTCATACTCCTAGGTTTCTCATTTAAAAGCCAAAGCACCATACACTCTATATTACCATAGTTCGCTAACTCAACACTCTTAGCTAGTGGGATTTTCTTTTGAGATGAGATCTTAATCCAACCTCTTTTTGCTCTTAAAAAAAGCATCATTTAACTCCAATATTCCGAGCATAGCTCACATACTTATTTCTTTAAACATTTCCATTAGACTTTTTTATGGCTATAATTGACTCATTAAAACCATAATTGGATAAACTTAGTGTTCAGTATCTAAATAATCTACCCATAAATCTAGTTGCACAAATGGCACCCTAATTTACTAAACACTAATCACATAGTCCTTATAACTACTTTAATTTTATTCCCACTTTCAACTATATCACATAACCCCTTTATTTAGCGACAAACCATTAACAATAATTTATATTTACATTACTTGACCATACTGTGGCTTTGCTTGAGCGATTAAACATCATATAAATTGTTGTTCTCTTATACACATTTCTTCCAAAAAAATTCTTGCAATCATACCTTCCCACCCATATTATGACTATTGCTAACTACTTGTCAATTCTTCCCTTACATGAATTCATTCCATTCACCTCCAACAATCACATAATCAAAATGCAAAAATTTATCCCAACATTCACATAAATGGCCATTGACGTATGAGGCTGAATATAATGGAAGGGTAAAATTTAATTACCTTCTAGCTGACTAGAGGCGGAGATGGTGTAACCAAGGGGTGTGAAGAGGAAGAGACCGTGAGATTGAGCTGAACCGGCGGCTTGGGGTGGCAGTGAAATTAGGCGGCGATGGTCAACGACGGCTAACAGTTAGAGGGTGTCACGTGTGGGAGAGGGAAAATGGAGGGTTGACTCTCTTGGATGGTGTATTTCAAAAAACCATATGCCATTTAAATAGCCACCGCCCCCTAGATTAGTAAGACTCTTGTTTTTTTTTTTATAATTACTTTGTCACATCAAAATTAATGCAAGCTTATACATTTATCATATCAAAATTAATGCAAGGTTATCCATTTTTCCTATCAAAATTAATGCAAGCTTATCCATTTGTCATATCACAATTAATGTGAGCTTATCTCAAATTTATTTTCCTCTTACACATGGCCAAAACTGGCCATCCATTTGACCGGTAGTAATTCGATAGTTGTCTTTCTTTTCTCAGCGATTAAGACATTATCATGCCTTGGTAAATTCCCAACCTTGCTCGGGTACAAACTTGCATTTGTAGGAAATTATATACTTCTACATAATTATCCGAGATTTTATAAACTTGGAAGAAATTCCGCAATATCAACAACAACAACAACACCTCCCAGTGTGGGTCCCACTTTCGCGGGGTATGGGGAGATCCAATTGTAGGCAACCTTACCTCTACCGGTATTCCTAACCATAGAGAGGTTGATTCCAGAAGACCCACGAAAAGGTTTTGAGAAAAAGTTTAATAGAGGCAAGCGCTTGCAAAGCATACGAAGATGACAAAACATTGTCAAATAAGCTGAAACTGAAAGAAAGCTGAAAGAACGTACCTCAACATTCCACATTAAGCATCTGCCGTCACTAAAAAACAGGCACAACCTGCATACGAACACAACAGACCCCTATCAGCACTTGCGAACAACTACAGAGACGCTACTCAGCCATCTAAGATTCTAATCTTATCCCGCCACAGCCTCCTATCCTGAGCCAGATCCTCCGACAGACCCACTACTATCAAGTCCTCTCTAATCACCTCGTCTAAACTCTTCTTCGGTCTACCCCTTCCTCTCTTACCATCTGGAAGGTCGATCAACTCACACCTCCTCACTGGTGCAGCCGTACTTCTCCTTTTGACGTGGCCGAACCATCGGAGTCGTGATTCCCTCATCTTTTCTTCTATGGGGGCCACTTTAGCTAAGTCCCTGATTACCCTATTCCTAACTCTATCAATCCTCGTGAAACCACACATCCACCTGACCATCCTCATCTCAGCTACCATCAACCTCTGGGCCTGCGTCTTTTTTAGAGGCCAACACTCCGATCCATATAGGACAGCCGGTCTGACTATCATCCGATAGACTTTGCCTTTCAAACCTAAGGGCACCCTCTTATCACACAGCACCCCTGAGGCAGCCTTCCATTTTTGCCAGCCCACTCTTATGCGCTGGTTAATATCCTCATCAATGTCTCCGTTTTGCTGGATGATCGAGCCAAGGTGCTTAAACTTATCCACCTTAGGTAATGGTCTCCCATCCAGGGTGACTTCTCCCCCCTCTTCTATCCTTCCGCTGAAACAACAATGCAGGTATTCCGTTTTCGATCTACTTAATCTAAAACCTCTCGCTTCCAACGTAAGCCGCCAGCTCTCCAACTTTTCATTCACCCCCTGCCTGGTCTCATCGATAAGGACAATGTCATCTGCAAAAAGAATACACCAAGGGACCTCATCTTGAACCCCTCTCGTGAGTTCATCTAAGATTAAGGTGAAAAGGAACGGGCTTAGGGCTGAGCATTGCTTTTTTTAACAATAGAAAAATGCATGGCTCACTGCTCTAATTAATCATAACCATATAACTAATGCAAGAATTAAAACTAATGAAACATAATTAAGTGATAGGGTACTACATCTACCTAGGTTAACCTAGGTAACTCTCTGCATGTTTCAGGGTTAACATCAAAAATAATTAACAATAAAAATCTTGTTTTGTGTGTGTGTGTGTGTGTGGCGTATATCATAATTTGTTATCCTAAAAATATACCTAGGTTAACCTAAGTAACTCTCTACATTTTTCAGGATTAACATTAAAAATAATTAACAATAAAAATCATTTTTTGTGTGTGTGTACGCACGCGGGTGCGTACGTGTGTGTGTGTTAGAAACCCTTATGCCACACATTTCCTTGGCCTACTTTCTAATTTTACCCAACATAAGAAAAAAATAATAAAACTGAAATAAAATTCTAAACCCAGCCTCCCTCGTGTGCGCGATAGATGACAACCCTGTACCCTTAAAGCATTCGCAATGGAGTTCCATTTTGTGGAATTCCAGCATGCCATGTCAGCATTAGTTCCACAGTTTTGGAACTTGCATTCCTTCATTTTCCTACCAAATGGAACTCATTTCAGCACAAATGATTTAATATTTGTTAGTGGAGCCCACCACTTTATGTTAGACAATTTGTTTTTGCATATTGGGTCTTGTATAAGTTGAAAATGAATTTTATTTTCCGGGTGAGAAAAAATGTAATTTATGTTTCCAAAGAATGTATTAATTTATTTTATAGTATATAAAAATTTAAGAGTTAAGTTTTATCGGTTGAACGATTGAAAGTATATGGAATAGAACGTATTATACAATTAATACAAATGCAAATATGAGGATTGACATTGAAGAAAATTACAAAGAAGATAATTTTATTGACAAATTTGGAACCAAATTATTGAATTTATAGAACCAAAAAACCACAAAAATAAATAAATAAATGGCATATAGCCGTTGGGCGGCAAAATCCATACCCAATGGTCACAAAATTCAGCCCAAACCAAGCACACCGTCACTGTTCACGATTTTTCCTTTTTTTTTCGCTCCCCACCAAAACGCAGCGTCGCCCGTTCACAGGGAGGCCGAAACGTCGCGTTTTGAGCAGGAAAACGCCAAAAAAAATGGGCACGCGGGGCGACACGCCAGGCCGGTCTGACACGCGTGTCGGTGCCCTATGTGCCTTGCTGCTACGTGTCCCGAGACACGCATGTGACACGCGGGCCCCACGCACGCTTCGCGTATCACCTATTGCTAGTGCTCTTAATCCTTCTCTCTTCTCTCTCACTGCAGAAACCTGATACATGCCTTGATCTCCTTCTCTCTCCTTGAACTGGCACACACAACCATCTTCACCTTCACCTTCACCATAACCTCCATCCTCGCATCCACCATCGTCTCCTGCACTCATCACCACCGAATCCCTTGCTCAACAACAGCACAACATACATCTCCGTCATCCACGCCATTCTCAAATCGAATGAACATGGTGGATTCCAATGAGTATAAATCAAGCAAGCTGCGGTGAGGTATGGAGGTATCTAGGTTCTGCTTTAGAGTTTTGAATTCGTAGTTTAGTTTTGGTTCAATTTTAGTAATTTAGGGTTTCAATTTCTCAATTTCATTTTTGTTTTTCCTCATTAGTTTTAGCTGTTCTTGTTTCAATTCACGGGTCAGAATTACCGATCATTATAATCTGATACAAGATCTTTAAGTTCTGAGTTGAATGTTAGAGGTTCTCCATCTGGGTCATCTGATTTTATTGTTCTATTTTTGGGGATTCTAGTTCAGCACCATTACTGGAGCTCGACTCCATCTCGTTCATCTTCACGTTATTTTGTTTGGTTGTTAACTCATTCTCTATTGTTTTTAGTTAGTTCGATTTCTTGTTTCGATTTTTACCTTGCTTTTGGTTTCGTTCCCCTTCCCTTGTTGCTCTGTTTCGCTTCAAGTATTAGTCGGCTATGCGTTTTCAGTCTCTCAATTTCTGTTTTGATTGATGCACAATTGGTTGATGGAAATTGATTGATCTGAAATTGATTATGTTTTCTGGGTTGTGTTTGTATTTTGATTGTTGTTTAAGTGAATCTAGGCTGAGTTGATTTCTCAGTTTTTAACCCTGTTTTAGCCCTAATTTTGCCGTTCCCCTATTTGTTTTCTCTACTCTACAATGAGCCGGTTCTGTGTTTGGGTTTTAAGTGAATTTCGGCTGAGTTCCATGGGTAAGGAAGCTAAACTAGCCTTCATTTCCTCTTTCTCTATTTCTTGTGTTTTTCTCTGAAGGTTCTCAATTGTTTTACTTATTTGTTTGTTTTTAGTTTTTGTATCTTTCAATATGGTAGTGTTAGGGATGGAGTTGCTCTTTATATGGATTGTTATCTTAATTTGCGTTGCTGACTTCTTATTTTTTTTTCTTCCTATTTGATATTCTAATAGTTTTACTGGATTTGGTATTAGCTTATGCTCTTAGATTCATGGAAGGCAGAGGTAGTAAAATTTTAGGTTGATTCATTGTCTTTAATTCATTGATTTCATTTTAGTAATCGCTTATATGTGGTTATATGAACTAATAGTTGCTAAGCTTTTATAAATAGTTTAGATAATTTGATTAACTTGAAAAAGTGGATAGTTACTTTGATTTAAGATTTAGTGACCTCAATCTTATCCTTATCTTTGAGGAGACGACCCTTAAGTACTACAGTGAAAGTTGTACACTTACTACTTATAAAATTTACTTTGAAAATCTTGTACATAAAACAAAAAGAAAAATAAGCGAGTGCCCAGTACATCTACCCTACATATTAAAAATAGAACTTTAAAAATCTGATGAGTGCATGAATTTCAATTCATTTTATTTTGAAATACGAGGGGTAGAAAAAATGGTTAAAATTGTTGATGAATTTATTATTATCTGATTCAGCTCTTATTATTGATAATTACGATCATGGAATTTTTCTCCCTTCATATGCACATACCCAAACTGATCGGAAAGTTTGGCTAGTCGAAGTTAGTTGACACTGGCTAGGTTTTAGAATGTGATTATTTTGACATCAATATTTGCATGAATTTTGGGTAGACTCATAGTTATTATGTGGCAAAGCGTTGTAAAATATTGTCATATTAAAAGTTGTCTTGAATAGTTATTTCGATTACAAATGGTGCATCTCTATAAGGTTATAGACAATAAACGTACCTTGTAAGATGCTCTCCCTTAACTAATAAATTTTACCTTGGTTTGAGCAATGGTTGGAGAGACACCTAACTTCTGTCCAAAGAGGACCATTTAATTGTAAAAAGGCCCTAGCTTAATAATACATGGAATTTTGACTATTAAGTTATTTAATTCCTTGCTTCTGACAAATCTAAATATAACTTAGTTGCTTATGCACACCTCCCTTAATGGTTCCAGATTATAGACATCCAAGTGTTAATGCATTTATTAGTGGTATTAATACTATTATCGGGGTATTTGATTTTCACGACACAAATTCAAGAGAAAGACTAACCAAATATATAAACATGTTTATAATCATCTATTACTCTAGCCCCTGTAGTGTGTCCTCCTTCCTACAATAATAAGAACTCCTGCCACTCACTTTCTTTGGTCAATCGCAAACCTTCAAGGGTTTGGAAATTATTAGTCGTGATGTTATAAACTAATGGAATTTAGAAGATTTCTGAGTTGTACTCAATTTCTAGTATTTATGCACTACAAAGAAAATAATCCCATCCATATTATCACACTCTTCCCAAGAACTAAACGAGTTTTTAAACTCTTCTTGTATGCAACTTTTACTTCTTGCTACAACTTTAAGTTCCTCACACCTCTCTTAATCAGGCTTTTTTACTATATTAGTGACACTAGAAGATTTCCCTGTTATCGATAGTCTCGCCAGTTTTACTAGTTGATCTAATACATATTCACTTTCATCACACCACCGATGCTCTTAATTTAATCAAACAGACTATGTTCACCAATTTATAACATTCTTTGAAAAAGTAATTTCCCTCCATCAACTACCAAGAGCCCCTTTTTCGTCTTCATACCCACAACTTACCTTATCCACAAGTAGTAGGTAGAAAGTCCTGACCATTACAGCGTATTCTCTACTTTCGAATTCTCAACTTTATCGCTCAAAACCTAGCCACATTCATCCAGAGCAATTTCAAGAACCTTGAATAATAGAGCATCGATGACAACATTCTCAACAAAGAAACTTATAAAAATTAAGTTGAAACAAGAGCTCCATCACTAGGTCACCCACATTGTGCAATATCAAGAAACCTTCAAAAACATGATCGACCACCATGATTCACTCGCATTTACTGTCCTAAAGGTCACCCAAATTGCAATATCAAGAAACCTTGAATAATAGAGCAATGGATCAAGGAGAAGGAAGGATGGAGAGGCCAAGGAAGATGGCCGATGGATGGGTGGCGACATCTAGCATGCTAGCAACAGCGAGGGCCGACAACGGCACACGAATTCACAACGGCCCACGGTTGGGGGGGGGGGGGGGGGTGGAGGTGCTGAGAAGAAAACAGGGGAGGAGTATTTCTGTTGTGGGTTTTTGATTTTTGGGTGAGGAGAGAGAAATTGTTGGAAGCTGCCAAGCTGGGTGGTTTTATTACTATAAAGGCTAGTAGTCTTTCTCTTGTTTGTTTGTTTGTCAGTAATTGTTTTATTCTATACCAAAAGAGAAAGAGCATATTTATCATATTTAATTACTTAAATCAGCCCAACAAACTAACAAATGATACTGGGCTAATTTCCTACTCTAATTTGCACCTGCACCCTTAAATATAATTATGGCCTAGGAGCCATGACTTAGATTAAATGAAATTCTTGTCTTACTGATCTGAATTCAAAGCAATAATATGGTTGTGCTAGTCCTCATTCCTCTATTATTTACGCATTTTGGGAGATATGAGGATGATAAGGCTTAATAATAGTAATCATTGTCACTAGACTTAATCATTTGATGTCTAAAGAATGGGATGTTAGAAATTTTTATGGTAGGTCTCTAACTTCGCTTGACCCCTACAAAATAAAGGTTAGTAATTACATAATTGAAGTACGTGTGCTCAATTTATTTATTTATTTATTATTTTCATCATCATCATCAAGTCTTTGTTGCATTAATCATATAGTTTAGGTTGGCTATTACAATTATGAAGCACATTTTAGTCTTTATTTGAAATGTTATCATAAACTTTAGACTCAATGACAAACACATCCTAACTAGTTGAACAGTTCTTGGTTTGGTCAGTGACTCATATTCACAAGTGTTATAATTTGGGAATTGTTCTAAAAGTAAGTTGCTGAGCCACCACTCAAACTTTGCTAGGACACTTTTTTTGTGAACTAAATTCAATCCCTTTGGCAAATATATATGTTCATTCTGCTGAATTTGGGCATGTATTTAGGTGATCTTGAACATTCGATTTCGTGAGCTCATGAATTAATTCTTGTGAATTCACTATGGTGAACTTGTGCATTCATTTTAGTGAACTCGTATATTCATGTGGGTGAGTTTGGGTTTGTTCTTTGCTCAACTTATATGTATGTTCGTTATGGTGAACTGTTATGTGTTGGCAAAGGTGGGTATATCTCTTATATATTAGTTATCTAAGTTTCATCTTTAGTAAAATTATCCTCATACATCCCCTCTTAGCTCTTGTATCTCTCGTTTGTTTGTTATTTAATTTTGAAATTTGGTGGTCAAGACTACTATTTCGCATTTTTTAGGATTTAGCTAAGAGCTTACATCTTTTTACATCTTCTTACATCTTCTTACATCTCCTTACATCTTCTTACATCTTCTTACATCTCCTTACATCTCCTTACATCTCCTTACATCTTCATTTTATTTATTTTGTATTTTTTTTGTATTTTTTTTGTATTTTTGTATTTTTGTATTTTATTTTATTTTATTTTTCATTTTTCATTTTTTATTTTTTAGTTTTTAATTTTTTTAATTTTTTTTAATTTTAAAATTTTTAAACTTTTATTTTGTAATTTTGTAGTTTTGTAATTTTGTAGTTTTTTTGTTTATTCTTTTACTTTTTATTTTTATTTTTTTTTAGTTTTTAATTTTTAATTTTTTAATTTTGTATTTTATATTTTATATTTTTTAATTTTTTAAATTTTAATTTTACTTTTTAAAATTTTTAAAATTTTTCAAAATTTTTAGTTTTATTTTTTATTTTTCATTTTTCATTTTTTATGTTTTTATTTTTTATTAAAAAATTAAAAAATTAAAATTAAAATTTAATACTAAAAATTAAAAAATTAAAAATTAAAAAGTTACGAATTAAAAATTTTAAAAATAAAAAACAAGAAATAAAATTAAAAATTAAAAATTACAAAATTATAAAATACAAAATTAAAAAATAAAAAAAAAATAAAAAAAAATAAAAATTTAAAATTTTAAAAATGAAAATAAAAAATGAAAAAAATAAAAATAATAAAAATAAAGAAATAAAAAATAAAACAATAAAATAACAAAAATTACAAAATTACAAAATTACAAAAAATACAAGAAATAAAAAAAGTAAATAATAATAATAATAATAATAATAATAATAATAATAATAATAATAACAAAATAAAAATACAAAATACGGCTTCTTAAGTATATTATTTTAATATTATTATTTTTCATCTAAAACAAATTATACTATACAACTCTTTTACAATTCAACAGCTTCTTATATCTATCCTTACAGCTTCTTACAGCTCCTTACAACTTCTTACAGCTCCTTACAGCTTCTTACATCTTCTTACAGCTTCTTACATCTCCTTGCATCTTCTTACATCTTCTTACAGCTCCTTACATCTCCTTACAGCTTCTTACATCTCCTTACAGCTTCTTACATCTCCTTGTATCTATCTATCTATCTAAAACGCGAAATAGAACAGGCCCTAAGTGCTTTTTTTCTACCTTTCTCTCTCTTTTTCATATTTTATTCTTGTTTCTTTTATTTGAGCATGTTAGTTTAGATTATGTTTAGCTTGAATGTTTAGTTTTTATTGTGATTATGTGTTTAGTAGTTGTTTTAATCTAAGTTAGATTGGGTTTATTTCACTTTTTCATGCTTGGTTAGTTTAGTTCTTAGCTTAGTTTATTTTTGGTTTAATTGTATTTTGTGATGATTAATAGTTTGTTTTTGTTGGCCTAGATTGTGATTAGCCTCTTGATGGCTAATTGGTCTTGGATTAGATCTAATCGCACCCAATTTATACTGTCAACTTAGAGTTTTCTCTCACGCCCACCAAGTGTTCGATGAAATGCCTGAGAGAGTTTTCATTTGTGTTTTGGGGTAATTTACTTATGCTGAAAGGTGAGGTCGATTGTTTAGTATGGGTGGAGAGGATAGCTATTGTTTGGACATGAAAAATCCAAATTCTACTGAGATCTAGGGTTGCTACTCTTGTAATTTAATTGGGCCAACCTTATGAAAATAGGTGGTTGGAGCAATTAAACTAGTGTTCGACCCTTGAAAGAGAGCTTGGGCGAGCTTTTATGGTATAATTGATCATCTTTGAATGTTAGCATAACATGGGAAGGTAGACTTTGACCCAATTAGTTGGTTAATCTTGGGTTTAACTATAATCAAGGTCATTTCTATTTGCCTCAGTACCTTAGTTCCTTTTCCTTTCATTCCTTTTCATTTAGCCTGAATTGAAACACTTGAGCTGAGCTCCGGTACTTAAAAGCCAACTCCTAATGGACGACACTCTAAGTACTCAGCAATAAACCTTGCACTTGAAGTTATAAATATTAAAACTTAAATACTTCCTATCAAGTGTTCATTCCGGTGAATTTGGGCATGCATTTGGGTGAACTTGTGCATTCGATTTCATGAACTTATGAATTAATTCATGTGAATTCATTATGGTGAGCTTGTGCATTCATTTTGGTGAACTCGTATATTCATGTGGGTGAGTTTGGGTATGTTCTTTGCCGAACATATATGTATGTTCGTTATCGTGAACTTTCTGTGTTGGCAAAGTTGGGTATAACTATCATATATTAGTTATCTATGTTTCATCCTTACTAACATTATCCTCATACATCCCTTCATGGCTCTTGTATCTCTTATTTGTTTGTTATTTAATTTTAAAATTTGGTGGTCAATTTTTGTTTTGTAAACTAAATTCAATCCCTTTGGCAAATATATATGTTCATTCTGGTGAATTTGGGCATGTATTTGGGTCAATTAGTGCATTTGATTTTGCGAACTTATGAATTATTTCCTATAAATTCATTCTAGTGAACTTGTGCATTTATCTTGGTGAACTTGTATATTCATGTGGATGAGTTTGGGAATGTTCTTTGCTGAACTTATTTGTATGTTCGTTATGGTGAACTTTTATGTGTTGACAAAGTTGGTTATATCTCTCATACATTACTTATCTATGTTTAATCTTTAGTAAAATTATCCTCATACATCTCCTCTTGGATCTTGTATCTATCATTTGTTGCTTATTTAATTTTGAAATTTGGTTGTCAATTTTTCAGTTATCCATTGTTCTCGTTTTGCTATCTCATTGCTCATCCAAGGGAGTTGTTGATCACATGTGTGACCTTTAAGACAAACACTATCAAATTATTAAAAAAGAATTTTAAAAGCATAGATGGAAAGCTATTATTTGCTCTCTCATTGCTTATCCAACGGTGTTGATCACCTGTCACTCTTTTGATTTACTATTTCATCTAACCTTTCAAATATGTACCCCTCCTTTTTTGTTGCATTCCCTTCGCATGGACGGCTGGTGCCTAGGGCAGTGTGCTTCCTTGGTATAAGTATTCTTTAGGTTTGACAATGCCAATGGACTCTTTGGGAGTACATACAAACATTTTAAAAAATTTTACGCACGATATAAGTGTTCTTTTATCGAACAGTTATAGTCTTGGCGATTATGACCTATCAAACAAGTACCGCTTCCCTTGATCCCTTCTATACAAATCCTTTGTGTGCAATCATGTGTTTGAAATTCTGATGAGTCAGGTCATTCACTATACTTTCACCACAACACTCTGGTTTGTTCTTCGGGTGTTCTTCTTTGAAACTTCGTTCGATTCTGCATTGGCAAAGTTGGAAAGTACTATTCAATAGTACTCTTATTGTCAGGTAAAAGTACGCCTCTTACAATCTCAATTTTTCTGGGTTTATCTGTCCTTCGATCACGGTCTGTTCTTGTATGCGAAAGTAGGCATTTTGTCGAACACCTCATGTGCATGTTAAAGTCATCATCATTTCGCGCTCATCATCTAATTATAATCGTTGCCCACCATTGACGAACTTCTCTAGGAGAACCGTAGTACGTTCTTGAAGTGAACCCCTCTTTTTAGTAATTAAAATTGTTATCAGAATCAGGAGATTTTCTTCTGCTCTGCAGATTGAACAAGAGTTCTCTTTGTTCCTCATTTTTTAATTTAATGAATGTTTGTGTTATTTTTTCGTTTGAATTTGTTAATTTGAATTATTATTATTTAATTTGAATTTGTTACTTCTAGTATTTTCGTTTCGGTCAGTTGTAGCATTAGATTTTGTTCACTTTTATCTTGTATCTGAGCATGTTTCCTAGTAGGCCTGCTGTTTTTATTGCTTTTCGGGTGGTTGGAGGGTAGCTGACCATCTGTTTCGAGTGGCTTTTAGTTGGTAGCTTTTTAGGGTGTTCATTGGCCTCGTAGACGTAGGCGTCTGTGGCGGGCCATGTAGCTGTTTCAGCCTGTCCTCTGGGGAGTTCTGGGGTTAGGAGGGGGTCAGGGTTACGGAGGGTACGCCTAGCATCCTGGAACATTGGGATCCTCACGGGTAAGTCGATAGAATTAGTTAAGTCTCTGCATAGGCGTGAGGTTAGTATAGCGTGTGTCCAGGAGAGGAAGTGGGTTGGGGCGAGAGCTAGAGAGTTTGATGGGTACAAGCTTTGGTACTCGGGGTCAGCCAAGGCGAAGAATGGAGTTGGCATCCTAGTCGTGAAGGATTTGGCGGAACAGGTGGTCGAGGTGAGGCGTAAGAGCGACCGGATTATGGCCATTAAGGTTCTGGTGGGCTCAGTTTTCGTGAACGTGGTGAGCGCATATGCGCCCCAGGTAGGCCTGCCGGAAGAAACTAAGAAGCTCTTCTGGGAGGACCTAGATGAGGTCACCCAGGAGGTACCTCAGAGTGAGAAACTGTTCATAGGAGGAGACTTTAACGGCCATATCGGCGCGGAGGCAGGAGGATACGTTGGGGTCCACGGGGGCCTCGGTTTTGGAGAGAGGAATGCGGGAGGGGTCTCTGTGCTGAACTTTGCGGAGGCTTTTGATTTGTTGGTGGTCAACTCATACTTCAAGAAGAAGGAGGAACACCTGGTGACCTTTAAGAGCACTTTTTGCAAGACCCAGATTGACTACTTCCTAACAAGGAAGGAGACTCGGAGAGCGTGTAAGGATTGCAAAGTGATTCCCAGCGAGTTGTTGGGAACTCAACACAGGTTGCTGGTTTTAGATGCAGAGTTCAAGTATACAAAGAGGTCGAATAGGAGAAAAGAAGAACCCAGAATTAAGTGGTGGACCCTCACAAAGGAGAAGGTAGGGTTAATAGCAGAGAGTCTAGCTGAGGAGAGAGTTTGGAGGAGGACAGAAGACGCCGACTCGATGTGGGACGCTGTGGCGGATTGCATCCGAAGGTCGGCTAAGGAAACTTTAGGTCTTTCCAGAGGAGGCGACAACAGGATGGAGGGCGCCTGGTGGTGGAACGAAGAGGTAAAGGAGAAAGTCAACGCCAAAAAAGAGGCTTATGCGGAGTTCATCAGCAGCGGTTCGGAGGACGAGAGGGCACATAAGGAGATCGGATACAAGGTGGCCAAGAAGGTAGCCAGAAGGGCGGTGGCAGTAGCAAAGAGTCAGGCGTTTGATAGACTGTACCATAAATTGGGGACGAAAGAAGGGGAGAAGGAGGTTTTTAAACTGGCTAGGGCGAGGGAGAGAAAGACTAGGGATTTGGGAGTGGTAAGGTGTATCAAGGACGAAGAGGGCAATGTGTTGACCGAAGATGCTGAAATTAAGGAGAGATGGCAGAGGTTCTTTGCTAAACTCCTCAATGGGGAAGGGGGGGGGATTCGACGGTAGTAGGAGCGGAGAGTGTAGTGATCAGCGTGCGTGCGACATGATAACGAAGGATGAGATTAAGGAGACCTTGAAGAAGATGGGGAAGGGAAAGGCAGTGGGTCCGAACCAGATACCAGTGGAAGTTTGGAAGTTTATGGGGGAAGTGGGACTAGAGTGGCTCACGGAGCTTTTCAATGTTATTTTCAGGACCGCCAAGATGCCTAGAGAGTGGAGGGCCAGTACAGTCATCCCACTGTACAAAAACAAAGGGGATATCCAAGATTGTAATAATTTTAGGGGCATCAAGCTGCTCAGCCACACTATGAAGCTGTGGGAGAGGGTGATTGAGAGAAGGCTGCGAGAAGAAGTAGAGATTTCAGAAAACCAATTTGGTTTCATGCCAGACAGGGCAGCCATTGAGGCAATATACCTCCTGAGAGGGCTCATGGGCTTGTTCAGGGATAGAAAGATGGATCTCCATATGGTGTTTATTGACTTGGAAAAAGCGTATGATAGAGTGCCAAGGGAGGTATTATAGAGTTGTTTGGAAAAGAAAAGGGTGTTGCCCGCGTACATTCGGGTTATCAAGGATATGTACGAGGGAGGGCGGACGAGGGTTAGGACTCCGGGAGGGGTCTCCAATGACTTTGCTGTTAATATGGGCCTGCATCAAGGCTCCACTTTAAGCCCATTCCTTTTCACATTAGTTTTGGACGAACTCACTAGAGGAATCCAGGACGAGGTGCCTTGGTGCATGCTATTTGCAGATGACATCGTCTTTATCGATGTGACCAGGCAGGGGGTGAATGATAGGTTGGAGAGCTGGAGGCATACTCTTGAGGTTAGGGACTTTCGGCTGAGTAGATCGAAATCGGAATACCTTCACTGCTGTTTCAGCGGAAGGATAGAAGAGGGGGGAGAAATCGTTCTAGATGGGAGGGCAATACCGAAGGTCGCCAAATTCAAGTACTTGGGCTCGATCATCCATCAGAATGGGGACATTGACGAGGATATTAGCCAGTGGATTAGAGTGGGCTGGAAAAAGTGGAAGTCAGCATCAGGGGTGCTGTGTGACAAAAGAGTGCCCATGGGTCTGAAAGGCAAAGTCTACCGGATGGTAGTTAGACTGGCTGTTCTCTATGGATCGGAATGTTGGCCTCTAAAAAAGGCGCAGGTCCAAAGGTTGATGGTAGCTGAGATGAGGATGGTCATGTGGATGTGTGGTGTTACGAGATTGGATAGGATCTCGAATGAGGTTATTAGGGGCTTAGCTGGAGTGGCCCCCATAGAGGAGAAGATGAGGGAAACGAGGCTCAGATGGTTCAGCCACGTGAAGAGGAGAAGCGTGGCAGCCCCGGTGCGAAGGTGCGAGAGTATCAACCCCGGCGGTAAGAGAGGGAGGGGTAGACCGAAGAAGTACCTAGAAGAGGTGGCTAGGGAGGACCTGAGGGTTGTCGGTCTCACGGAGGACATGGCTCAGGATAGGAGTTTGTGGCGGGACAGGATTAGGGTCCTTGATTGTAGGGGACCGGCTCCGTAGGGGGCAGTACCGTTGGCGGTGTGGGGTTAGGTGGGGTGGGTAGGGTTTTGGTTTGCTTGTCTGCAGGTTGTGCTTTATCGGGATGTCACGGCACCAAGCGCCCCTGGTTGTTGAGGTATGTCTCCGCTCTCTATCTTAAGCTTTCTAAGCTTTCTCCCCTTTCCCTTTTCTCGTACGGCAGTCGTTGGTTTGACAATCGTTTTTCTCTTCAAACCTTTTCTCAAAACTGATTTTGTGGGTCTTATGGAATCAACCTCTCTATGGGTAGAAATACCGGTAGAGGTAAGGTTGCCTACAGCTGGATCTCCCCAGACCCCGCGAAAGCGGGACCCGCATTGGGAGTTTGTTGCATGTGTTTGAAATTCCATATGCCTACTTTGGGATTTGTGCTGAAAACTTATCACCTTTTTTTAATTGCCCAAGCCAAAGGGTGAAACAGTAATTCTAAAGGAAGGCATCTTGCATTTCTCAGTGAGCCCTAGTTATGTCCTCAGATTCATGTTGTCATCAATGCATCCATTATGATCAATGCCACACTTGATGCTTGTTGTCTAAAAAAATTTGTTATCTATGCTGTACAATTACTCATTTTTCTCGAAAAGTTTTTGGTATTAGGCCTAATTGAGATGCATTTTGTTCTTGTACATAAGATAGTTTTAAATCTGTAGTTTGTGATTTTTTTTCCTTTTCTTCCATTACATGGTGAATACAAGAAGAATGTTCTTATTGGTGTTGTTTGAATCTTAGTAACTTTTATGTTAGGGAACATTTTAAGTCGTACATGAATTCTTCTGGTACCCTTCCCTCTAGTTTCCAAGAAATGTCGTTTGACCTACTAGGAAATACAACAAATTAAAGGTGAATAAGCTTGCTACATTTCTACTTCTTATTAATCATTGTATTGTTCGATAAGCTTCCTTTTAATAGTGTTAAATAATCTAACAATTGAGGAGGCTAATATGTAAGGTAGGTGTTTTTTAAAGCAACAATTTCCTATTTGCATTGTTAAATACCCTGTTTGATTTCTTGTTTGGTATGTTGGAACAGGTAGATCATCTAGGAGACTTCTTTTTGGCAGGTGCATGTCTTTTTGACAATATAGATGCTTTATTACTAGTACAAAAGTATGTACAAGACTCTAGTATAAGGCCTTCATAGAAAATGTATTTCCATATATGTTTATAAATTTGTAACATGCTCCTATTACATATTTTTAATTACTATATGGTGAACGCTATACTGGCAATTTTTTGCATCAATGTTGAGTAAGGGAAGCACGTAAATAGGGGAAAAAACTTAACTTATCAACCTATATAGTAGGCATCTCAGACGTAGAAGAGACATGGTACTCATAACTGTTTTGCTGCATTGTCTTTCCTATATTATTTAGCAAAATTATGAATGTGTAACTTGAAGATATTAACAATCATACTACTACTAGACCTTCAAAAACAAAATGCCTAAATTTTCACTAAGAGTGAGTGCTAACTTTATCATGAATGAGATGGAAACTTAATTATTATTAGACATGTACGTATAGGAATTGTGAACGATTGAAATAAATCATATGACTAATCCGGAAGAATACGTACCATAGTATCTGCTATAGATAATCTGGATCTGGCATATGAATTATCATGATTGTGATCCTTGGAAAACCTCTTCATCTCACTCAAGCTTTCTCATCGTAAGTGGTAAATAGAAACTATACATAAAAAAAATTCTTTTTTGAGTAGAAATGCAAGGAATTTGGCTAATGAAATTATCTCTGTCATTGTTTTCCAACATATGTCTTCTTCAGTCAAAATAAAGCCTTAATTGATCATGAAAGTTAAATATTCATTTTGTTATATCTAAAGATGTATTTTTAAGAACTTAAAATTTATTTTTATTCTTTTTTTAAATCCTACATATTCATCTTTTAACCCTCCATGATCATTCTCTAAAAGCTAGAAATTCATTTTTTAATGACTAAATGTTCACTGTTTGAAAATTAAATATATATTTTCTTAGATTTAAAGGTCCATTTCTTAAAGCCTAGACATTCAATTTATTTTTTAAAATCCAAACATTCACTTTTTAAAAGCTACATATTCATCTCTATATCTAGTAGTTCACTTTGTAAAAGTTAAATATACATTTTTTTTTACTATTGAACATTCACTTTGTAAAACCTAAACATTCATCTTTATATCTAAAAGGTCACTTTGTAAAAGTTAAATATTCAATTTTTTATAACTAAGCATTCACTTTTTAATATATATGAAGGTGTTGTTTTTAAAAACTAAACATTCACTTTTGTTTTGAATTTTAGGCAATAGTGGGTTGGTATTACTTTTCATAAAGATATTAATCTTGAGATTTAACAAATGTAATTGACTGCAAAATTAGTACCTAAGTGCGTAGCTAGCCTTTTATGCACAACTACTTTAGCTAACAATCCATGTCTATATATCTATAAAGATATTAATCTTGAAATTTAACAAATATTATATATATATATATATATATATATATATATATATAATGAAATAAAGAATACAAAACTACAATATTGTCCTTTGCTCTATTACGCCCCCTCAATATGTGTGGGTGGGTGCATAGATAGATTGGATTTCAAAAACAAGAAGCAATTTACAGTCAAGCTTTTAGTCAAGATGCCAGCTAATTGAAGTTGAGTAGGCACATAACGAACAAGTTAATTACCATGAGAGATACACTCACGAGCAAAACAATTGTCCACTTTGATATGCTTGCTACAGCCATGAAGAACAAGGTTGACTATGATATAAGATACAAAAATGTTACCACACAAGACTTTAACACAAAAAATTACGACCACATTGCATTCTATAGAAAGCATAATTAGGGGACTATGTTATTAGAATAGATTTAAAAGTCCAATTAATACTAAGTGAAAACTATTTTAAGGAGATAATTTGCTATTTTTATTTTCATTCATCGCTGTGAACTTTTTATATTTGCATATCTTATTGCAATCCTCAAAAATGTGCTTTTGAAATATTTTAATTTGGTGCATGTGATATTCTCCTCACAAGTATTACTCGAAACCCTTTTTATATTTGCATATCACAATTAATGCTTCAATCAGCATCTACTTGTCTTACTCCAAATTATTCATATATTGTGCATTCACCAGAAGAAAATATTTCAGTAGCATCGCAATTAAACTATTTCATTGATATGGTTTTAGAATTAAAGACAGAATTAGTAAAAATTAAGACTATATTTAAGGAGATAATTATAAACAAGTAACTGTGTGCAATCGATCTTTCTTTAATCGATGAAGTTAGACATAGTAGAAAATCTGATTTAGTTATTAGCATTCCATTTTAGCATAAATAGCCTTTCCAAAACCTAAAAACCAAAAATCCATTTCCTTTTTCTAGATATAAAAATCGAAAAGAACTAGGAGAAAAATCAATTAAAAATCATCAAAAAAAGGCAGAGAAAGAAGAAGAAGAAGGAATATAACCGGTATAATTGAGAGGAATTACAAAATATGCTTGATAAAGGACAAAACTCATAAGCATTAAACAAAATCATAGGCATAATAGTAGACAAACAAGAAGTGCTATATGATGATAATGAAGAGACAAATAATTTTCTGTCAGAAAAAGAAATATATCAAGAGATGAAGTTGATTAATCTAGAAGATTTGGATGCTATTCATTTAGAAGAAATTAAGAGGAAAGTGGATTAAAAAATATGAAAAATTGGTAGCTAAAAGCGAAATTAATGAGATTAGTGAACAACTCAGCAAAGTCAAATCTAATCTAGTTAACAATGTTATTACGAAACTTGAAGAGTTTGGTAAATCGTCTCGAACAAATACCCAATTTATGAGACTTAGGCACTTTCCAACATGACACACAATGGACTTTTTCTTTGGATTCATCCCAATGAAAGTCACAACCTTTGAAGAATCTAGTATTACCTCAGTTAGTCATACAAGTTACATCTTAAACATCAATGGAGCTCGCAATAGAGAAGAAATATTTGAGCATTGGAAAAGAGGTATATAATATCCTAAATTTGAATACCACATGGATTGCTGGAAACTTCCTAAGTTATATCGAACATAACTTTTTTCTGGCACTATAGTTGACTAGTATGACTCTGTAGATGAGTAAGGTAAAAATCTCTTAAGAATGATGGAAACACTAGTTGCCATGTTCAAACAATTATGCAAGAAAATCAAAACTGAATTTATTGGAGTCAACCTTGATTCCAAACAAAAAGGTTGAAAGTAGCAAAAAAAGATTAATAACATAAAGTTATGGGATATGCTATATCAAAAAATTTATATTATTGAATTTAATCAATGTTATTATAAAATTTGGCATAGTGAAACCATTCAATCTAGATATGTGTTATGATAAATTACCTCATTTGATCAATTACATAATTAATAAAAATTATATTATATGATTTGAAAAGACACATGTTATTGATACTGTTGGAACAAGAATTTCTTATTTAGGAAAAGTTCCAAGAATTCTTATTTGGGAAAATGAGTAAATGATCAATGTCTTGATAAAACAAAAGAAAATGAAGAAACAATCTCTATCATGTTGGGATACTCATCAATGGGAAATGGACCTAAGAAGAGAAGAAAAAGAAAATTTTATAACAAAAAGAGCTTTAACAAACAAAGGGGATAGAAATATAAAAGAAAGCATTATAACAAACCAAACCCTGAAAAATGAAGATTTTTTAGAAAAGCTGCTTATTGTTCTATAGGGAAAAAATAACTGTAAAGTGTTGGGCATATGGAGAAGTAAGGCATTATGTAAACGAATGTAAAAATATGAAGAACAATTAACAAACTTATGGAAATATTGGGTAGTTTAGACTATTTCGAGCTTCTCGAAGAATAAGCATGAGACCTTGCCCTAAAAAACAATAAGGGAATTGTTGAGATAGTAGTGGAGATAAAATTGATGAAAGTGATTATGAATAAACTAGTCATATTATTAAAAGTAGCTCAATTAGTCTTGGTGACCTTCAAGCAGAGGAATTTATTGTAGATAATGAGAGCAAAAATGTCAAAAGGTAATTGGGTCCTTCCTATAATTCAGAAAGACATAATCTACAAAAAAAATCATCAATCAATTAAAAAGCAAGTATGTATGCAAAATTATGGAAAGGGATCTCGAGATAAACGATTGTGAATTTCATGAGGGTGAAGTAAATCTCATTAATTGGGAAAATATCCCTAAGCATAACAAGGATGTGCATATCCATTATGGAAGTTTCCAAGTCAAATCACACCATTACAGTAATATGGGAAAGATATTGATCTTTATGCCTTGCTCTATGGTATCAGGCCTACCAAATTAATAATCAGATTAACACATAGATCAAGTGAATTTGTGTAATGGCTCAGTAGGATTCAATTGTAACCCTAGATGTTATGTGAGTTTAAAAGATGAATTTGACAGAACATTCCTATCTCTGAAGATAAAAACAATAGAGATAGTTTTGAACAAAGGAGGTTAGCTACTAAGAATATTTTGGAAAAATAATCTACAAGTTATAGATAATATTAGTTTCAAAGACTAAGATAACAATAATTGAGGCAGAAAAAATTTAAAATCCTACTCAAATGCAAAAAATTCAAAGGATAAAATCCAACATACGGGAGATAAAAATTCATAGGTCTAGACATCTACCTTTACCAATCCCACAAAAATCAATAAAAAAATGTGATAGAAATTATTGAGAATGGGAAAATAACAATTAAATGCCAATTATTGTGAAGCATGAGTCTAAGATCAAAATGGGGAGAATGTTCTTCAACAGCTAAAGAAGAGCTTAAAGAAGATGTCACAATTAGTATGATCAATGAAATAAGTAGAATTGGTTTTCAACCTGCAAGACACAGTGCAGATCTAAGTAAGAGTTTGAATAAAAAAGTCATTGGGCACAAATGATGGCTACTAGTGAATCAATTTATGAGGATGAATTAGTAAAAAATATGACTATGAAAATATGCTATAAAGTCACCAATACTAATCCTAATAGTATTTGTATCCTAATAAACGTATGCTTAGCGGAATATGATATATATGAATTATGTGCTTGCATCTATAGTGGTTATTTTGTCTATTTTTGAAAAGTATCCTTATTTCCAGAATTCACGTGGAAAAAACAAATAATCATTTACAAGTAAGGATAGCCCATACTAGCATAATGAGCCACAAATAGAAGGATTATTTACAGAAATAAGAGGAGTTGAATACATCGTATCGATTTTATGGGCTACTGATAAACCCTTCCATCATATAATTATTGAAAATAAATTTCAAATGCTATGTTCTCCATGCACACAGGCTATAAGCTAAATCATATTCACAATAAATCATCACTTGGTTCCTATTGATAAATTAAATAAAGTATACACTCATTAAAAGATTAAGTTTAAATGCAGCAAGCATGGTGAGAAGGTAATTCCTACATGACATGAAGTAGCACTAACAATCTTACTACTAGGGCTATCTACTAAAGAGCAAAATGTTGGACAACAAGAGTAACTATAAGAATCATGCCATGATGATCATCTCAAATTTTAGGACAAATAGAAGGCATTTGAAAAAACTTCTTTGCTAAATTGTAACACTATTATCTGTGTCAAAGAAATGGTGTATGCAAGCAGGATATGTCAAATCAAAGAACTTTTGGTTGAAGGATTACTAAGAAAAAGCAAGAGTCCTCACGCCAATTCCGTTTTCATGGTGAGAAATCATGCTGAACAAAAAAGAGGAAAAGCTAGAATGGTAATCAATTACAAAAAGCTTAATTATAATACTATCTTGGATGGTTATTATATTCTTAAGAAAACAAATCTTTTAATAGGATTCAAGGAGTGTCTTGATTCTCGAAAGTTGATTGTAAAAACGGATGTTGGCAGATAAAAATGGATGTAGAAAGCATTCCTTTAACTACATTTAGTTCCCCCCAATGACATTATGAGTGGATAGTGATATCATTTGATCTTAAAGATGCACCTCAAATGTACCAAAGAAAAATGGATAACATCTTTGACGATCTTAATTTTATTGTCTAGTTTGCATTGATGATATTTATATATTTTTCAAGGCCATAGAACAACACAAAGATGACATTCTGGCTGTCATCCAAAGATGCATTTATCATGGTATTGTTCCTATTAAAAACACGTGCGTTTATATTGAACAAGAAAACGAGTTTTTAGGTCTAGAAATAAAAGTTGGACAAATCATACTACAAGAGCATATTCCAGAAAAAATAGAAAATTCCCTGAGAAAATTGAAGATAGGAAGCAATTAGAAAGCATTCTTGGATGTTTTACTTATGATTTATATTTTATTAAAGATTTAGCTAAATTAAGAAAACCGTTGTAGCAAAACTCAAGAAAGAAGTAAATTAGACATGGACCCGTAGTGACTCAAAGATTGTTTAAAACTTCAAAAAAAATAATCAAGAATCTTCCTATTCTTAATTTGCCTCATGAAGGAGATGATTTAATTTTTGAGATAGACACCCACAATGAGTATTGGAGTGCATTATTCAAAATCAAAGAAGAGGAAAAACTCTGCAAATACTGCAATTGATGTTTTGGTAAAGTAGAATGCAACTATCACATGATGAAAAAAGAAATCCTTCTGGTCAAAAGAGGAATTAAAAAGTCCTCAATCTTTTTATCTCCAAAATCTTAGCTTTTGTTATTTGAACTGATTGATAAGGAATACTTAGTTTTGTGAAAAGGAATTTAGTAAATATGCAAGTACAAGTGCAACTCTTGCATTGGCAATTATGGCTTAATTAGCTTTCTTTCTCTATTGAGCATATACAAGGATTAAAGAATTCTCTGACAGATAGTTTAACTCATGAACTCGCCAATAGTGATCTTTAGAGTAGAACACATATTGTAAAAGGTGAAAATCCAAAATGAAATATCATCACTGTAATAACGGATTTCTCCTTCTAGTACAATCCTTATGGACTTTTTGGAATTTCATACAAAAAGTAAACTTGGTTTTTATGTTTCACATAAACCTTATTGACCTCTCTATTAATTATCGTTCATCTTATTTTTTATTTTATTTTTTTAGGAAGAATAGGTTCTGGATCCCAAACAGTGTCACTATCTAGACCAGGAACTCGGTCGGGTTCTTAGACCAAGGCTACTGCTTTGTTCCTTGTATTAGGCATCTAACATTATCAAGAACCAGACCAAGAGACTGGACCTGGTTTTGGTCCAGGACTCAATTGGAATCGTGAATAAAAATTCCGGTCCTATTTTTTTAGTCCAGTCCAATTATTCCACCATAATTTGATTCCTTTTTTTTTCTAAAAATTAGTTTTCAATTTGAATGCCTAGCATGCAAGTCCAACCATTTATGGGGGAACATACCAAGGGGTGTACACTGTGATGTGGTCCTTCCATCTCACCCTAGTCAAATCAATACACTTATACAATGAAGATCATGCACTAGAAATTGATTTATTTTGCAAAGCTATTTTTTCACAAGCATCTGCCACAGCACTATCAAACCTAAAAATAGGCATTTTGTTGCCATCTTTGTCCATCTATTAACAACATATATCGGTGGAATTTCTTTTAGTGCATTAGATGTCAAAACCAACATATGAGCACACGAAATTCCATCCAAGTGAAAATAAAATGGCATACAGATTGGCATTCGGAAGATTCCTTATTATGCATTACATAGCAAATTCTCAATTTCACTTGAAAATTGTGCTTAATTGCATAAGCACGATCACCTTCTATGGTAGTAATACCTTTAAAATGACAATGCATGCAATCGATGTTTAGAAAATAATTCCCTCTATAGCACATAAAAATTAGTATGAGTATCGCTATTCTTGGCATGCTTGTTAATTTCATAAGATGTCTTCAATTTTGGAAAAGAGGTCAAAGAAATATTTTTAGCCTTTTTCTCGCGATGCCATTATGAATTAGCAACATGTACAAATGTGGACCCAAAATTTAACTAAGCTAAGATTAGGATGTGCCAAAGAACCAAACATAGAATGCACTTTCTAAACCTAATGTTCTCCTCAATATATATCCAAAGAAGTTCTCTTTAAAGTAAGCATGCACCCAAAGGTCTTCAAACTCATCGGGGGAGTATGATCCCCATATACAACCTTTGATGTGCTTTGTAAAATCCTCAAACACTTTCCATTAAAATTTTCTCATAATGTGTTACATGTAGAATTGATGAATAGATGTATCAAAAAAATATATCCTATTGCTTGTTTGATAGCTGGATCTTGTTATGTGATTATAGTTTTGAAAACCATTAATTGGCCAAAGAAATGATGCCACTATCAAGCCCTTAAAAATCTAGCCCTGAAGCAAGTTAAATGCTTAATCTGGTAAAAGGGACAAAGACCATTGAATACCTATTTGTCTTTTGGGTGGAGTCAAATGAAAAAATATCTCCAAATAAGGGACAATATCTTCTGCTAACAGAGTCTGACCAAAACACATTCTTCAATCAATTTTCTTCATCAACTTGATAGTCAAAGAAGAACCCAGGGTCAACTGCCTTTTTCGTCTTCAACATGGCTATAAACATATGTGCAGTTTTGTCTTTTAGAAGAGCTTTCAAATCTTTATGATAATTTTGCCAATTCTTTTGGTTGTAGCCAATGTTTTAATCACCACCAACATTTCAATCACCACCAACTTGATCTTTCATGAGGTGATAAACATTTGATTGTCCTACATTAGCTCTAGCATATATATAGGTCATGTCTTTATGAATAGAGCTTACATTTTTATTAGAAGACAGAAACAGCCTCCTACTGCTAGTACATAGTGGGTGAACAAGACACTTATGAAATCTGATTACCTTAAACTTTCCATCTTCAGTTAACTGCAAAATAATATGAGCTTGGCAGCCTTCTCTCGTGTTGGACTTTCTTTCTTTTAACGTTTTTCCTGTCAATTTTATTTCTTACATAGAACATAGCTTCAGCAATAGCTACAGCACTTTGTAGGGTTTTTGTAGGTTTTCTAAATCATTCTTTAGAGCACACAGATTGTTTCCATTATTTCCCCACTTTATTAATCCCAATAGGATATCTACTAATACTAGATCCAACATAAATGGCGTGTCTCTTTAAAATTATGGGCAATCCTCCATCCTCTCAAAATTCATGCCTAATCAGAGTACCGGTGTGTGGTTGTCACAATTTGGTATCCATTCATCTTTGATATCAAATGACGAATTAGTAACTATTGAGGGGGTGTTTGGTGAGCAAAAAAGGGTTGGGGACTTGAATCCTCAGGGTTCAAGTTCTATTCCTTAATGTTTGGTGATAAATTTGGGAAAAGGAACTTGATACATGGGGGAATCAAGTTCCCCCATAAACCCTTGAAACTTGAACCCTCCCATTATTGGGGGGTTTCAAGTTCTCATCCCCAAGGTTCAACATTATTGTTGTTGTTGCTACTACTACTACTACTACAACTATTATTATTATTATTATTATTATTATTATTATTATTATTATTGTTGTTGTTGTTGTTGTTGTTATTATTATTATTATTATTATTATTATTATTATTATTATTATTATTATTATT